>CM052887.1:35554408-35634695 GCA_028534135.1 Potos flavus | reverse complement strand
AAAAAAAAGGGGGGGATCTTCCTAAACTCTAGGTTCCAATCGAAGGTTCAAGGTGAAGTCTAAGAAACTTCATTTCTTTTTTTTTTTTAAGATTTATTTTATTTAATGAGACAGGGAGAGAGAGAAAGAGAGAGAGCATGAGAGGAGAGAGGTCAGAGGGAGAAGCAGGCTCCCCACGGAGCAGGGAGCCTGATGTGGGACTTGATCCTGGGACTCCAGGATCATGACCTGAGCTGAAGGCAGTCGCTTAACCAACTGAGCCACCCAGGCGCCCTTTTTTTTTTTTTTTTTTTTAAAGATTTGTATTTCTTTATTCGAGAGAGAGAGAATATGAGCAGGAAGGAATAGCAGAGGGAAAAGCAGACTCTCCACTGAGCAGGAAGCCTGATGCGGGGGCTCAATCCCAGGACTCCATGATCACAACCTGAGCCGAAGGCAGACACTTAACCAACTGAGCCACCCAGGTGCCCCTAAGAAATTTCATTTCTAAGAAACTTCCACGGGGCTACTGTTGCGGATCCAAGAACCCTTGCTAGAAAAGGTTTGGTAGGTAGAGCGTGTGTGCATTTTCAGTTTTACCAAATATTCCTCAAGTGCCCCCTAAAGAGTTTGAACTAATTTTCAGTACTAGCAAATGTCTAAGAGATTTTCCACCACCATCCCCATTCTCACCAGTCCTTAGCATTATGATACATGTTATCTTAAAAGTATGTGACACATCAGAACTGGGATTTTCTTTCAATTAATTCAAGCCTATTCTACAAATTTCAATTCATTTTACTTTTTGACTACACCATAGTTTTGTTCTTTTCTTTGAATCACACTCTGCTAGAAATTAAGCAGCTTCTCTTCAAAGAAAACAAGAAATTGCTGGTAAAAAAAAAAAAAGAAAGAAAGAAATTGCTGGTAATGTCTGATGCTTTAACAATAGTTCTACTCAAATCAGTCACTCTAGACCTTATTATGATTTCACCTATTCCAAAAGATGAGCCAGTTTTTCCTGACTTGAGTTGCACTGCTTGTTGTGTGGTATCAACATGAGCAGAAATAAAAAACACATGACTGTATTGAGGTGACAACTGTCACCTGCTTGATGGCAATTATCAGGTGCCACTGGCCTTAGACATATTGTGGTTTCAAAGATGTTTAAATGCAAAAAAAAAAAAAAGTGCACTTTATAATAGATAATGGTGAAAAGCCAATTATTTTAGCATTATTTATTGAATAGGTAATTATTTTTCCACTCACCTGTAGTATCTCTTATATTCTAAGATGCACACATACTCCAGTCTTTCTTAACAATTTCTATTCTTTTCCACTGATCTATTTCTTTATTCATCAGTAACATACTGTATTATCCATTAGAGTATGTGTCTTGGAAACTAAATGGGTACATTACTACAATACTGCAATCCTTGTCTTACTCCTTATTATCTTTATCATCTTGAATCTTCTTGGACACTACTATTCTACATGACCTTTAAGTTAAGCTAATCAAGTTCCATATGAAAACCATATTGGGCTTTTGATGGGAATCATAGTGAAAACTGGATATAAATTGGGAAGAACTGACCTTTTAATAAAATTGAGTCTTCGCTTCCCTGAATATTTTTCAGGTTGTTTTATATTATCCTACAATAGGAGTCTAACATTTTTTTCACTGATATTTTGCACGTCTTAGAAAATTATTTCCAGAAACCATATTAGTTATGCTTTATGGCTATTGTGAATAGAATTTTTATTTCCTTATTGGAAATACTAGTGATGAAATAATTATGTTTTGTATGCTATACCTTTTATACATAACAATTTTGTGATTATCTTATTCTAATTGCATGTCTAGATTCTTCTGGATTTTCTATGCAGACATTATAACGTCCATAAGAATCAAGAGTTTTATCCCCTCTTCCTTTTCTCGCTCCAGTCTCTCTCTTTTTATCTAATTGCCTTGACCAGTACCTTTGGTACAATATTAAATGGAAGGAGTGACAAGAGGCATTCTTGTCTTGTTTCTGACTTTGTTGAAATGCTTTTAAAAATCATGATTAACATGCTATAGGTAAATATACTTTATCAAATAAAAGCATGTTCTTCCATTCTGAGTTGGCTTAATATTTTTTTATGAAGGAGTATTGAATTATTAAATGTCTTGCTGATCTATTGAAATAATTATTGGGTTGTATCCTTTAATTCATTCACATGGTGGTTTGCATCAGATTTTTCTGGCTCACCTCTTCATTTGTAGAAAATGCTCAATTTGGTCAAGATAATATATATATTTTTTAAGATTTTATTTATTTATTTGAGACAGAGAGAACATGAGCAGCGGGGAGGGGCAGAAGGAAAGGGAGAGGCAGAGTCCCCACTGAGCAAGGAGCACAACTCAGAGCTTTATCCTAGGACCCTGAGATCATTCCCTGAGCAGAAGACAGATGCTTAACCAACTGAGCCACCCAGGTGCTCCAAGATACTATATTTGTATACACTATTTCAATTTGTCAGTTTATTTAGGAATTTTATGTCTACATTCCTTTATGCTAAGCTATAATTTTAGAGCCTTTCAAGTTCTTGAAATATTTTCCTATCAAGGTAATAATAATGCAATGAAAGGAATTTGGGAGATTTTTCCTTTTTATTCTCTGGAAGGGTTTATATATGAAAAGTATCATATTTGATGTTTGAAAATGAGAATTTCTGCAATGTGAAATGATAAAAAAAGAAAATGAGAATTTGGAGGGTTTGGGAAGGAGATTTTTTTTTTTTGGGAAGGAGATATTTTAAATATTAACTTACAAAACTGTGAAAATTCTATTTTATTTTTATTATTATGTTCAATTAGCCAACATCATTAGTTTTTGATGTACTGTTCAACTGAAAATTCTATTTTGATTATATTACTTGTTAAGCTGGTTTTTTGCTGGAAAATTGTCCATTCACCTAGATTTTCAAAGAAACTGACTTAAAGACATAGAGGCCACGCCCCCTGCCTTTTTAAAAATTTCAGTTTTGAGGTATAACTGACAAATTGTAAGATATTTAAAGTGTACCTCGTGGTGAGATGACACATGGATACACTGTGAAAGGAAGCTCCCCACCAAGTTAATTAATGCATACATCCCCTCACATATTTATCTTTTTATTTTTATTTTTTAATTAATTACTTATTTTTTGATGAGAGCATTTATGTTCTACTCTCTCAGCAAATTTCTATTATAGAATACAATGTTATCAACTAGAGTCGCTATGCTTTACATTAGATACTCAGACCTTATTCATCTTACAGCTGAAAGTTGTTCCCTTTTAAATTACTTTTAAATATGATAAATGAGATTGATCATTACTATAGCAATATAGTACCTTTACTTAATTTTGTTTTTATTCTGGGTTTATTATCTCTTTTTTTAGTATATTTTTTAGTATTTCCTCAGGATAAATTCTAAGTTTTTCTTTGGAAATGTCCTTATTTTGTGCATAAACTTAAATGACAATTTATTCAAGTACAGAGAGATGTGACTAAATATACAAATGGGAAAAAATAAGTTCAGATTGTAAGAAGTGCTGTGAAGATTAGCCACTGGTGACCAAGAGAGGGAATAATGAAGGGTTAGGGTACAATTTACTTTAAGTAATATACTTAAAGAGGAACCCTCCATTAGGCGGTATTTAAGCTGAGTTCAGGAGCTAAAAATGCAAAGAGTGGTATTAAGTACCTTGCAAGCCAAGCAAAGAGCACTTACAGGGGCTCTGAGTTTGGAGTAGGCATTAGAGGGCAATAGGAGAATATAGACTACAGGGGTATTCATAGCTCCACCACTAGAGACAGTGGATTGAGATGAGGTTTGAGAGGGTGAGGTAGGGCTAGATGATGAACTGTACATCCCATAGTAACTGGTCCGTATTTTATTCTAATGGTATAGTTAGTCACTAACGAGTTTTAATTAGCTGTGATTTGAGATCAATTTGCAGTGATGTGGAGAAATAAAAGTAAGGCATGATACAGAGGAACAAGGGAGTTTGAGGCTGTGGTAGACTTGCTGGACTATTGGGGTGGAGGCAGTAGAAAGGGGAGAAGGGGATAAATTCATGCAATAATCATGGAGTAAATTTATTAGTAATTACTGAGATCAGGAAAGGCAACAATCAAAGCAATTGGAGGACAGTAGTTCTGAGAATTAAAGATAATGAATATAAAATACTTGGCACTTAGTGGGTATTCAGAACAGTAGTTTTATAGTTTCGTTTGTTTTTACTTTATGATGTTCTTTTTTGTAATTACAATTTCAACTTTGTGATGATTTTAGCACAACTACTACAACCATGGAATTCTTGTCATTTATTAAAGTTATGTTTTTAACAACCAGTACAGTTCATAGATCTCTAACTAGTAAAAACACAAAATTTAAAATAATAAAGCCTACCTTTCTGGCAATGTTTTGCTCCCAGGGAACAATTTGCTACTCTCATATCAAAATCAACAGTGTGTGTGTGAGTGTGACAGTGATATATATACCTTCCTCTACAATAACGATTTCAAAGAAGAATTTTTAAAATTTACTTTTTGTCATTTTGAATAGAACTTACCTAATTAGCTAAATTATACAGATATACTTCCCTTTCCTGTGCCTAGAATTATTCTCTACCCCTATTCCACTAATTACCAGCAATTTGAAATTTTACCACAAGTGGTATTTTCTAATTTTTTTCTAACCCCCATTAGGCAACATTTCACAATGAAAATCTTTGATACAGACATCCTTCCTAATTAATAATCTGATAAATAGAACAGTCTGGCAAGCACACACATATTCTTTGTGCTTTTATATGAAATTGTTCACTCTATGCTAAAAAAGTATTATTTAAATAAGTATTATTTAAATAAGTAATGTAAAAAAATTGAAGTCAAGGTTTGGTTTTTACTGTTTTATATTATTTGTGGCCTTTATTTTTTTTGACAGCCTGTTAAAGGACTATATAAGATGTTTTAACATATTTCATTCACTTTGATCATCAGTCTACCCTCAAAATATCACGAGTATTCTTCAGAAACTGCTTGGGTCTTCATTAATAAGCTTGCTGGCTTATTTTCTGATAAGACTTTGTGAGTTTTCAGGATTAAAACACTTCAGAAACTAATCCTACTATTTCCAGTGCAAAGGCATCCTCCAGTATTTCCTCTGCTGGTTCCTTTTTCTTAAAAGTGGCACGTACCAGTATAAACAAGTAACTCGCCAATACATCATATTGCTTGATATCTTAACATACTACTGAGTTTTTAATTATTTTACTTCTTAATAGAAAATATACTCACATGACACAAAATTCAAAAGATGCAGTGTACACATTAAAACAAATGATAGTTAATCTCCTTCCTACCCTCTCCCCTAGACACCAGTTTCCCTTTCCTGAAGACAACCACTGTTAGGTATTTTCTGCATCTCCATACAGAAATATTCTAGTTATTTACGAACATATAGGTGTGTGTTTGTGTGTGTGTGCACGCACGCATGCATAGTTAACTACTGCCATGCTGTATGACATCCAAAAGTTAGTGGTTTAGTCCTTAATTATAAAATATCATGGTCTTTTTCTTCTTCTTTTCAGGCTACAGTCTCACTTGAGAACATCAAACTTTATCTTCTCGCTCAACCCACCCTCCTTTTCCTTATACTCTTGCTGCAGTGTAGGTTTGCATTTCTATAAATGTTACCTGTGCTTTCTCCAAGGGGTCGGGAAATAGTTGCACGTGTATGTATGTGCGTGTGCCAGAATGGCTGTGAGCAACCACAGAGACAACCCTAATAGGAGAGTGTGTGATTAGAAGCTGGTGGAAGCACCTGATAAGTATAATTATACAATAATTGCACTAGCAGGGAGAAAATGAAGGCTTTGTTTTTAAAGGAGTGAACCTGCGTTTTGAAGCCCATTTCTATTAACTAGCAAAAGCATGGAAATAGCTGAGGGTTCCAAAGGCAACAGACTCCATCCATGAGAAAACTTCTATACACTGGAAGGCAAGAGCAGCAAAGGGTCTATGAAGGGCAGGGCCTTTGTCCAACTGGAATGAGAACCTGAAGGCATTACTGTGGTTAAGTTATCATTAGTGGCATCCACGCTGAATGTCCAGCCCAGTTCCCTCTTTGTACATATTGTTAAATAACAATCCCATCTTTTCATTGCATGGACTTCTGTTTAAGACTTTTATGGAACATAGAGAATTGTTTAGTCAATTTAGATTCAAAATCTAATAAAGGGAAAATGCCAAATTGTCATCTGAATAGGGAGACACTGACTTTTTTGTTTATAATTTTTAAATCTGAATTTTATTTTTTCCATTTTATATTTTAAGTTTTTATTTAAATTCCAGTGAGTTACCATATATGTAATATTAGTTTCTATTGTACAATATAGTGATTCAACACTTCCATACAACACCTGGTGCTCATCACAGCAATTGTACTCCTTAATCCCCATCCCCTATTTCACCCATCACCCTGCCCATTTCCCCTCTGGTAACCACCAGTTTGTCCTCTACAGTTAAGAGTCTATTTTTTGGTTTACCTCTCTCTCTCTCTCTTTCTTTCCTTTGCTCACTTCTTTTGTTTCTTAAAACAAAATCGTAATGGTATTTGTCTTTCTCTGACTTATTTTGCTTAGCACAGTACTCTCTAGCCATCCACATCATTGTAAATGGCAATATTTCATTCCTTTTTATGGCTAAGTAATATTCCAGTGTGTGTGTGTGTGTGTGTGTGTGTGTGTGTGTGTGTGTGTACACACACACACATATCACATCTTCTTTATCCATTCACCAGTTGATGGACATTTGGGCTCTTTCCATAATTTGGATCTTTTAAAAACTGCTGTGCTGCTATAAACATCAAGATGCATGTATCCCTTTGAATTAGCATTTTTGTAGTTGTTGGGTAAATACCTAGTAGTTCAATTGCTGGATCATGGGGTAGTTCTACTTTTACCTTTTTGAGGAATCTCCATACCGTTTTCCAGAGACACTGACTTTTTAAAAAATATCCAAACCCTGCAGTTTGGGACAGAAACACTGAAGAATATGTGTCGATTTTAACTTGTAATGCAGCAAACATACTGTTGCCTGAAGTAAAATGGACTTGCACGGGAAATCACAATAAAATCATGCTTATAACTTTTTTCATCCTATCGCAAATTTTTCTCCCCATCCTCTCTCCCCAATTATTACTTTTTTTTCAAATTTTAAGGAATATTTATTACAAATACCAAAGTCCAAAATACATTTATATTGCTTTATTAAAAATGAGATACATCAGGCACCTGGGTGGCTCAGTTGGTTAAGTCTGCCTTTGGCTCAGGTCATGATCCTGGGATCCTGGGATGGAACCCCCATCGGGCTTCCTACTTCTCCCTCTCCCCCCACCCCCAGTCATGCTCTCTCTCTCTCCCTCTCAAATAAATAAAAATCTTTTTTTAAAAAAAAAAGAGAGAGATACATGTATAAAATACCCAAACAAATAGAGAAACATTCAAAAGGGGTTGAATTTTAGATGCGCTTATCTCAGATGAACATAAGTAAATTGTGTCAAGCATATTGATTTTTGGTTAGAATGGATCTAATTATACTGAAATTTGCCTGAATGGAAAACTTTAGAGGTCAGTTCTCCATCGCCCATCCTTGTGACCATAAAATGGATTTTGGGGCTACACAACATTCCATTTTTGGTTATTCTGATCCTGTGATTTATTTTTTAATTTAAATTCAATTAGCCAACATATAGTAAATCATTGGTTTTGGATGTACTGTTCAATGATTCATTAGTTGTATATAACACCCAGTGCTCATCACATCACGTGCTCTCCTTAATGCCCATCACCCAGTTACCCCACCCTCCCACCTACCTCCCTTTCCATAACCCTCAGTTTGTTTCCTAGAGTCAAAAGTCTCTCCTGGTTTGTCTTCCTCTCTAATTTCCTCCCATTCAGTTTTCCCTCCCTTCCCCTATCCTACGATCCTGTGTGCTATTCCTTAAAAAAAATACTTTAACACAACTAAATTACCTAGTGTTGCTTTTATTTTTCACATTGCCAATATAGCAATGATAGGAATGCAATTTCCAAAAGACGGGAAGAAGAGATATGAGAAGAATAAAAGTGCATGAATAAAACATAAATTGATACTATTTCCTAAATAATCAAGGACTGAATATATTGATATCATGCAATTTAAAGTATGCATAACATCTTTTCTTTGTTATCAAATGCTATTTAACAAACCACCCCAAAATTTAGTGGCTTAACCCAGTAATGATATTGAATCTCCTCACAAATCCGCAATTTGAGCAGGGCTTAGTGGGGGCAGCTTGTCTGGGTTCCACTCAGTATCAGCTGGGGCAGCCTGAAAACTAGGTATGGAATCACCTCAAGGCTTGCACATTCATATGTCTGACAGTAGGTAGGGGTCTTCAGGCATCTCTCCTTATCTCTATGTGACCTCTAATTATGGTCTCTCTAGCATGGCTGTTTCAGGAATCCCAACTTCTTACACACAATCCTAGAGTTCCTCACATAGGTTTCCTGAGAGAATGAACCAGGTAGAGGTTCAATTCCCCTTTAATGGCATAACCTTAAAAGCCATGTAATGTCACTTCCACTACATTCTATTCATCAAGGCAATTACAAAGCCCCACTCAGGTTTAAGGGGAGAGAAAACAGACTCTACTTCTTTTGTTTGACAAGTTCCTAGAATATATAGGAGCAGAAATACTAATGTAGCCAATTTTTTTTTAAATACCCTTTGCCTTATATCTCAAAGTAGCAACTAATTTTACTGTATGCTACTTTCTGCCCTCTTTACAATCTTAGCTCCTATGTACTGTTCTTCATGGAAGTAAATAAATACAAACCATGCAATATATTGGGCTTTATCACAAGTATGTATTTTCTTGAAATCGTATGCACATACATTTGACCAAATGGAGTGTGCACACTACCCATGTTCTTGTGTTTCTTATTAAACTGCTACTGTATTTTCACAAGTAAGCCCATTTTTTATAAAGTATAAACTTCTTAGCAAATGCAAGTGAATAACTCAATCTGAGGTATTATAAAAACCTGGAGCTCAGAAAGTTTTAAAGGTTAGGTAGAAAAGAGCTGGACAGAATGGCAGATTTCACTCTAGCTCCTAGCTTTTGTTTATGTCTGATTCAGCTACAACTCAAGATTCTTATTTCCTTCCACTTTCAAAGCATGAATAGCAGGTAGTGGAGAAGATGGATTAAGAAGTTCAAATGGAAAGTAAGAAAACTGTTCCAGGACTGCTTTGGGAGGGCTTTGAAGTTCATGCCTGGGGGAGTTATGAAACTACGCATTTAAGCTATTTGTAATGAAAGGAATGGTTTTCATTTCACCAGTTAAGCTAAATTCTTGCCTTTAGAAAATAACTTTTCTCCAGAACTAGTTACGATGGTCTAAAAGTTTTACCTTTTTTTTTTTTTTTTGCTATCATTTACAGTTTCTCCTGGAATTGAAAATGAGGAATTTTAATATTGGAAATCTATAAAAAGCAATAAATTAATATCATTATGTCAGGAAGGTGACTTTTTTCTCTCATATATGCGTATGAATATATATTAAGTGACATGAATGAGCAACTATTTTATTTCAAAATAGTGCATAACCACACGCATAAAGGAATGTTAAATAATTACAGTGCGAATCTCTAGTAATAGAGCAGGAAAAGCCCTGAATTTGCAAATCAGAAACCAAAATTTGATTCCTGAGTCCATTCTTGAGTTGCTCTGTGACCTTCAGCAACTCACTTAATTAACCTTCCCATATGTAAAAGGGAGATGTTAACTGCCTTATTTCTTGCACTGTGTTGTGAGGGAAAAAAGGGGGGGGGGGGGATGTTACATTGAAATTGCTTTGAAAAAAAAAAAAATAATGGTATACTTGTATGGCTCTATAGGTAATACCGGACTTGGTATCTTTCTTCTCTAAATCTGCCTGATTTGCACCTTGATAAAGCACATTACCATTCACTCAGTCACTAATCCAGGAACCTGGGATCATACAGACCCTTCCTGTCTACGTGCTCCCTTTTCTGAGTGCCTTTGTATGCTCTTCCATTGCCAGGCCTACACTTTCCCTGTTTCTGGTGCTGACTAAATCAATTCATCCTGTACAACTTAATTATGAAGCTTCTCCTCTGAGAACACTTTATGACATTCCAGTCATATTAGATAAGTAGAAATTTTGGTGAATTTTAAATCACTTTCCTGGAATTCCTTTTATAATATGCTCGTTGATTTAGGTTAAAAACTACCTTTAAAGCATTGCTAAGCTGATAATAAAACTGATATAATAATTATGATAGGCAAAAATAATTAACCTCTTATTGTTAACTTATCACCCTATTTAAGAATGTCTTAAAAATTAAATTAATATAATCATGTAGTCTAAGCCCTCCTATTTTACAATAAGACAGACATTAATTTCAGAATATGAACAAAGAACCAACTACTGATATTTTTAAAACACTATCCAAAATAAAAATATTTAAAGGACAAAAACTAGAATAAAATATGAAATCACATAGAAAAATAAATGAAATTTAGAATCTGTATTTTAAGTGGTACTGAGCAAAGTCTTAATTTTAAGTGCATTCATTATAAAAAATCAATAATAAACTTAGGAAAAATTAAAAATACAGGATAAAATGAAATGATAAGCTATAAATCATTTGTAAAATCAGAAATCGTGAAAAGAAAATAAGAATAAAGTGAATTGTTTTAAAAATCACCAAAATATATTATGTGTAATTGGACTCTAATTAAACCTGAAAATTCCTATGAAATGAGAGTTATTTTATATAAAAAACAAAACAAAAAACAGGCAAAGTACACCTGAAAAGATCATGAACTTAAAAGCTACCCTACAAATTTCCAGAAATTAAAAAAAGGAACAGCTTATTTTCATATTTAATAAACTCTTGCTGAAAAAAATAAGTTTTATTTAAAAAATAAGCGCTGGTCTGTTTTATGGATATAGACCAGACTACGTTGTCTGATATGATTATACATAAAAATTTTTTGTCTACTTAAAAAGCAGCTTACTAGTAAAATCCTGCCTACCATTTGAACATCTGACTTTCAATTTTTGACACCATCCATATGTGGCCTTGCTTTCCTTGCTAACAGTCACATAGGCAACTTCCTTTCCCCACCAACTGCCCTGAAGCAAGCCTGTGGTTTTAGATGTCTCCTGGGCTCAAAAATATGAATTCCACATCTGCAAATATTAACCGCTATTTAAACCATACCATCCCCGTAATAGTTCCCAAATTTTAAAATACCCAATCCTTTTTGAGTGACAAACAGTTGCAACAAACAGTTATACATTATATTGATGTCTGTTTATTCTTTCATTCATTTACTTATTATTTCCAGGCAATATAGCAGTATAGAGCCCTATTTTGATGTTTGTAAAAAATAAAGTATTAGAGAAGTTTCTAGGTGGCAGATATCTAGCATATGCACATGGGAATGGGTGCCTAATCTTTTGATTCAAACAGCCTACGGTCACTCTTCTTTATTTTTGGAAAGCCAAACAGCATCTTAGTAAAAAATGTTCATACCACAATTCCCCAGAAGTCTGAAAATGGATTCTTTCAAAATGAGCTGCTAATTCTTAGATGATTCCCAGGTAATTGTCTGACATAAGATTTATATTAGCATCATTGAACATGACAAAATATGCCAATTTTGACAAACGGTGACTCACCACATATTTATCAATCAGTGAATGAATCTGAAATAGGACCCTAAGACCATAAGCTTTTATGTTGTCCCGACTTAGCCATAGGTTGCATTCCTTTACCAATTACATGCAGTAAATCAGACATGGACACTATGCACCTGAACATATGAGTCAACGGTGCATGGAAATGTGTGAGCTCAGTTCCAATTGAAATTGATGAGCGAGCTCAGAAGGCTCTGGAGAAACTTACACATGAAGAAAGCACCACTACATAAACTTTGCTCTTAAACACTAAACTTTTTATAGTGCCCAACTGCCTAATTAAGAAGGTCAAAGGCTGCAGAAGAACTGAAGGTCAGAATAATAGATTTAACACATAAAGCCCATTCCAGGCACTCTTGTTTAATGTGATATGGCAGCCATATTTCCCAGGCTTTGAGGCTGATTGTTAAACCAGATAAATAGTGGTATATACTCTACACTCCTGAATAGTAATACTTTTACATTATTTTATGAAGGCATTAAAAAAAAAACTGTTTCCTGGAAACAGTTTAGTTACAGTAGCTCCTTGGTAACAAATTCCTTAGTCATGAACTTATAAATCATCAAAAATCAAATCCTAAATATCAGCAGGTTCTTACACCAGACTTTCTTTATATACTGTATAATCAAAACAGTATAATACCACCACTTGGAAATATCTCAGCAGAAAACAATAAAGCAGACAGAAACTCAGATAGCCATATATTATTAATAAATTTAAAGTATGTGTCAAGCTGAAATTTCAATAAAATGTGAAAGTCATAACGCACAGCATTGATTTTCATCCACAGAAATTGAGAATTCACTTACATATACCATGGGATCTCACAAATGCTTGGAGGCTTAATGCTGAATATAAGATCTGAATAACTGACTATGACTTTTCTCTCAGAATCTTAACACCTAAACCTTTGTCCTTCGAACTATTTCATTATCGTATCACAAGTGTTTCGTTCACTTTATATTAAGATCTCTTCCCTTTGAAATCCAGATGCTGATACTAAAGGATGGTTTGGTTTGATTATGTCAATTGTCATCATAGCCTAAATCCCATCTCTTCTTTCATCTTCAAGCACTACTGGATTATAAACTGAAAAAATTGACATTCTATCTCTGTTAACCTTTAGAAATGCTCAAGAACTACTCCTTGTTTGTGAAGCCATCTAATTGCTAATCTATAATCCTTTTAATATGTTCTGCTTTTTGGATTGATCTATTGCCAGCTGACCTAAAACTGCCCATAGCTATATTAATCCTATTATTCACATCCTATTACAGAGTATCAGTGAAATTCTTTAATGAATCCTGAAAAGCTTGCTTGCCAGACACCAATATTAAGGATGATTACACATGTATTCATTCTCTTACTCTTAATTATAAAGCTTCTGATCGTATTAATTGTATTCAGTGGGGTTCATAGTCTTTCTTGTCCACAGCTATCTGTGAGCTGGCACTAGGTTTTGAGAAGTATCAGTTTTTCAAATGCCATTACCATACATATTGTTTTGATCCTTCTCAATGGTAAATAAATTCACAAGATAAAATGTTGTAATATATTTAGAGATTAAATCCTGTTGTAAGGTAAATAAAGTGTATGGGATATGGTAGAATTAAGTAGGGTTTATCAAGAGTAGATAAAATATTCAAGAGAAAGGTTTGCATTCTGAGCTCCTGATATATTCACAGTATCATTAATCCCCTAATAGGATGGATAAATCTGTCTTGGATGATAAGCCTACTTGTTAAGGGGAGTACATTCTCTATGGAATTAATCACCCCATATAAAAGCGAAAAGTATTATCAGCCTGCCTGAAAAACTATGATACCTTATCATCAATTTTAGTCTGATGAGTGGCTAAAGAGAATAGTTTTGTTGTTGTTGTTGTTGTTGTTGTTGTTGTTGTTTTAAACCCTGTGAAATGTACTGGTAATGTGACTACTTTTATTTTTTAAAAATCTGAAAAAGTAGATTTATAGAAAAAAACAATATTGTTGGTGATGATATTATTGTGTTTCATGAAAGGGCGAATAGGGTTTTAAGGTGATTAAAAGTTCTGGGAACTGGAGTTTGTAGTTAGGTGACGAGTTGGAAATCTGCAGAATGGAAGCATATGTCTGTACAAGAAGTGTTGAGCCATTTCCCAGGAGCTGTGGATATTGGAAGTATCGAGACTCTTGGGAGATAATTAAAATCAAATATGCACCATAACATGGGTGTCACTGCAACCTCCCTCTAGAAAATACGTCACTTAGAGGAAGTTCTCAATGTAAAGCCATCATTGCTCTCTAATACGTACTCACTTTGCCAAATCATAATGAAAGCCTGAGTTGTATTTAAAGATCACAGCCTTGGGACGCCTGGGTGGCTCAGTGGGTTAAAGCCTCTGCCTCTGGCTCAGGTCATGATCTCAGGGTCCTGGGATCGAGCCCCGCATCGAGCCCCGCTTCGAGCCCCACATAGAGCCCCACATCAAGCCCGCATCGGGCTCTCTGCTCAGCAGGGAGCCTGCTTCCCTCTCTCTCTCTTTTATGTGCCTGCCTGCCTGTCTGCCTGCCTCTCTGCCTACTTGTGATCTCTCTCCTCTCTGTCAAATAAATAAATAAAAATCTTAAAAAAAAAAAAAAGACGATAGTCTTTTAGACTGTATTTTTAGACTGTATTTACAAGTAATCTCTACAGTCAATGTGGGGCTCAAACTCACAACCCCAAGATCAAGAGTTGCATGCTCTACCAACTGACCACTGAAAGACCATGGTCTTAAGCAAAACTTTACATTGGTCTCTCTTTGAAACACTGATCACCAGAACTACCATCATTTTGTTTACTGCTGGGTATTAGGAGTGTGACAAAAACAGGATGTCAAAAAAATATAGATCAAGTTAAATTAAATGGATATATTTTTAAGGATAAGTATGGGGGCACCTGGGTGGCTCAGTGGGTTAAAGCCTCTGCCTTCCGCTCAGGTCATGATCTCAGGGTCCTGGGATCGAGCCCCGCATCAGGCTCTCTGCTCGGCAGGGAGCCTGCTTCCCCCTCTCCCTCTGCCTGCCTCTCTGCCTACTTGTGATCTCTCTCTCTGTCAAATAAATAAATAAAATCTTTAAAAAAAATAAAAAATAAGGATAAGTATGTCTCAAATATTGCATGTGATATACTTCTACAAAACAAACATCTATTGTATATCTGAAATTCAAATTTAACTTGGTATTATGTATTTTTATTTATCAAATATGGAAATACTAGAGAAAGGCCCCAAGAGTGTGCAGTAAAGAATAGACAGTCTATAAAAATACTAGAGGTAATTTTTTAGCTATAGATCTTCCTAGGTTGACTCAACAATAGGATTCCTCCAAAGATGTGGGTTTGTGGGTATTGTTGTTAATATTATCCATTTTAATGTTTCACCATTTTGGTGGACACCTGCTTTTTCTCTCCCTGACTTTACGTCTTAGTTTTCACTTTGAAGCAGTATTATTTAACTCAGCCTTTGGAACATGATTTTAAAGAAAGACTATACATAAAAGTAAAGTAATATTGAATTAAATGAGACCTTTCTCTGTACAAGTGCAATTTTCAAAACAGCAAGAGAGAGAGATTTTACACAGTAAAGTAAAAGCATTAGAATTGAAACTCAAACCAACTAAAATAAATTCACACTTCAATTGTGACCTTCGTAGCCTCCTAAATGCATTTTAAACAGTAGGTTGCTTTTCTTTTTATAGTGGAGAGCTGCATGTAATCATAAAGGAGAACAGCAAACGTATACAATGAGCCAGTTATCTAGGGAACTAGCCAGGTCCATATTCCCCACCTGCCAGCCTTACTTCTTCCCTGATGTGTTTACCTTAGAACTACAACCAGAGTTTGATCAGCAGTACATATAAAGTTAAGGTGCAGTAGGCAAATGGCTGTTTGCATGTACCCTCTTGTACACATGGCCCATAGTCATCCACTCCCTATCTCTGGTAGAAAGAAAAGTGTAGTATATTTTAAATTGGATAGAAATAGTGAGACTTGGGGCGCCTGGGTGGCTCAGTGGGTTAAAGCCTCTGCCTTCGGCTCAGGTCATGATCTCAGGGTCATGGGATCGAGCCCCACATCGGGCTCTCTGCTCAGCAGGGAGTCTGCTACCCCCCCCCCAACTCTCTGCCTGCCTCTCTGCCTACTTGTGATCTCTCTCTCTCTGTCAAATAAATAAATAAAATCTTTAAAAAAAAAAAAAAAGAAAAGAAAGGAAATAGTGAGACTTATATGAGTCATTTTCACATAATCCAGAAATTTCACAAATCCCTCTTTCATGGCATGGCTATATTTTATTCGACAGTTTTGCCAATCCTAGCTTTTGGGAAGTCCTTAATACAAAAAAATTACCTTCATATCTAAATATACGATCATTTTTTCTGTCTCTCACAGATACTCTTGCAGATTTTTTTTTACTTTCCTCATTGATTTAATTCAAACAATTCTTCAACCCTCTATTACAATAGTAATTATTGTTTTTTCACAGTACATCACTGTTATAATTCAATGTTATAAGCCTTATTAGTAACTTGCTATTATAGATATCATTAAATTCTATAAAGTTCAGAGCATCCTACAATTACTCACAAATGTTCAAATTTTAAAAACATTTTCCAAGGCTATTGTAGAAATTTGGAGACAAAGATCAAATACATGCTTAGTAATGGAATCAATGTATATCCTGAAAGGCTTGTAGTTTGTGTATATTGAAGAACAAAACAAAACAAAACACACTGGAATCAATGCAACAGGCCAACAGATGAGTGGGATATACCAGCCTTACTCATTCAATCTACATTATTAGGAAGTCAGTAAATATAACTATTAACAGCAAATTACTTTCTAAAAAATAAGATAAAAACCATAATTTAGGTCATTTGCTGAAGGACAATTCATCATCTCCTTTTAGGCTAGTATTCGAAACAAGATTAACATTTTACTGAACAAAAAAAAATACTGCATGGTCAAAAGTAGTATGTATTTAGAATTTTAGGAATAAAATATTTTCCCTTTGCTTCCTTAGGGGTGTGCTTTTCTTTTTTCTTTCTTTCTTTTTTTTTTTTTTGATTCAGAAACATTTATTTAAGCTCAAAGTATAGATCTAAAGTATAGAACCTCTTGAGTTTTGATACATGCATATACTGTTATAAGCACCACCTTAATTAAAATACATAATATTTCCATTACCACAGAAAATTCTCTTGCACTTCCTTCCAACAAATTCCTAATCACAAAAAAAAAAAAATAACCACTGCTCTGATTCTATAAGACATAGATTAATCTTGCCTGTTTTTCAACTTCATATAAACGGATTCATTCAGTATGTACTGTTTTCCCCTGTGGCTTCTCTTATTCAACACAGTGTTTCTGAAATTCAACCGTGGGTAACTGCATCTTCTTTTCATCATGAATAGCATTTCATTATATAACATAATTTGCTTCTCCATTCTCTAGTTGATGGACACTTGATGTGTTTGCAGTTCGAGACTACTATGGGTAACACTGCTATGGATATTTGTGTACAACTCTTTTGTGGATACAAGTTTTTATTGCTCTTGAGTAAATAATTCAGATACATAGGCTAGATTTACGTTCAAATTTATTGAAAAGGCCAAGCAGTATTGTTTCTAGTCCATGGATTGTCAAGTATCTTCTTAAAGGGTCACATATCTAATATTTTAGGCTTCTTATGAGTCATCGACTACAAATAACTCAACTTTGCTATTATAACACAAAAACAGCCAAAAATAATAAGTAAGTTAATGGGTGTAATAGTGTACCAATAAAACCTTATTTACCAAAACAGTTGGCTAACTCATGGGCCAAAGTTTGCCAGCTTCAGATCTAGTCCAACAATCTTTGTTTTTTAAAGTATTTATTTAAGTCCATTGACATTTCATGTAATTATTAATGTGGTTACATTACAGGTTCATCATTTTTTTATCTTCCTTATAATTATACCACCTATTTTTTTTCTTTGTTTCTCCTTTCCTGATTTCTTTTTGATTAACTGAGTTCTTCTGACTTTCTATTTAAATTGCTCTATTAGCTTTTTCTCCATACCTCTTTGTATTATTTAGAGCTAAGGGTTAAATATGCATCTTCAAATTATCACAGCTACTTAGAATTACTCTTGTATCATTTCACGCAAAATATAAGAACTTTGAAACAATGCAATTTTATTTACACAATTCCTTGTGCTACTAAATCATTTAGTTTAATTATATAATTATAAGCATAAAAAGTAGTCATTTTTTACTTAATTTCTTTTAAATAAGAGAAGGGAAAAAGACATGCTCTCATATTTACTCATGTATTTACCAATTATGGTGGCCTCATACCTTTCTGTAAATCTAAATTTTTATCTGGTGTCATTTCCCTTCCACCTAGAGGACTTCTTTCAGCATTTCTTATACTGCAGGTTGGCTGATGAAAAATTCTCTTGGTTTTTATTTTTCTGAAATAGTTTTTATTTCACCTACAGTTTTGAAGATCATTTTTGCTGAATATAGAATCCTATCCTAGGTTTTTTTTCTTTGTATTCACCATGCTTGCTCTTTGCTAATATCCTTGGATCTATATCTTGATGTTTTTCATTAAAATTTGCAAACTTTCAACTATTATTTTTTCCAAAAATGTTGTGCCTTATTGTACCCCCCTTTATCTGTCTAGAACTCCAATTATACACATTTCATATTGGTTGGTAATATCTCATAGGTCACTGGAATACTGTTCTTTCTTTTTAAATTTCATTCTTTTATGTTTACCTTTTTCTGATCGGATATTTATATCAATCTGTCCTCCTATTCACTATAATCTTAAATTCATTGTTAATTCTATCTGTTGAACTTTATATTTTAGAAATTTTAGTTTTAAAATCTCCATGTCTATAGTTTCTATTTATCTGACTGGACCTATATATTTATTTATTATGACTATCATTTCCTTTAAATGCTTAAGATGTTTTAGGGAGATATTTTAAAATACAGAAACAAAATTTATTTTGTTTCAATAATATGCCCAATAATTCATATATATAGTCATATGTATGTTCATATTAATATATATTCAGTGAGAATGTTTATGTATCCATTTGCCAGAGACTATGCTACAATTAATATAGAATATAAAAAGTGCCCATAGAGGACTACATACAGTGTTATGTTAACACAGAAAGGTGGTTAATCAAGTATGCTTTGGTAAGATTGATAATAAGCTGATCAGTGAAGCCCTTGCAAAGAAGATAACATGAATGCTAAGCAAGCAATCCTGTGAGCAATCCTTCAGTTTGTGATAATGATCTGGAAATAGTTTCCTTGGCTTTCCAATGATGTGTGAAATGCTCCTGTTGTACCGACTCAGTAAAAGCTAAGAGAGTAATTTAACAGAACTATGGGTTTTTTGCAGTATTGCTGGTGAATAGACACACCTGTACTATGGTGTGTCATCTCAGGAGGTAGAAGACGTAGAGCTAAATGATGCTTTAGATTTTACTTTTTAAAATCATTCACAGTGGAAAAATAAATCATCACCAATTATAATTTTTGTATGTGCTACAATTAATATTGGTGCGTGGTCAGTGGAATGACTAGAATCCTTAAGCTTTCTCTGAAGAAACATCTCAAGAGGGAAAGGCATAATGGGTCTAATTTTTGTGGCATTTAAAAAGTCTTGTGGCATCTCGTTATCCTATAAAAATAAAGGTGAACAGAATTATGATAAATTAAAATTTTAATATTCTTTATATATGAAACAATACTATATTTATGTTCTTTATGCATACTTCATAACAAGTGCACCTAATCACTTCCTATAATCAATGCAATGAGTACGGTGTATTTATACCTACAACACAGTTCTATTTTTAAAAAATTATTAAAGATATACACAATAGTTGTTTCTGTACTTTAAAACATCTATTTATTCAAGACTATGATTTATTTGACATCAATCCTAGCCAGAAACAGGGAGAAATATAATATAAATGATATCATTGTGTTCCTAACATTTTTTTTAAAGATTTTATTTATTTTATTTGACAGCGAGAGAGAGATCACAAGTAGGCAAAGAGGCAGGTAGAGAGAGGGGGGAAGCAGGCTCCCTGCCGAGCAGAGAGCCCAATGCAGGCTTGATCCCAGGACCCTGAGAACATGACCTGAGCTGAAGGCAAAGGCTTTAACCCACTGAGCCACCCAGGCGCCCCGTGTTCCTAACATTTTATCAAATAATCATCTATTGGTTAATTCATCTATTTGTTCATCAGTAATGCAACAAATATGTCTTGAATGTTTCCTTTGGGATAGGTATTGATCACACAACAATGGACAATACAAATAAAAAAAGTTTGCCTTCATGGAATGTGAATCTTAACATCAGCGGTACAAAATAAGTAAAATTAATAAATTATAGTATTTTAGATAATGATAATTCATACAGCAAAAGCTAAGATAGAAAAGGGGAGGTGGTCAAAGGGTCCTTGAGGCAGACAGAGTTTATTTAAGATGGCCAGAGATAATGATATTTAATCAAATACTACTATACGGGGATCAAGTGCAAAGGTCCTGGGGTGGATGCATGTCTTGTAGAAATCATGGGGCCATAATCACTATGGAGCCCCTACTGAATTCTTTTGTGTTGCTCAGCCCTAAATTTTCCAAATCACCAATATGAGGAAGTAGCCAGTAGTACTCAGAATCAACAGAATGAACACAAATCCCATTCTACAAGTCATGTGGATCTTCCAAAAGAGTCTCTTTTTGCTTTGCTTTATAACACAAACTAGCAGTTAAACCATGGGACACTGATAAATAATAATAATGATACTCATTTCCCCAAGTAGTACAACAGAGTGTTGTACATCCGGTATATTAAATTTTTGTCTGATTTTCCTTTCTGGAGGGTGTAAAGTCTTAGAACCATCTTTTATATCCTTCATGAAATATGATAATGCTTTATTTATTGGCAAACTGACTCACCTGATTAATATGCTCCAATAAGTACTGCATATACTGACAAAGTTTCTAGGCAAAGTAGCTGATCATTTATATTTGGCTATATTTTTGTTTTTATCAGTCAATTTTTATATTAATTACAAGATATTTATACTGATTTATGTAAGCCAGTATCAATAGTGCTCAAAGCTCCCCTTTGGATTTCTGACATCTTCCTCAGCTATGAGCCACATGAAATCATCCTTGAGAAATCTAGCTAGGAGCCTGGGCACCAAAATGTACCTCTCCAAACATTAGTCCTCCTTCAGGTTCAAAGAACCACGAACTCTATAAATACATACAGCGTGCAAATGACCTTTAGTTGTGTGCATTTGTCTTGATATTTATCTTTGAACCCCAAGTCATGTATTACATATAACACACTGTACCCCAAATAATGTTTGAGGATGTTTATTATGCAGCACCTCATGTCTTCTTAAAAACCATGTAAGGCCTCATATAGAATTCAGTAACACACTAATCCATACACCATGTAATTTTTCAACATCCTATATGCTTCTGTATCATTTTTCATATTCAAATAGATTTATAAAAATAAACAGTTTCGGACACACGGATGGCTGGTCAGTATGAGTTGCACTAAAGAGCTTCTGAAAGATATTATTATGTAACTTTTAGATTAAAAGATGTTTGTAAATGTTTATGACTATCTGATATGAGAATTGATTGATCTAACAAGCTTAAACTGTATTATGTTTCACAAAACAAGTATAACCTTGAGGCAAAGCCATCAAATAGAAATAGCAACATTAATCAAAATACAGATCACTACAACAACTGGAGCTTTAATAAGTGTACTGAAGCAAAACAGTTGGTTAACATTGTGTACTCTGCTGAATAAGCAAATGTATCATTATATTTACTGTAATAGAGAGGATCTTCCTCAAAAGAATGGACTCAAATCCCTTCTGGAAGCTAAGTTTTACCACCAAACCAGCCATGCTTTTCTGCTGAATATCTCAATTCAACAAGTATTTATGCACTGGATGATATGATAAACTCAAGTTTTTCTTTTTTTCCTTAGATAATAAAAGGATCAGATCAATAAAATTCTTACCTTTTAATACTGTAAAGCAAATGAGATATGTTTACTGAATTTGTTATCAAATGGCCAAAATTTGTAGTTGTTGATTAGTTGTTGTGAAAAGGACACATTTTTATTGGAAAATTATGATGATATAATTATTAAGTATGTACTGATCAGATAAAAATATGGCCTATCTATGCTATTGTTTTATTTCCAACAAGTTCATCATAGATAGGGAAGTTCAGCTACAAAATCACAAGAGAAAGTAGCCATTGTACTATAACCTATTATTCATTTTTTAAATTAATGTTTAAGGACTTAATCTATACTATTATTTCAAGGCTGTCAAATGTTCCCTGGTTAAAATAGGCAAGTTTAAGTCTAGACTTCTAGTCTAGATACAGCTACTCAAAACATCTCAGGACACATCTATTGCCAGACTCTTTGCTATCTCCTTTGATGTCCATTACTTTCTCATTTCTGAGCACGTTTTCCTGTTGTCCTATGTATAGCAGTCTTACACCACTTTCCTAATTACCACATATGCTCGTTCTACTCCTTATTTTGAATCGTGAAATTTACTTACATCACTTACATTCTTTAGTCAGCACAAGCCAGGCACTAATTCATACATTTAGCTTTAAGACCACCTTTGTTTTCTCAGCCTAAGTACACACATATATTATATATATGACTGTATCTGCATATCATTTTCTTGGGTAAAGAAAAAACACAGGTCAATGCATGAATACATAAAAGAGTTATAAGCAAAGTTCATCACTGTTTCTTTTATTAAGAGCTATATTGTAAAGCATAATTCTCTAATAATCTAAATACAATCCCATTGTGTTGAAGCAGTGTCATGCTTTGAAATATTAATCAGAATGGGTCTCTTCTGCCAAATGTAAACCAGTATTATTCACATAGTCATATAAATTTCAAGCTGATTATCTCTTACTGGGAGGCAGTAATGAGAGTAATATAACAGGGAGATCTAAATTAGAACACAGATATTTTTTCATGACAATAAAAATGCAAATGTGATCCTAATTAATTAATATGCTAATAGCTCTTCTCTATTTATAGATAGTAACTGAAGTCTAGCTTGGACTAATACATACAGAATTCTTTCAATTCTCTTCTTCAAAATTAGGTAAGATTCCTGAGGGTAAGAACAAAGTCTGATCTGTTTTCTGTAACTTTTTCATAGAAAGAAATTGTGCTGTTCAATAAAGATGTGGTTGTATTAATATAACTGTAATATTGCCCTAACCTGATACAATCTCAGACTTTCCTACCAGGTGCTTTATTAGTTGAGGAGAAAAAGGCTGGAACACCTTTGACTGTTTCAGGAAGAAAGGCTATCAGGAAACTTGTGAATTCACACTCATTAATTTATTTAGATCAGCCACTTATATAATGTCAGGAATTTGAGTTTTTGAAGATGGTGGATACAGAGCTTCAATGTCCTATTCTCCATGTGTCTGTGTATGTGTATATGTATGGGAAATTATCTATAATAAAATTTTAAAATTAAAAAGAAAAAATGCCATTCTTCTGTTATAAAGAAATAGATACGCCTTTTTAAAAATCTCTTGGCACAATTTAGATTTTTTTTTTAAAGATTTTATTTATTTATTTGACAGAGAGATAGCAAGAGAGGGAACACAAGCAGGGGGAGTGGGAGAGGGAGAAGTAGGCTCCCAGTGGAGCAGGGAGCCCTATGCAGGGCTCGATCCCAGGACCCTGGGATCATGACCCGAGCCGAAGGCAGCTGCTTAACAACTGAGCCACCCAGGCGCCCCGAATTTAGATTTTTTTAAGTGTCTTACAAAAGAAGTTAATATTTATAGTCTAGGGTTGCAATCTGATTTTCATTCTGTCAAATTTTCCACTCAAAAGAAGGATATACCAGCATCTACCTTGAAAATATGTAGAAATATAGTAAGTTTTACTGCAGCTGATAGAGTATACTTAAAACACATGTTGTCCTAAAAAAAAAGAAAAAAAAATATGTGTTGTCCTGGTAATTCCTAAATAGAAATCTGATATGAGCTCTAAGGGATATTAAGAAAGCCACTCGCTGATAACAGAACCCTTTGCCAGGTTACCAGTTACCAGAGAAAGTAGCAAAGATGAAGATGTGACAAAGAAAAAGTAGTTCCTGCCAAGCAGTTACTAAGCAAAGAACTCAGGATTTCACGTTGTTGTGTTACTTATAATAATTCAATGACATGGTAAGTGTTTTCCAATTCAAAAACAATTGGAGCTAACGACAAAGCAAAATATACTATTTGAGCGTGACAACCAACTTAACTAGGAGAGGAAATCCTCTTCTATTTGGAGGAATTGTAATTTTCTCATATAAATAGTTACTATCTATTCTGATGAAGAATTCAATTTCAAGCACAAGAGGAATAAAACATCAGTCTTAGTAATGGATTTCAATCTGGAATGGAAGACAAAAATAGGTGCATGTATTAAAATGTTAATTTTAGTGCTCACATAATATCGTAATATGTTTTTAATGTACTTTGACAAACTGGAAACAACCCATATTAACAGAAAATAACAAATCTGGTTAGTCTATGTGTCCAGTTGTTAATTTACAAGCAATGATGATTATACTTCTTGTCATGTATTTATAATGAAATAGGAGCAAAATAAATTAATCTAAAAAACAGTAAGGAGAGGGTATTGTTGTTGAATTTATCACCACTCCAAAACCTAAAAGAAATAAATGAGAAACAACAAGAAATCCATTTTATATATATTCTATTACTAGCACAAAAGAGCTCAATTGAATATGTGGAAAAGTTGCCAGAGCCCTGGGAAAATGTACTCTATTTAACCTGTCAATAGCAAACCCCATCAGCGTAATGGAACCAATACTCAGGTTTCCAAGTGGGTTGAATGACATTGATAACTCCATTCACAAAGAATGGTCAATATAAAATATGATTTCCTTAATAGAAAGAGGCATAAAACTGATAATTATATAAACTTTTAATAATGAAAATGTCATAGGTATGGAAATGCTATGAATCATTCATACTTGACTTAAAGTTAAAAATGAAAAATAGTAGACTCATTTATAGATTTCCTTTTGCCTATTTTGGAAGGCTTTTATCAATTTGATTTAAGTGGTAACCACAGTAACTTTATTCTGTCCTTAACTGGTACATAAATTGAGTAAATGATAGAGTTATGACCACCTGATGACCCAGCGTGGATGGAACTAATCTTTAAAAGTATACTTTTCACTAACGGAGCATCATTTCTAGAGACACCATGGATATTATTTAGGAATAAGAGTTAACCAAAACACTACCTTTTATTTCCATATTTTCACTTGTTCAACCAACCAATATTAAGTCCTTATTTACTAAATGCCAGGCAACACAGTTAGATCCTATGTATAAAAAAAAAAAAAAAAACCAAAACACTATTCAATAATTCTTTCCTGCGATAGTTCAATCACTTAAAGTGGGTATTGAATTGTAGTTACAAGTAGTTTGAGGAAGAGCAGATATCTGGTCATTGTTCTTAATAACTTCAGAAAAGACTTTTAAATATATAATTGTCTGCATATTGATAGAGCAACATGATTCATCTGTCATTTATCTGTTAGTGCTTAGATGTTTAAACATTCTTAACTGAATTTCTTTTGTAAAGGAGGGACATGTATTACAACAGGAAAGTTCTAAATATGAGCACAATCCTCTGTGTGGAGGTACTTTTAAATCATTTGTCAACAAAAATAATGTTTCAAATAAATCTAACAGAGAACCCTTCGAGTTTCCGTTTCCAGAGCTATGAAGTATTATGCAATTTTCTATAACTTGGGAGAAGAAGCCATTTGGTTTAATTTATATCATCATACTCCTCCTGAAGGAAAAGGGGATAATCCTACTCTGCTGCTTACTTGTACGACTTGTAGTTATTTTCTTAATATCTCAATTTCCTAAATTAAAGTAGAATCCTCCTTCACAGAAAAGTGTAGAACTAGAGTGAAAATATGATCCATAGATGGTATTCAGTATATAATAGGATTTTTTCCTTCACATTTTTACGTTCGACTCTATTTGTAATGCCTTGAAAAACTTACCCATCCTCTAGAGATGGGTAACGAAGGGAAAAAAATGTCTGCTGTAGTTTAGATGTGGTCCTCTTGGAATCACTACCTTCTCTCTTGATGGTCAGTAAACGGACTACAAAGTAAGGCTCAAATAGAAGTCATAGGGAGAAGCCACTGGAGTAGAATTCTGATGGCCTTAAATGCTACATCTGAAATAGCTTCATGTGCTTAATACCTTTCCATCCCTCTCCTACCAGTTACATTTCAGAAAAGGGTAAGTTATCAACTTCCTGCCATTTCCCTTCTCTCATGTCTACCCATATTTTCCCTTCAATCCAACTAGAAATAGGAATAAGTGGTTCTCCTCAAATTAAAGGGCAGTCCTTCCACCTAGACTCCTACTCTTGCCTCCTCCTATGTTTTTTCTTCCTCTACTGCTTCTGCCCTAACACTGTTAAAACATTCTGAATTCTATACTTCCTCCCATCTCCCAGACAAGACATTCATTGACTCCTGTGTCCCCACCCAACTACAGTCCAGTATTTTCACTTCAGATTCATAATCCAACTTTCTAACTTCCTGGAAAAACTCCTTGAATATATAGCTGGTCACCATTTTTTCACCTCCCATTCATTCCTAACCCTACCTCACTAAGGCTTCTTTCTCCCCACCAGTGTGCCAGAATTGTTTTAGGGAAGATCAAGGAACTTTTTTTTTTTGCTAAACCTAATAAAGGTTTTTCTGCCCTTATCCTTTCTGTCCCTCGGCATTGATGAAACATAACTTAACGCTTACTCTTTGAAACAGTCTCTTTCACTTTGGCTTCCATAACACCAAAATGCCCTAGTCTTTTTTTTAACATTTCTGATTTACATCTCCTCCACTTCATCTTTAAATGTTGGAATTAGTTAGTACATGACTCTGCAACTCCTTCCCACCTTCATACCTTCTCCCTAAATAATACCAATCATTCCATAGCCTTCAATACCACACCTTTGCTAACGACCTCCTGACTTACATCTTCAACTCCAATATCCATTTTGACCTACAAAATCATATAGCTAACTACTTTGTTATGCACTATTTCTGCCTCATCTTCCTTGGTCCTGATAGAATATTCTTGCTTTTCAGTTGACCCTTCCCTAAGTCATGAATTATAGTTTCCCTTACCCCCAAACTTTCATACAATCACAGATATATCATTATAAGTAACATTTTTTTAAGATTTTATTTATTTATTTGAGAGACAGCAAGTGAGAGCACACAAGCAGGGGGAGGGGCAAAGGGAGAGCGAGAAGCAGGCTCTTTGAGGAGCAGGGAGCCCAATGTGGGACTTGATCCCAGGACCCTGTTGGGATCATAACCAGAGCTGAAGGCCGACACCCAACTGACTGAACTACCCAGGCACCCCATAAGTAACATTTCATTATTATCATAAATAACCTGGGATGCATTTCTCTGTGTTCACATCTGAGGGCAGACCTGACCACTCCATGGTCAGCCTGAGCTCTTGGGGCTCAGCATTAGCCAGAGCCTTGGAATTATACTTCTTCCAACATGTGGCTCTTCTGGGACTTCCTAAGTGCAGCCTCTTACAGCAGGCAACTCTTGAGGTGAGAATTAAATAGGTGAGTATTAAGATTCTCCCTAGTTAAGAACATGCTTAATGAGTAGAATAAGAGAGCACACATGTTTGGAGAAGATCCCATGCCTATCTACTACACAAGCTAAAAGTACTAAAATGTTCAGGGAAAAAAAAAACAACCTGAGTTAATCTCATGTCTGCATGTCTGCTTGATGTACATTTTAATACTGTTCCTTTTTCCTATTTCTACCCAAACTAGCTGCATAAGACTTCTAATAAGGAGACATGAGGATATCAAACTTTCTCAGATAGTACCCTAAGCTTTTGAAATGAAGTCATGTTTTTAAAGTGGAAGTTAATTCCAAGTTAGCTTATGCTTTTTATCCCTAGAGTAGGATAAGTAAGTGTGCAATTGATTTTAATTTAATATTCATGGTATATTACAGCTGCCAGAGAATATAAGAATTTCTTTAAAGAAAGAAAGCACAGCCTGGGCCTAAACTTACTCTTAGAATTATTGCCAGAGTTGCAAGGACACTCTTGAATAATAAAGAGCATGGATATAGGAAATAACAGTATAAACACATTTTTAAAAGGCAGTGCCTACACCAAACATTCAAAGTAGTTATGTGCTATCCAGACCTCAAACAGAGCTTTTTCTCTATGCCATGATCACTTGGTATAAAAATAACACTGTAGCATCTCCTGATACAAATTTCCGCCTGAAACATTTTCACCCATACCTGGGCTGACTCTTCAGCAACTAGCTGAACTAGTTGCCAGTTCAAACGTCATTTCCTCAAAGATGACTTCTCTGACCACTTAATTGGGCATAGATCCCCTTCCTTCCATAGGACTTAGCACTACATGCAATTACCCTATTTATTCATGTTTTTTTTTTCTCTCTCCACCATAGGAATATACTCAAATATATGCTCTGCAAAAACATGGACATTGTCTACTTTCATCACTATAGCAATGACAGCCATTCCCTAAATACATGTATAACACATGCCTTATGACAATGAACTATTTAACTTTTTCTAAGAGTCAGTGTCCTCATCTGCAAAGGGAGTCTAAATTTTACTCTATAAGATTGCTGGGAGTTAAAATGGAAATAAAACATGTGAAAGTATTTTACACATAGAAAAAAATCTTAACCTATAAATTCAAACTGCAAATAAATACAGTAATACTGTTATATATAAAAAAATTAAATTTCAACAGTTTTTACTTTCACTAAGTGGTTTCTAGAACCCGTATGAAACTGGTTAATACCTATGAGTTCCTGGCTCACAAGGTACAATATAAAGGCTATATTATATGGGCCATTATTAAAAAGGCTATGTTATATAAGTCATATATATGGCTCATTTTCCTTCATCACTTACGAATTTCGGGTGTTTTTTTTTTTTTTCTTTTACTTCTTCCCATTAGCCCTCTTTCAATGTCTCAAGTCTCCTCCTCCACTCCTTCCTGCAAATCTGCTACCTTGGAGATGGCTGTTTAATAAATACTGAACTAGCAATATATCCTGGCTATGGCAAATCCTACTGGCTCATTTTCTAGAAAAGGTTTTGACACTTAAAATAACATTCCTTCTGCAATCAGGTCTAACACTTTTATATCAATTTAAAAGGGGCTAGTATTTTGATACCCACTCTATCTCATTTTATCTTTAACCCAAAAATTCAGAGAGCAAACAAGAACACATATGACAGTTTTCCCTTGATCTTCACATCGACAGCAACTTTGTTTTTCCCAATAATAAAATAAATGGGTTGAGGTCATTGAAAAGCAAGTAAGAAGGATATAAGAAACACAGAAGAGTAAGTTTATAATGACATATTTTGCTTTCACAAATGAGTTTTAGTGCAAAGATCCCAACCATGTTTTGCAAATGTTTTACTACTCCATAGGATTTTAGAGATTGAAAGGATTCAATGGGATATATAACGACTAAGAAAATTTTAGGCCATACTTAAATGGCTTAGCTGGATAAACAGTTCACAATTGAGGGAGGCTGTCAGGATGATCTCTCAGCAGCCTCTCCGATTAGAACACGTCCACGAATGTCACCTGCTTAAAAGCCTTGCATGATCTCTCTAAGCAAGATGAAGCACTTTTTCCTCTTTTCCTTGGTTCCTATGAACATACAAATCTCTCACCTTCCTAAACACATTTCTTAAATATTTCTCTCCCCCACTACACTGAGAACTCCTGGAAGGCAGAAAGCCTTTAAATTTTTAAGTTGAATAATCCTTGAATGACCAAAGTTTTCATAACATGTATCTATTTTATTTTGTTGTTATATAGGACCGTCCTGCGAACCTATGTAGATTTATGGGTCATTTCCTGTCACTACTTTATGTTCCCTCAGACTGTTCTATTTTCTGAGGCCTTACATTTGTTTGTAGACATTTTTCCTCTCCTATCTCCGTTGTCACATTACATGTACCTGTAGCAACACTTATTACTCTAATGTCTACTTTAATATACATACAAAATCACATACATACTCCCTGGATTAAAATAAGACTGTGTAGTCACTTCCTAAGCATTTGCCTGGCTATGACTCTTGGGGAACGACTTTGTTATATTTATCTGGGGCTCTTCTGTGACCTTCCTTACTGGCCATGTTTCACATGCCTCAGATTGAATTCATTCACCATTTCATTATGTTTAGATTTATTTCATAGGTGAGAAAGCTGAGGCACAGAAAGGATTAAGCAGTTTGCTTAGGCATATCCAACTACTAATAGCAGAGACCAGCCTCAGCTCGGCCTGACGCCCAATCTAGTATTCTCATTACTGCTTACTGAATGGAAGTCACGGTTCTGGTCTTATTATCAGACATCTTACTTGGACGTATTTTTTAAAAAGCTATTTTTGACTCTTTAAAATACTTTATATTGGAACTTCTAAACATATACACATGGATAATATGCTTGTCCTAACATACAACTAGAGGGTACAATTCCCCAAACTGTGAGAAGAAGTGTACACACACCCACTCTATACATCCAAAGAGTAATGAATACCAAGCAAGGTATCTGTTAAAATACCTAAAAATAGCTTTAAATACTACAAGAATTTAGGGCTTGAAACCAAACAGTAAAACTTGAAACAAGAGCTTGCCAAAGCCTGTCATCTATTAGAAGGTCACTAAATATAAATTCATTTATTCAACAAATAACTCTGGAAGCACATTTATGTGTCAAGTGATATTCGCGGCATTGGGGTGTAACAGTGAAAAAGACAGCTGAGTCTATGTTCTCATGGGTTATATGTATGATTTATGTTTTAGCCTCAACGGCTCTCGTTCTGTTCTTTGAATAAACCAAGGTCTTTCCCACCACTAAGTCTTCACACATGCTTTTGCCCTTCATCTGGAATATTTTCCCATACCACCAGCTCAAGCCACAACCACAAAATCCTTTTACCTGGCTAGTTCTTATTGATCTCTCAATTTGAAACTTAAATATCACTTCCTCTCTCAGAATGTTTTCTTCTCATCAAAATGACATCCCTGTTTGCATATTTGTTAAAACCTGTCTCTCCATTGAGATGTAAATCCTAAGATGCAAGAGTCTTATATGTTTTGTTCACCAGTTGGAACCCAGCACCTAGCACAGTGCCTGACACAAGTACCCATATGGTTTTGTTCTTGTTTCTTTTCTTATCAAACACTGAACCAGCACTATCAAGACTTCTGGTTCCCTTTCCCCCCAGATCAACCACAGAAGAACAAAAGAAAGGAAATAGCATATAAATACACCTGTGAGAAACTCATGGGTTGATGAGACAGTTTTGTGCTGGTACGGCTTAGACTCAGAGCAGAGGGGAAGTCAGAAAAATTGCAGGAGTTTAAATTAAAAGGCACTGTTAGAGCTCTGTTTTTTCTTATTCCTGCAATTTCCTTAGAACGAACAGTGCTTGTCTCCTAATAGAGACTCAGACCCTTTTGCCCAAGCATTTTCACAAGTAAATCAGTATTGTACAAATGTCTTTTGCCTTTGAGGAACTGTGAAAAAGATAAAGATATATTTCCTGGAAGCAAAGGAAGATGGACAACCAGTATTTGCCAGTATATACTAGAGCATATTTTCTGTACTAAATTACCAAGTGTTACATTGTCTTTCTCTTGCTCGATCCTGTCTTGATTTACCCCTTAAGAGAAGAGCAGGAGTAATCACCATTTTGGAGATGAGTAAATTGAGGCTTATAAATTACTTATCCATATTACAGTGTTACAGTGATATAAACAGAATATAAACCTATTTATATATAATTCCAAGGCACACGCTTTTTCTAATACACTAAAATTCTATTAAGATACTCAAAGACATAATACAATGTATAACATCAGATTATGTGGTGCTCTAAAAGTCAAGTATTATAAGCAAATATCCCATAAGCCAAAAAAATTTTTGTTATAGATTGACTTCTGTTTTTATATTTGACATTGTCCAAGAAAATTCTATCATCCAGTAGTCATCACTGGTCAGATTCTCTAAGCAATAGAGTGCAAGTGATAGAGCAAGGTAGTCATATAATTTAGACCTAAAAACCCACTCTGGCTTGAATTATGTTGGTAAAGTAATTATTACCCTATATCCGGGAAACAGTGATCTATTTCAATCATGTTGTGTTTCTGAATAGGATTCTAGGCTCTTCTACTATATTGTTTTTTAATATCACCTAGCAAAAGAATATTATAGACACCACTTAAAACATCTTCCTACCCATTTGCTTTATGGTTCTAATAGATCCATGAAAGTTTAAACAAGCAACAAAATAATGCTACCCAAAGAAGAAAACCTCTTAGTTTGCCATGGCTAATTTAGGCTTATATTTTTTCCTGTATTGAAATAGAATTAAATATTAAAGAAAATGATCAAATATGGGTGAAATTAAAAAAAAAAGTTGTACAGTTAGAATTTGCTGATGTATTAGGTGACAACATTTTCAAACTAAGAATTTTTTGAAAACTTACATATCAGTGATAATGCTGATTTAATACTGTAAGAAGTGCACACATCCGTTTGCCAGAAGTTCAGGTGCCCTTTTCTTAATTTTCCTTCTCCAATCTTCTATTCTCCCAGAATGTCACCATATATACTATAATATGTTAAGACCATGAAACCATGGTTATTTGATTTGGTCATTAACCAATGAGCAATTGTCCATGCTGTGGTCCTATCATTTCAGATATCTAGATGTGACTAACAAATTGAATTTTCAGGGGTGTCTGGGTGCCTCAGTCGGGTTAAGCACCTGACTCGTGATTTCAGTTCAGGTCATGATCTCAGGGTCCTGGGATCGATCTGCCCATCCCATTGAGCTCCATGCTCAGCACAGAGTCTGCTTCAAGATTCTCTCTCCCCCTCTGACCCTACCCCCGAAACTCTCTCTCAAATAAATGAATCTTTTTTAAAAATACATTTTCAATTCAGACTGAAAAAGAAAGGGGGAAGCTGATGTTCTCTATTACACCATCTTAAGGTATTTAGCCACTTAGTCATTTTTAGAAGAGAAATCCATTTGTAATTATAAAGGCTGCCATTCAGTTCTATTCACTGCCATCATTTTAAGTGATAAGTTGCTTGATCCTGACTCAAAATCCCCAATTAATTTCAATAGCAATTCTGAGTATGTATTTAATATCAGGATCAAGGAGAAAGGACTCCATTCTCATTTCACAGCATCTTCTGCTTTCCCAGGAATCATTTCCCTAAGAGACAACTACCTAGATAGACTGAAACAATTGTTGTGAAGGGTTGCTTTGCACGAACTTCATTTTTAACTACTAATCAGAGAAACCTAATTAGATGTGCTACTTTCTTATTCCTCAATTTTTCAAAGTAGAGACTTAAAAGGAATTCTTCCTCACTTGTTCCAATTATCAAGTCTGGTTTTAGTGCAGATATAAAATTTGGGTGTTGATTTCCCTGACACCTTGAACAAAACTTTTCAGGTGAAAAAAAAAAAAAAACTATTAGAGAATTAGTTATTTGTAATAAAATTATTATAAAAATTAGCTGTACTTGACTAGATTGCTTTAGAACTAAAGCTTTGAAACCTGTCACAGGCCTTAAAAATAAAATTGCTTGAGTAGCTGAGGAGAACTGTATTAAAATGCAAATTTCCAGCTGTTAATATTTCTTCAAAAACCAATAATCCCTCAAGGCCACCAATATGTCATAATACTTAATGGAAAAATATCCCTTAGGCAGAATGGCCTTTCTAAGTTGACTTTTGATTAAACTTAAAATATTATATGGCAAAAAAATTAAAATAAAAAAAGGAACATAAATATAGAACTCAACTGAAATGTCATCCAATACGCAACTAAATGGAAGGGAGGGGGAGACCCATCTTGTGTCACTAATTTGTGACTAATACATTCTGCTTGAAGATTAACCAACTCATAATTGGTAACATTATAATTGGTAACTTTCCCCAAACAGCCCAATAATGATTTCTTTGTGTTGATTTATGTATATACAAGGGTGTCCCATTTTGGACCTGGTTAAAAATTATTTTTGGCAACATACACTCCTTGGACAAAGTGACAAGAACTAGACATAAGAATTAAATTATTTATTTTTTAGCTAAGATTTCTAGACGTATTAGAATATAAAAATATGGAGTTTGTGGTGAGTTTGTCTATTGCTCTAACATTATATAGGGTTTTTAAGAAATAATAGCCAATTAAATAATTTTATGAAAAATTATGAATGTTCAAAGAAGTTGAAAAAATGTACATTGCATTAAATGTATCTCCCACCTAGATTCTACAAATAATATTTTTGTACTTGCTTTGTTACATACCTAAGCATTGGTACATTATAATGAGGGTTTCTTATTCCAGACTGATTGGTCCTGAATTGGGAAAGGTCTAGCCAATTCACCAATTAAATGAGTGGTTAAAAATGGAAAGACTCTCCTTGATATAAAATTTTCTAAAATTCACATTTTGAGTATTTACATTAGGACAATGTCCACCTATGGTTAAGGTGATTCAGTCAAATCTGTGATCTAAATGTGTCTGTGAGTCTGCTTAATAATCCAAATGATGCAAAAACATAAATGGATCACATATTTTAAAACATCTTTGAATCCCTCCTGCTCTAGACTAAATCAAGGATTTTCTTTGCTTAGTTGTTTAATATCTTTAACTTAGAAATTAATTAATCCAATTCACTGATCTTCAATCCGACATGGGTAAATATCTCTAAAATTTGCCCTGCCATCCAAAGTGCTTTCTGTCACATCAACTGCAATTATTCTGCTCTGAGGTATTATCTACTATCAACTAATGGCAACTAGTTATAAATGAGTATGTGTGCTTGTGTATGTATTGATCCCTGAAAACCCACATATCCATTCTGTGCTGGATAACCTCACAGGTGCAGCTGAATATAAGTGGCCTCAAATTACAAATAAATGACAAGTTAGTATGTAAAAGGTAATGTTTTAGATCCGAAATATTCTGATTAAGTAAAGCACAAATGGTGTTTTCAGTTAAAGAAAAAATTCTATCTGTAAAGGAGCTAAAACTTTTCATTTAACTTATTTAATATTAAACTTGGTCAAATGAACAAGAGTTTTTATGTTACCTCAAGTGTACTTAATGCTAGCCCAGTGATGGGTATTAAGGAGGGCACGGATTACGTAGAGCATTGGGTGTTAAATGCAAACAATGAATCATGGAACACTACATCAAAAACTAATGACATACTGTATGGTGACTAATATAACATAATAAAATAAAATAATTCAATTAAATTTTTAAAATGTACTTAATACTAATTAGAATGATCTTTAAGACATACCTCTTCTATTACTTCCCCTCCTATTTTTATTTTTGTTTTTTTGTTTGTTTGTTTGTTTATTAACATGTAATGTATTATTTGCCCCAGTGGTACAGGTCTGTGAATCATCAGTCTTACACAATTCACAGCACTCACCATAGCACATACCCTCCCCCTTTTATTTTTATTAATGAAGTTAGAGTTGTATATGTTTTATACAGTAAGAAAATTAATGACAAATGAAATGAGAATAAATCAAAAATCATAGCACTCATAATATTTATATATGTAATAAATTTAGACATTTAATTTTAAAATAAATTAATACTTGGAAGATTCTTTTTTTTTAACTTGGAAGATTCTTAGTTTACCAAGATTATTTGTAAAAAAAAAACAGTAAATAAAATTTATTTTATAATAATTCTCAAATTCCCAAGATGAAAAACTTGTGACTATGACAGCTGTTTACAGAGTTCTTCTATATGCATCTTTATTTGTTCTTTATATATATGTATATATATATAAAATTAACCTATAAAGTAAGTAAAGCAAGTAGTTATCTGTCAATTTTATAGTGAGTTAAGCTGAGATTAAAAATGACTAAGTGATATACCAAGTTGTCAGAATGGTTCCCTAATTCAGACAACACTCAAATTTAGGCCTCATTCCAACAACCTTGAGAATATACCTTATAGAGAGACTTCAGTATATTTTACCACTCCTGTGTCATTGCTTTCGCTATTATTTTTTTAACTCATATAAAATTACACAAAGCACTATTATTTGGAAACATCACTGTACTAACCATAAGATGTGACTTCTCAGGGGAGAGCACTCATGCTGACTATGTGCCAAGAAGTGGGTTAAACTAATACTATCTCCATTTTGGTAAATTTTAGAAATAAATTAGCACAGAAAGGTTTTGTAATTTACTCAGAATCCCATAGGTGATAGCAGGCAAAGTTTGCGTTAATGCTCAACCCTTACTAAACCCAAAGTTCTCCTCTTCTTCTATCCCAGAAAGTCCAATGAGAATTACTTGCGTGTAGTTTTAGGTGTCAACCTGGTTAGGTTACAGTCCTCAGTTATTCAACCAAACACTAATCTAGGTGTTGCTCAGAAGGTATTTTAAAGATGTGATTAAAGTCTATAATTAGTTGACTTTAAGTAAGGGAGATTACCCCTGATAATTTGTATGGGCCTGATTCACTAAATCGAAATGGATTAAGAGCAGAACTGAAGATTTCCTGGAGAAGTAGGAATTCTGCTCATGGACAGCAGCTTTAGCCTATGCCTGAGTGTTCCAGTCTGTCCTTCCTGATAGCCTGCCCTATGGATTTTAGACTTGTCTAGCCAGCACTCACAATTGTAAGACAATTCTTTGCAATAAATGTGTTAATATACATTTCCTATTAATTCTGTTTCTCTGCTTGGATTCTGACGGATACACATTCAAAAACTTAAATGTTCTTGACCTCAGCTTCATAGAGTTAATTCCTTATTAGGAAAAACTTCTTTCCAGAAGTTATCTCTCGCCTGAGTGTTCATCTAGTCCCCAGTAACTGGCCACCTCTCTACAGTTTGCTAATCATCCAACAGGTAATATTTGCATATTTGCAGGATCTTTAGCAGTATCCTGAATGTTTTTGGAATATATTGAGGGTTTTATCAGCTTCTTACTCAAAAAAGAAATAGGAAAAATAGAAGAGTGTGTTATCACCCAGGCCAAGGAAGTACAGAATTTTAGTAAAAAACAGTAAAAAGTATCAAGTATAGTCAGCCTATATTATTGATTATAATGTTGTGATTATGGAGTGAATTCATGATTCCTAAATTGTCCTGGCTTTGGCATTCAGTTACTCATCCTTCCACTTAATTATTCTTAATTGTATCATGACACACAAATTGGAAATTGACAAAAGGCCCAGTGACGGCAAGCAAACTTGCAGGTTTTCAAAGAGTAGCTGGAATGCCATCCTCTACCCAACAAGCATGGACTTATGGTATCTCAAAATAAAATCATGGCTGAAAAGTTTAGAAATAAGGAATGAAACAATAACGCAAACAAAATATAGTTTCCATTGTCTTTACAAGTCATATACCTAACTCATGCCTATAAACTTCATATCCTAGTTCTTTCTGTGTGACCAGGCTACTCAGTTATTTGAAAGTTATATTCATATTTTGGGTTCTGTTTTAACTGAGTAGAGGATTTTTTTTCCCACATATCATGATGTTTCGTCTCCAAATACTTAGAAAATAAAGATTCGCCTAATCAATTTTACAGATGTCTAAATACCCAGGAATATTTCCTTGATTTTAAAGTGATGAAATTGGCCCATCACGTTCCCATCAACTACACTGTAATATATGCACAGCAGTTGATAAGATTCTTCATTAGGTACAGGCTATCATAATAAGTAAGCACAACATATAATCTTTACACAATTTTCTAATGCCAGAAATATAGTAAATTTCCCCAAACAGAGCTCTAAAATTATAACGCAATCCATTATGAAAGCCTCCAAATCCTAAAGTTGCTTTCAAGCATAGTTTTATGCTGCCAGCTGAGTTGCTGATTTTTTCGCTCTCTCATAAAATATTTCCTTTTTTCCTGTTTCTGATCCTCTACCTTGCTGGGCAGGCTCATGCCTGGCAGGATTCTTTAGTCCCAAACTAATTGGCAAAAATCCTCCTAGGAAGATGGATTTCCAGCATTTTAACATCTCAGACTGTCTGTGATCTCGCCTATGTAAGGGCTATTGGACATAAGCAACTCAATGTTCAGTTTGTCAAATGACATAATTAACGTGAAACTAGATTTTATTGTTATATTTTTCCTAGGGCCCCCCTGGTGCTTGCATATTAGCATCAGAATGAATTTCATTATTTTTCTGAGTTTATTATTATGTTCAGAACACTTAATCTTTTTTATACATTCAAACTAGAATACCATTCTTTTATTTTCCAAATTGTTCTTGCAAGAGATTATGTACTCTCGAAGTCATATTAAATCCTAGAACAAGGGATAAAGTTTGGTTTTTTTTCCTAATTAATTCAATTTGCTTATTCATATTTGCTCTGGCTACATGGTTTTTTTCTTCTTATTCTTCTTCTCATTCCATGCTTGGTGACACCTCTCTAAAAAGAAATTAGCCCAAAGAAAGGAAAAATGAACACGTGTATGTCAAAATAAGTATGCTCTAATACTTAGATGTAGATGACCCCCTCCCTTCCCACCTTGTATGATTGGTTGGCATGTAAATCAAAGTTCTGAGGCACTGAAAGGTTCTCGGGTTTAATTACAGGGTAATAATAATGCACTTCTGTCTCACATCAGTCTGACCTGGAACCAAGACTGACTAAGGAACCTGACCTCATGATCTCAATTGTTTTTAATGTCCTCCCAGTTCTTCTGTATGGTCCTCTCTTTAGTTTCCCCCTTTTTAAAAAGATTCTGCTCATTAAGTATTTCAAAGTGATATTTTCTGTAATTGTAAATTTCTATGTGATGATATAAAGAGGATCTGTGGCTAAGTTCATTATACCAAAGTACTCAACAGGTCAATGCTGCTAGATTTGGTAAGGTGCCTAGAGTGACATGTCTTTCAAAACAAAGCAAAGGTCTGTTTCCATAAAACTTATTTGTAGAATATTAGTACCAGAAATAAAATCCTTGAAAATAACTCACTTATTTTATAATAAATAAATCACAGTTTATTAATGAAGGTTCTCAAAAATCAATTTGTTAAGGGACTGTCATAGAAGCTCGGTCTCCAAAAATCTTATTTTACACAACTTATTCTCTTTGTAAATGACTTAGGGTTAATAAAACAAAAAAAACATTTAAAATTAGGCTAGTATTGGGGCACCAGGGTGGATCACTTGATTAAGCCAGTTAAGCATCTGACTTCAGCTCAGGTCATGATCTAGGGGTCCTTGGATCAAGCCCCACAGGCTCCACGCTCAGCAGGGACTCTAATTCTCCCTCTCTCCCTGCCCATCCCCCTGTTCATGCTCTCTCTCTCTCTCATATAAATAAAATCTTTTAAAAAATGAAATAAAAAAATTGAGTTGGTATTAATTTATGTTAACACAGCACAGTTCAAATCTTCTAAACCAAATAAATTCTGGATTTCAGATAGAATCCCTCCAAATAAGATTTTATTTTATTTTGTTTTAATTCATAAAGCCATATTTAAAATTTATATACTGAGAGAAACTACAGTAAGATAATAAGATTTCAAAATTACTTTCCATTTGTATACATTTATGTATAATAAATTTGTACACCTAAATGTGTATATTTGTCTAAATTAAATAAAATTATGATACTCCTACAGCAAAAGTCTATTTCACATCTGCTTTCCAGAGATTGATTGGGTATATGCAAAAATAATCCACATAACTTTATGATGACATCACTATCACTAGAATTATTTACCCTGGCTACCTAAGTAGAGGCTATGAGAAAGAGGCAGCTAAATTTCTGTTGTAGAAATACAGCAATTTGCAGGCTAGAAGACCCAGTCTGTTGTAATTTAGTTATATCTGGAAAAGGATGGTACATATTAGATATTGCCTAAATATGATTTTATTCAAAGTAATCTATCATGAAAAATGAATAGATCATTTCATGATAAGATTTTACTGGTGTGGCTGTAAAGCAAACATTATCAATCATTTACTCCAGGGTTAGGTCATTAAAAAGAAGAACAAAATCATTGAGCTATTGTTGCTTGAGATAACACTGTTTGAAATTAAGACAGCTAGTTCTTTCATTTTTGTCATTTTCAGGAAGCAATGTTATTTGAACAAAACACCATTTTTTAAAACTCTTTTCATGTGGCAAAGAACTACTATAATTTTTAAATTGCCATTCACTAATCTTCTGTGAGTATAATATCTTATATCCAATAGCAAAGGCTGGCTGCCCAAGAAAAACAAAAATCAGCACTGTTCTGTCTGGACATCGTGGCTGATTTATTACTTTGTGAGTTTAATCAAAGCCCCCAACCCCCACAATAGCTTAATTTTTAAAACCAAATTGCTTCTCTGTAATTGTTTGTTCTATAATACAATTAATCAGGAGTTGCAGCTTATCTATTTCTCAATGAAGGGGAATTTTAGTAAGAAAACAGGAGTTCAATACTTTTATGTAGTTACATAGCAAACACTGCTGGCAAGAAAACTCACCACTAAAGTTCCCGTTGCTAATTTCCCAAGCAGTTGAGTGTGCAGCACAAAAAGAAGTGAACAAAACTGGCAATGATTTATGTTGGTGAGTTCCTTTCAAATTGCTCCTTGTCCCCTTGTTCTCTCCTCGAAGACAAGAGGGACGATGTGAAATATGAGTACCAGGCTGGGAGCTAAGAATCTTGGTGTTAATTGAATTAGATATGTGGTTTCTAAACAGTTAAGATGATATTGGTGATGTAGGGATATACAATGAATAGACTAAACCCAGAAGTGGTATCAGGATTGAAGAAAACAAGGATTCCTTTATTTCCAAAGGACTTCTCTAACTCAGAGAACTTGCCCTACTATTTAGTTTAGTCATGTCCCTGGTGATCTAATTTCACACTTCCTCAATACCCATAAGTATGCATTCTACTAAATGAAATAACTCTGAATTGCAACCTGGAAGTGGCCAAAAAGTAAGGGATCAGTAACCAATATTAAATAGAACGGACTCAAAACAACATAGTCCTTACTGAAGTAAGCCAATTCCTTGTACCTTAAATAATATGCCTGGTCACTGGCCCAGATTATACATGACTTTTATTCCCATAAGTGATCTTCTGGTCATTTTCAGTGCTCCTGATGAGATCTCTACACTTTAACTTATAAATCATCTGATAGCTGAGTTTAAAAGTTAGCATCTCATTAGCACCATAGCAATACTCTATCTGAGAACGAGAAGCCCTTCAGTAGTTTTTACATGCTGACAGAAAGTGGCCAAACTGCTCAAAGTCAAGGATTCAGTGGTTATCTTTTCTTTCTTGCTCCAATGGCTACAAACAGGATTTTAAAGGTGTGGCAGTCAACAGTATCAAGGATGCTCAACATCTTCTAATCTACCTGATCTATCCTCTTCTCAAATCATCCAGAGCAATGACAGGCTAATTAAAAAAAGAAAAAAGAAACGAAAAGAAGATAAAAAGACAATTGATTATCACAATATTACAATGCACAGAGCCATTTGAGAATACGAAGACATGTGATTTCAGAGAGGAAAAAGCTTCAGAATCAACATAAAACCAAACTAGTTGGTAACCCAGATAAGAGGAACAGGAGAAAGATTATCAAGGTGAAGCTGTATTTGCAAAGAACTTCATGGCATCAGGAGCATTTGCATTATTTTTAATCTCTCAAAATATATAACATTTATATATTAGTTTGGATTTCCTCTGGGATGCAACGTTAGCAATGGAGTATATCTGAGCTAAGTATTACTTTTACTTTATTTTAGCTCAAATGAGTACAACGGAAATTATACAGTTTTGGGAAGGTAAAGAGAAGGAGTCTGAATATAAGTTCTTCTCTTTTTGAACATATTATTCTCCCTTTCTGAGCCATTTTTTTTAAATCTATGAAATGAAGTATTAATGTTCACTTCATAGAACTGTTTGAGAATTAAATAAAATCGTTTTTGTTAAATATTGAGTAGTTGTTTAATAATCTATATTCCACTTTCACAATTTAAATGAATATTAATGAGATAATGCCAGTGATAGCAATATTTGAACTTGCACCCCCATACTCCCTAGAAATCATGGCTTTTAATAAAAAAGTCATTATCATGAGAAAAACCATGACTGTTCATCCTCAAAGATGGGCACCAGTATATATAAGAGCAAGCCTACTCTAATTTTATTAAGGCACTCCCCAAGCTGAATCACTGCAACTTTGTGTGCCTTCTAAAATTTTTGATGATGAAAAAAAATAAATATAAAAAATAAATTAAATAAATAAATAAAATTTTTGATGAGATAGTTTAGCTACAAAATGCATAATACAAGAAAAATTTCTCAAATAAACAACCTAATTTTACAGCACAAGGAACTAGAAACAGACGAACAAACTAAGCATAAAGTTAGCAGAAGGAAGAAAATCATAACAATTAGAGCAGAAATAAATGAAATAGTGACCAGAGAAACAACAGATAATATCAACAAAACTAAGAGTTGGTGTCTGAAAAGATAAACAAAGGTGACAAATCTTTAACTAGACTAGCCTAGAAAAAATGAGGGGGCTCAAATAAAATTACGAATGAGATATAAGACATAACCAATACTACAAATATACAAAAGATCCTAAGAGACTTCTATGAGCAATAATATGCCAACAAATTGAATAACCTAAAAAAATGGATAAATTCCTAGAAACATACAACCTACCAAGATTGTATCACTGGGAAATAGAAAATCAGAACATACCATTAAGGAGTAAGGAGATTAAATCAGTCATCAAAATCTCCCTACCAAGAAAAGCCCAGAACCAGACAGCTTCATTGATGAATTCTAAATATTTAAAGGAGAACTAACAACAATCCTTCCAAAAAATACAATAAAAGGGAACACTTCCAAATTCATTTCACTAGGCCAGCATTATCCCAATTCCAAAATCAGGTAAGATCACAAGAAATGAAATTACAGGCTGATATTCATACGCAGTAGAATGAAATCTGACTCATATCTTACATCACTCATAAAAAATTAAATGAAAACTAATTAGATTTATATGTAAGACCTAATACTATAAAACTCCTAGAAGAAAACATAGGGAAAAAGCTCTTAATATCAGTCTTGGCAATGATTTTTTTGCATATGACACCCAAAGCACAAGCAATAAAAGCTAAAATCAACAAGTAAGACTATATCAAACTAAAAAGCTGCTGCAAAGGAAAAAAAAAAAAATGAAAGGCAACCTGCAGAATGACAGAAAATATTAGAAAACCATATGACTGATAAGGAGTTAATATCCAAAATAGATAAGGCAGTCATACAATGCAATAGCAAAAACAAACAAATAACCTGATCAAAAAATTGGCAAAGGATCTGAATAGACAATTTTCCAAAGAAGATACACAAATGCCAACAGGTACAGAAAGAGGTGCTCAACATCCTAACCATCAGGAAAATGCAAATCAAAACTACAATGAGATATCACCTCACACTTTTTAGAATGGCTGTGATAAAAAAGACAAGAGATAATAAGTGTTGACGATGATGCAGAAAAAAGGAAATACCTGGACGCCTGGGTGGCTCAGTTGGTTCTGCCTTTGACTCAGGTCACGATCTCATGGTCCTGGGATTGAGTCCAGACATGGGCTCCTTGCTCAGTGGGGAGCCTGCTTCTCCCTCTGACTTCTCTCTCTCTCTCTCCCCCTCCCTCCCTCTGACATACAAATAAATAAAATGTTAAAAAAAAAAAAAGAAGAAGAAAGAAAAGGAAATTTTGTGCACTATTGGTGGGAATGTAAATTGATGCAGCCACTATAGAAAATAGTATGGTAGTTCCTCAAAAAATTCAAAATACAACTGCCATATGATTCAGTAATCTTACTTGGGTAGGACAACATCATCTTGAAGAGGTATCTGCACCCCCAACTTCATTGCAGCATTATTCACAATAGCCAAAACATAGAAACAACCTAAGCATCCATCAACAGATGAATGAAGACAACATGGTATATATATAATGAAATATTATTCAGTCATGAAAAAAGAAAAAAAACCCTGCCATTTGTGATAGCATTGATGAATTTTTTTTAATTTTATTTTATTTTTTCAGTGTTCCAAGACTCATTGTTCATGTACCACACCCAGTGCTCCATGCAATATGTGCCCTCCTCAATACCCACCACCAAGCTCACCCAACCCCCCAGCTCCCTCCCCTCCAAAACCCTCAGTTTGTTTCTCAGAGTCCACATGGATGAATTTTAAGAGCATTTTAATAAGTGAAATAAGTCAGACAGAGAAAGACAAATACTATATGATCTTACTTAAATGTGGGATCTAAAGAAGTGAACTCATATCAACAGAGTAGACTGGTGGTTCCCAGGGGCTGGGAAGTGAGGAAAATGAGGGGATATGGGTCAAAGGGTACAAACTCTCATTTACAAAACAAATCCGTTTAAGAATCTAATATAGAGAACAGTGGTTATAATTACAATACTTTATTGTATACTTGAAATGTGCTAAGACAATAGATCTTAAGTGTTCTCACAACACATCCACATACACACATACAAACACACACACAATTAACTATGAGGTGATGATAAATGTGGCACTAACTTTACTGTGGTAATCATTTCACTATATATGTGCATCAAGTCATTATACTGTTTATCTTAAATTTACATAATGTTATATGTCAGTTATACCTCAATAAATCTGGAGCAGAAAATGCAAATAAGTGTTTTAATTTAATTTACTCCATGGCCCAATGTACAACTGACTGAAAATAAACACTCCATTTGTTACATCCTCAGTTCATTTACTATCCAGATTTGGTCAGCCATTTCTGTTCCCTAGGCATTAGCCACTTGATTAATAGTTGGTCCTGGCCATCACCACCCTGTCCTCGTTGCTGTCACTGCAACTGTTTAGGCCTCTCCACAACATGCAGAAATTAATATACTTCCTATATAAGGTTATTCACTAAGTCCTTAGAAAAAAGTAGCTTATGTTCAGTTTTATCCTAAAGAATTCATTCTCCCACTATTACATTCAACTTTTTAACTGTGAAATTCTGACTTAAAAAAAATAAGATACACCTACTCTGTTCCTTTGCTTTTATATCCTTTCCTTTAAAATGAATCCTGATTTTTTGAAATTTGGATTATTGTAAATGTATCTATAATAAAACTGTTTCAATTTTTTCTTACTTTGTTTATTTTTCTTTTTACCCTTTGTTTTTTCCTACTTCTTTAACACTACTACATGTATGGCTTCAGAAATATTTGACAATACTGAGAACATGCACAAAGCATTAAAAGGTCTAAAAGAAGCTACACAATGAATAGATGTGCAGTGAAATTTACAAAAATGTGCACTGACATTTTAGGATAAGGCCAAATTGTATTTTTTTTAAGTACAATAACTAAGGAATATTAATCTGAATCTCGTTCTGCCTGCCTCACACATGAACTTCCTTCTCATTATCTCAAGTGAATTGTTTTGTGAACTTTTGTCAGGCTCAGTCAAGCTCTGCTAATGTTTTACTGATGTTTTGATTCAGTGTAGCAGATATTTGATCTTTTCTCACATTTTCAAACATCTATTTTAGTCATGGGATTTGTTTCCATTACTTTTCCCAGTATGTACCTCAGTTTGGGTGGTAAAAAGCAAGTAATTGTTCACTCGATCGTTTCATTAATGTACAGAAGAAAAGGGTACAGATGATTTAAATTATGGCTAGTATCAATGTATATACATCTAATTTTATAAAGTAGTTTAATAATTGTTGTCAAATGCAAATAAAGACGGTCTTCTGTGAATTTTCTCCAAATACAATGACCAATTCTGCATGACCTCTCTCTGCTTGCCTTATCCAGCACCTTTCATGCTAATCCCCTCACTCTCTGCATTCATTCTTTGAAGATGCAGTGTCTTCCCACCTGAAGGCCCTTGGACAGGTTTTTCCTTTTGTTGAATGTGGCTTCTACTCCCTCCACTACTAATTCCTTCTCTTTCAAAGTTCAAAGCAGACATCACTTCCTCAATGTTGTCTTCCTATGGCTGCATATAGTTCTGTTCTCCAGAGACAGCCAAAAAGATGGGTACATATAAAAAGATTATTTTAAGGAATTGCATCACACAATGGTGGTGGCTAACAAGTCCAAAATTGTCAAGGGAGGCTGGAAACCCAAGAAAGAGTTGATGTGCTCTTGAGTTCACAGGCAGTCCGGAGACAGAACTCTTTCTTCACTGGGGATCTCAGGTTTTTTCTTATAAGAACTTCAATTGATTTAATGGGACCTACCCATAAATAAAGGATATCTCTTTTACTCAAAGTCTACTGATTTAAAGGTTAATCTCATCTAAAGAGTACCTTTAGAGCAACATCTAAACTAGTGTTTGACCAAATATTAGGTACTGTGGCCTAGTCAAATTAACACGTAAGATTAGCCATCACAGATTGACAATTCTCCAATCAGAATTTGGCCAACATTTCCTGTTACAAGCTTTTATTCCTACCATTATTTTTCTTCATAGCACCTATAATAATTGTACTTCAATAACCCACTAGGTAACTACTTATGTAACGTATTTTTCCATCTCTGGAAATCTATGTCCGTTAAACCAAAAATTCTATTAATCAGTTCTGACACGTTTACAGATGAATCCCCAGGAAACATTTACTCAATAAGTTTTATAGAGTCCCCTCTTAGTAGCAGACATTGGAACTTAACAATAAAAAAGACATAGTTTCTAACCTCTTACAGTGTAGTAAGAAAGACAGATGAGTAAATCGGCAGCTTTAACACAGTGTGAAAAGTAAATGATTGGGTTCTGGAAGAACATACATAGAAGGGGCACTGAACCTAATCTGGATGTTTAGGGAAGGCTTTCTGAGAAAGTGGTATCTAAATTGAGACCTCGAGGAATAGTAGGATTTAACCAAGCAAAGTTACATGTAAAGAAGGGGGGAAACAACTCACAGGTAAAAAAATACTTGGAATATTCACGAAATTTTAGAATTCTGTATGGCAGGAGAGTATGACAGGAGTAAACAGAGTGTCAGAAGAGGAAGCTAAAGTGAAAAGTAGGGACCAGGTTAAAATCACAGCTGCTAACTTTTACTAGGTGCCAAATTGATTTTGCAAATATTATTTCTTATTCTGAAGTGAATATCATTATTCCATTTCAGTCCTAAGACTGAAATCATTAAGAGCACAGAAGTAGTGAGTGGTCCTATTCATGTCTGAATGCAAGTCAGCCTGATTTCAAAGCCCATCTCCTTTCCACCGTATGTAATGCCTCACCAATGCCCAGCTTGGGAAATAGCTAGTGTTCCTTTTCTAATCCTTTACCCCAGTCCATTTAGCCATGGCTTCATAGTAGGATATGATTTCAAACCAAATGAAATGTTACTCTTTTCCAGAATTGAGGAAATTTTAATATCCTTGTTTCAACATCTAAGAAAATAAATAAAAGGAGTAATGTCAATAACCTCGGTTAGAAAATGTACAGCAGATAAACTAAAACATGAAACCCTAATGAAACTCTGCTCTTGGACTGTGAAGTAATATTGATACTGTCCTTTCTGCTCACTATCAGAGTTCCAATTTTTTTATATTCCTGGCTTTTATTCCTCCATGTATGTCCCTCTGACGACTCTCGTAGGTAGTGTTCACATGACTGGTTTGTAGAGTTATTTTGATTCATTAAAACTGCCAAGTATTTGTCTACATTAACACATTCCATGATTTTCCTACATTAATTTTCTCCAAGTCCAGACTTATTTGGTATGTCCAGTGAATTTTTTGTTCATGATTGTAAAGGGTGTACCCAATTGTGAATATTATACCCAATGAAATAAATAGCCTCTAAAATTAACCTTAACATATTTGTTATGTAAGGTAATATACAAGTGCTTATGCACATACATGATTTTAATTCTCAACATTATTCTTATTTGAGATATTTTTTTAGAAACTCTTACAAATTTTCCAAAGAGTCATTTAAAGTCAACCAAAACAACTATCTAACCTATATCTAGCACTGAGCTAGGTAATAACACACACATAAAAAGGACACAGTTAAATCCTAGGGAAATTTGTTGTAGTAAACACATTAATTTATCTCTTTTTCCATACCCCCACTGTAAAAAGTTGTTAATTCATGCAGGAAACACTAAAAGCCTAGTGGATTGGTGAAATATAGAATTGTAAATGAGAGGATGGGTTGCAAATTTATATAATGACTACCCTTCCCACCCCCCAGTCTCCACTTCACTTGTCAAAAAAAGCCATGCTAATACCCCTCCCTTCCATCATAAGTAAAATCTAGGACTTTTTTTTTTAAGAAACTTAATCAGAGAATTTCAAGGTTTAGGAATGGCAGGCACACTTGAAGATGAGGAAGGGTAGAAAATAAGCTTTCCTAAAAACAGGGAATACAGTGAAAATCAATATGTTAGTTGATAAGGTATGGCTATAAAATATAAAACATAAGAAACTAAAAGAAATATAGTAGAGGATCTCTATTTTTGACAATGGCAGACTACATTGTTTTGGACAAACTATCTCATGAGAGCAACTAGAAAAAAACTGGACTGGACTTTTTTTTTTTTTTTTTTTAACTCTATACTATAAGCACCACAAAGCTACCAACATAGCAAGAATTAGCAGGACCAAGAAGAAAGAGAGGAAACAATACCAGTAGTCTGAGCCAGGCAATTCTTTTGACTTTCAGGCATTTGCTGTATCAAAATGTCAGCTGAGTTGCTGAGAATCTAAGCACCATTTTCAGGAGGCTCACAAGAGCAGGAAAGAAAATGAGATTCACCATCTTCCAGAGAGGAGGAGTCTGATAAACATACACACACTGAATTCTGACCATGAAGGGCTACAATCTAGATATATTGTGTACCAGAAATATACTGAACAATATACTGAACACTATTAGAGAGCGAAATCCAGAATCAAATTACCTCAATTCCCCGACTGTACTGATCCTATATGTGTGATTACATGTGTCCACAGTCTGACTATCTTTCAGGAGCAAAAGTAAGTCCTTCCATGGAGCACCTGGGTTAGTTGGTTAATCATCTGCCTTTGGCTCAGGTTATGATCCCGAGGTCCTGGAATCGAATTCCACATCATGCTCCCTGCTCAGCAGGGAGTCTGCTTCTCCCTCTACCCTCCTCCCTGCTAATGATCTTTCTCTCACATGCTCTAATAAATAATTTTTTTTTAAAAGGAAGTCCTTCCTGGATGAATATAATTTCATCAAGAGCTTCAAAATCTATATGCTTTTTCATGTACAATTTTGGGCATGCCATAAATAAATGAAGAGGGTATATTAAAGACATGACTGAAAACTAAGAGAATAATTACTGATATAAACAAAATAAAGCCACATAATGGAATATTTATACTTTAAATATGAGTCATATATTCCAAAAATTTGAAGAAAATATGAAGACTTTTGAGAAAACCATAAACTGTAAAATAATCAAATGGAAATTCTAGAATTGAAAAGCACATAAGTATTCAATAGATAGGTTTAGCAGACTGCTGGACATAACTTGAGAGAATTTGAAAATTGGAAAGTAATAAGAAAAAACCCATCTCAAACAGATAAAAGAATGGAAAATACATAAAAGACCTTAAAAGATATATGTATATAGTTAAAAGTTCCAACATATGTGTAACTGGAATCCTAGAAGTAAAAGAGAATAAGGCAGAGCAATATTTGAAGAGAAAAAAAGCAGAGTGTTCCAAAACTTATATAAATCTGAAACCAACTGATTCAAGAATCATTATGAGCCTTATAGGAGATAAATAAATATAAACAAAACTTTAAATAACAAAAAACCATTTATGTTAAAAAATGTAGTTAACTTTTAAAAATGAAGTTAAAACACTTAAGCATTATCAAAGTAAAACTGCTAAAAAACAAAGATATAGAGAAAACATAAATATAATCAGAGGAAAAAAGACAAAGTGTTTCAAAGCAAAAATATAATAAAAAAAAAAACACAATTTCTGAATAGAAACAATAGAAGCCAGAAAACAACAGATTGATATTTCAATGTACTAGAAGACATAATACACAAAAAAATCAACCTATAACTCTATAACTAGTCAAAATAACTTTATAAAATGAAGACAAAAATTATTTTTTGACAAGCAAAAACTGAGATAATTTATCACCATCAACTAAAAGATGTTCAAAATGTGTTTTTATGCATAAAGAAAATGACCCTCAAATGTAGGATGTAATAAAAAGCAAATCAATGATAAAATATGTGGGCAAATCAAAGTGACTCTTGACTATTTATTCAATAACAACAATGTTTTGTGGTGTTTTAACTGTATATTAAATGACAATGCAAGATAGCAATGACATATAAGTCATGATGGAGATGATATTAAAGTGTTCTAATGTCATTACATTAAACATAAAAGTATCATTAATAATGAACTTCAATAAGGCAAAGTTGTATATTACCATCTCTAGGTATCCAGAGTTAGTGGATAAGAAATTCATACTGAGAATAATTAAAAATTCTAATAGAAGGAAAGAAGGAAAAAGATAACTGATACAGTAGGAAAAAAATGGGAAAATAATGAAAAAAATGAATAGCCATGTCAAGAGAGAAGATACCAAATGGCCAATAAATATGAGTAGGTTCTGAACTTCATCAGTGATCTGAGAAATGAAAATTTTAAAGCAGTATAAAACAGCACCACACATTTACAAGAATGGCTAAAATTTAAAGGATTGCCCATACTATGTGTTTGAACAGATGTGGAGCATCTGGAACTCTCATCCACTTCTGAGAGTTGGGAAGAATTTGTACAATCATTTGGAAAACTTTTTGGTAGTACTAACAAAATACAAACACACACATTGGGACGCAGCAATGTCCCTCCAAGAAATACAACATTTGTGCACAAAAATGTATATAAACAATTATATTCATAGCGGCATTATTTAAAAAATCAATTATTAACAACCCAAGAGTTCATCAACTGTAGATTGGATATATAAATTGTGCTATATTTGTATAATGTATAATTTAATATTATACAGCAGTGAAAATGAATCAATTTACCCACCACTAGATGGAATGACAATAAATATATCTCACAAATATAATTTTGAGATAAAAGAAGGCAGACTCAAAAAAGTATAAACCATATGACTCTATTACTTATGAAATAAGGGATTTTTTTGGTCTGAATATATTTTTATTCCTTGTCTTTTACATAAAAACCTCAATCTTTACAACATTTTTAAATCTCATTAATATGGATAATATCTAACACCACCAAACAGCATAGATGTTTGCAGGTATTCACTTAAGAAACTTCTGAAACTGGTTTTATCTGAGATGGTGTTCTTGCAAGTCAGAGAAGCTACCTCCAGACAGTGGCAATGTCTTGCTTTGTAGTAACCCAGGTATGGTAATATAAATACATACCTTGCCCTGATTTCAAATAGTTTCCGCATTCACTTTAATGAGGATGAGTTTGGTTTTTGTTTTTTGTTGTTTTTTTTTCCATTTACTACAGAGAAGTTATGATTCAGACGTGACACACTGGCAGCCAACATTAGAAGTACTGATGGGGGAAAGTCCCTGTTGTGTTACACCTACCTTCCCAATTCCTGTTCCATCTCCTTTCCCTCTCCTTTCTACTTAACTCACCTGCCTGATCCCTAAAGATCACTGCTTTCAGAATTTCTGGCTAAGTATCCAAAAGGAGTCCTAGGTCTAGTCTATTACCTTTCCCCCATTAATGCCACTTTTATGGGAAGATCCATCTTATGTTATTAACTTTATCAAACTAAGTATCACAACTGTATCTCTGGGATTTGAGGCCAGATGAATCTTACAGTTAGATTTCATTTATGTATCCAGCACACAGAAAGAAGAATCCTTGCATCCAGCTTCTTGCTGTCAAGATCAATTACTAATCTATCCTTTCTTCAATATTCTCTTCTATTTTAATTTGCTGTTTATATTTATTTAAATTTCAAGCCCTACAAATCTTTCCAATTATGCCAAAGATATAAGGAATTAGTAATTCATAAATACCACAATTCTACTTTAATCAAAAGATTCGTTTCCAGTAGAAAAAGTAAAGTCAGTCAAAAGGCACTGTTTTTATCTCTAAGTTCAATTTTACATGCCACTGTTGTCTGCCTGTGTCATTTAATAACTTAACAAAGCATTATTCCCAACTAGCCAGAAATGCAGGCATGGAAGAAAACAACAGTGGTAATAGAAACATCTGTGAGGATGGAAATGCTCTATATCTGCACTGCCCAACATAGTAGCCATTAGCCACACGTGGTTATTAAACACTTAACATGTGACTAATGCACCTAAGTAACTGATTTTTAAATTTAATTTAATTTCAATTAATTTAAATTTAAATAGTCACATTTGGCTAGTGACTATCCTATTAGACAAAGCTGGTCTAAGCCAATGCTTGGCTAAGAAACATCTTTATTAAATTCTCATAATTCAGGGAAGTTAGGTGTTAGACCAACACACATTAATAGCTTTTTGTGCCTTTCTAGATCTCAGAAAGCTGATATTTGAAGGTACTGCTCTAGAGAAGTCACAAACAAAACAAAACAAAAAACCCTATAATAATAATGGAGGCTCCTTTACAATAGCTCCTTTCTCAAGCCAAATATTCTCAAGGCAAAGCCCATTTATAAATATTTCTCATTTCTTAAAGTTTAAAACAAAATTATGAACTTCTTAACTATAAAGGCTGTGTATTTGCTTCCTTAAACATGATTAGCTGCTGTTTAGAAATAAGGAGCCCTCTGAAATTAGAAAAAAAGTGGAGCCACAGGAACTTCTCAATACAGAAACCTACAAAACCAACATATACTCATCAATACCTATTGGATATTTATTGGAACATTCGTTCTGGACAAATTTGAGAAGTATAAAAGTTTATTAGTTAGAGGTCAATTTTTTGGATTAATACAAAAAATTTGATGCTTTCTCTTCTGACTCAGTGTTCTATGGCTACTTTTCAGCCCCCTAAGATTTCTGGCTCTTTCTTATAGGAATTCAACCTGCCTGGCAGGGAGAGTTCTGCTGAGGGTCTAGTATATCATCAGCTGAATTGACTGATTTGTTTGTTCTGTCTAGGCAAAGCCTGTGTAAGGCCATTCTGAGAATCTAAGCTGTGGTTGTGAGGATAGCAAAAGAGTACGCTCATTCCCAGTTCTCAAGTGTAAGGTAAGGTTAAAAATAAGAAGACAAATCATAAAGACAGAATCCAGAAAAAAAAAAAAAAAAAAAAAAAAAAAAAAGATCCCTAAAGCTCTAAGGGACATGGTGCTAGATAGGCTAAGCATGCTATAATTATTACATTATTTCATTCATACATTCATTTATCCACTAATTCAAAAGTGATGATTAAGCATCTCCTTTGCACTAGGCACTTGTTTTAAGGTGGTGAATAACATGTACCAATGGACAAAATATCTACATCTTCCCACAGTAACAATTCATTTAGGTAGTAAATTCAATCATAGTAATGAGAGAAGTTCAAATAATGCACGAGGCTTCCCTCTCATATTTTGGGAAACACAGAATCAAACTTCCAGGTTAAAACAGACCTGAGAGAGCATGTGGTTCATAATCCATACAGACGAGAAAAGTGCAAAAAGTTCAAATATTTTGCTCAAGTGCATGTAGCTGAGTCATTCATGGGTGAGTTCTAATTAGATGACAAGTCTCTTGAGTCTCAGTCTAGGATTTTTTCTACTCTAAAATATTTTTTGTAGTCTTCTATAAATAATGACCCTTTCCATCACCTCTGGACACCAAACTCAAAGAATGACTCAGATCAGGCAAGGATAGAAGAGTTGTATCTTGACAGAACACCAAATGAGATATTGGTGGGTAGAGGAAACTTTGCTGTATCCTTAAATCATTTCGTTGACACAACTCCAGCTGGGCAGAAAGCCAGCCTTGACTTTGTAGCTCTTGTTATCAGGGTTTCCTCTAAGTAGTGGTATGGGGAAAAGAAAAGAAAAAAATATGTCTGGTTGCCCAGTACTGCATTCTAGAACAGGGACTGGCAAACTTTTTCCATAAAGAAACAGAGAGTGTATATTGTAGACTTTGTAGACTAAACAGTCTGTGTCACATCTATTTAACACTGCTGTTGTAGCATGAAAGCAGCCATAAACTTAATAAGTAAGTAGGAGCATGGCTATGTTCCAATAAAACTTTATTTATGGATAATGAAATGTGAATTCCATGTAACATTCACAGGTCATGAAAGATTAGCCTTTTGATATTTTTCAAACATTTAAAAACGTAAAAATTCTTACCTTATCAGCCATACACAAACAGGCGGTGCATTTCAGTTTGTCAACTCCTGCTCTTAGAGGAACATATAGATCATCCAACTGCAACACAAAATGTACATAAGAGAAAAAAAATAATTTTGAGTCCACTATTGCAATATCCACTAAGACACTGTCCTTTATATTCATAGCTGCCCCTAGATATGTTTCTTAAATTCTTTTTGAAAAAAAATTCCCAGTCTTTATAATACTATAAACTTGTTAATACAAGAGGATCTTTCTTTTCCTTCCTTTGCACCATGAGCTAGAAGCTCCATAGCCACTATCCTTGTGATTGAGCGTCGCAAGTACAGTTTCTACACTCAAAAGCTGTGCTTTAATTCTGCCTACCCTTAGCCTAAATGGCACCCTATTATACCAATCAGAAGTGTAACAAAAAGTTTCAGTCCTTTCTAGACGTCAAAGATCTGTGGCAAATACAAAATGCCCTTACAAAGCCAAGCAAGGTAATTTGGAAAAAAATGTAATGAGTTTCAGGTTCATGAAATGTGATATTGACAACACCAGAAATAAATTGCTCCTATTTAACTTCAGTCTAGCTCAGAAGAGATGAGCATAAGCCATGCTCCAACAATGCAGCTGATGCCGGACCCTGAGAGACACAGTCTATTAAGACCAAAGTGCTATTAAGGAGACAGACTTACACTGCAAAGTTGGAAGGGGTGGAGGAGAGGAAGAAAGCGTCAATCTATACATCTCAGGGACTTGACAGCACTTGGCTTCTTATAAATCTGTCTAAGTAAAGTTATTAAGTGGCTGAGAAATGTACCATTGGCAGCCAACCTGGGACAACAATGGAAAATGGATAGCCAATAGACAAGACAGACAAGTAAAAGGACCAGGAAAGATGCTTGCTCACAGATTCTGAGAGGTAATAAACACTGCAAATGGGATTTGGGCTTCATCTCTCAGCACCAAGAAATAGCGGATTCTGAATAGACTACATGGCTGCATTATCACTTGCTATTTCCTAAATATGGTTGGGCAAGAAAATCTGAAATCTATTGGAAAATGGTCTGGAATTTACTAGTTATAAAAAATGCTCTGAACAAAGTCAAAATAATGATACCTCCCCCTCCTGCCCAAAAAGACTCAAAGAAAGCTCACTTTTCATGCATTCCAAGAAAAAATTAAGAATAATAAAAGCAGCACAATGTATGCCTTACTTCCCGATTTCTGTGGCTTTATTATCCAAAAATGAAAATATGACCAATATAATCAATTAAGCAGAAAACTAATTGTTTAGTAATATATAGAATGAGACACCAGTTTGCTCATTTTACTTCTGCTATCACTTAATCTAAGTTATGCTGAAATATCATAACGAAGTATACATTTAGGAAGTCATTTTAAATTTTGCTAAAGTGCCAAATACATGTGCGTGTCACCTTATGGGACTAGATCGGTAGAAAAGCTTGCATAAGGACATTTTGTCTCCTAAATCTTGTTTTTCAGGACTTTATAATAAACTAATAAACAAACTGAAGACATGAGAATAGAATGGTAGGGCAGTGCTGAGTGATACTCAGGAATTCTGGGTTCCAACCCTGACTATACCACTAACTAAATGCATAACTTTTAGAGACTCTATTTGCCTCTCTGCTTCTTCATCTGCAAAATGAATAGATGAAAATTTCTCTAAGAACACTTAAAACTGGCATTCTGTGACTCTATATAGAGTGAATATTCTTTCAAAGTGTTTGAAATGTATAATTTTAAAACTGTAAAGAATTCAAAATTTAAAATACCATTTTGTATTAAACATAGAAAAATACTGCACAGCATCACTGTGAATCAATGCCAAGTATCTATGGTTATGTTTATGTTTGAAATAATTAAAAGTCTAGAATGGATGATATTAGAAGGTACAAGATAGGCCACATGTTATCCCACAAAAGTGTTTTAATTGGCCTGAACTGTATAAACCAACAATGTGTTTTAAATTTTTTAATTAATTTTTATCTCTTAAAAATATGAAGACCTCTTGAAAGAAAAAGATGTCAGATCCAGAAACATTAAGTCTTTATTCCTACACTGCAACAGTAAGCAAAGACATGGCTGTTCTCCTGAGACAGTAAATGAATTCTTCCATTCATCATCATCCTCACTCCTCCTGTTGTCTCCAGATACTGCAGCCCAGTGTCAGCTGCCATTTATCACCACAGCTACACAGTCACTTTTCTTAAAGTGGAGTTCAGAGAAAAATGAAATATCCATTGGACTCATCTCTCTATCAAAATTTAAAAATAAAAGAAAGCTCTACCAAAAGGACCCTGGTATTCAAGAAACCTGGAAGAATACATACACCTTCTGAGAAGTAAAGCCGATCACTGCTTACATAATCTGAAAATAGAATGATACAGAAAGAATTCAACTTAGTTAAGGATACCATTTTGCAATAATCTCTACCTGCTTCACTCATGTATGCTACTACCTGCTTCACTCATGTATGCTACATGCTTGGTTCTTGTAGACGTTTAATTTTTCAGATCTGGTCTGAAGAGAAAGTTATGACAGCCTGGATGAAAAAAACTCAATGGACAGAAAAGGCACTGAACTTCTCTCATATCGCTCTCCCACAAACCACAGCTGCATTTTATTTCCCAGCATGCCAAATAAATTGTTGGATTTTTAAATAATAGATAATCCCAAATGTACACACAGATGCACATCAGAGGATTACCTCCCCAATTTCAGTGAATGTTTGTTACAAAGAGATGACTTTTAGCTCCAAGAGGAGGGATTTCTATGAATTAAATGAGATGCACGCACATAGAGTGATATGTACTCCTTTTGCTGAATGAGGAAGGAGTGCCAGGATCCTTGTATTTGGACGGAACTAGACTAGAATAATTCTAAGGTCCACACTGTTAGAAAAGCAAAAGGGAAGGGGGAGAATACATGTATTCCTCATAGCATTTCTGAAAATTTATCCTCAAATTAATATTAAGTGATATAAGAGGGGGAAGAATGTATTTAGTCCACCTTTCTAAAGGCATAACAATTCTAAAAATTAATCTTTACATATAGTAACAGTTGCCACATCAATCTGATCATCATAAATGCTCTCTATCATACAGACAACCCAAAGAGAACTCTAATTCAGAAGACCCGGGATTGGACCTCAGTTTCTGTATGTCTTACAATCCCCTCAAGTGATTTTTTAACATTATCCAGATTTGGTATAGACTGAACTATTTTGTATTTCATCTATTCTCAACAATGAGTCCTATAAATGCTCACATTTGTGTACTAAGTTCCTGGACAATGACACAGACTTATAAGCATCTTATTAAGAATTCCCCTTCCAAAGACCTAAGAGAAAGCCTATTCTACAGTCAATGGTAAAAATAATCATTTGGGATTCTTTAAGTATGATTTGTAGGAAGGTTAGTCCTGTGGGATGCTACTTTCATTTCTACTAAATGATCTAATCCTCAACCAAAGTCAAGCATTATAAGAATAATAGTAATAGGAATAGTGGCAAAAACAGCAAATTAAAATAACATAGCTCTCCTTCGATAATTAATATACACCACAAAGAACCTGGACAATGCACACATTTCTGTCTTTGTTAATTGTCACAATTACCCAATGAGGTGTATTATTTTTCCCATTTTATAGACAAGAAAACTGAGGCTCCAGGAGATTAAAGACCTTGGAATTTAGCAAGTAAGAGACAGATGAGGTGTGGTCTCTGTGAAGCCCAAATCCATGATCTGATCTGCTTCCCTGAACATTTCTGGCTACAAAAAAAATGGACATCTTTACCATGCCTAACTTAGTAACAGGGAGTAAGGCAATAATAGCACTAGGGAGATTTAGGCTCATTAATTTCTATCCCCTCTCTCCCCTCCTTCACCTATGCTGCCTGAGTGACTGGTTTCTCTATGACGTCAGACAAGTCAGTAACAATCAGTCTGTCATGCAACTCCCTTCTTGAGTGAAAAGTAACCAAAACTTTGAGAACTTTCCTTTTCACTTCATTTTAAAGTGCATATTCATTTTAAGCTATGGAACTTTTTTCCCCTCACTAGCAATACTGGAAAAATACTAAGTAGCCCAGGAGTACCCAGATGAAAAGAAAAATCTTCATCCTATTTTATTGCTTTATTTTATCTTCCTCTTTGATTTGTAATGCATTGCAATTTCATCTGCAATTCGCGCTCTCGTTTTTATGCAGATCAATTAAAGATAACTGGACAAATGCTTGATTATATTCTGAAAGCCAATTTTAATATTACTTCCTGATGAGACCAATCTTATCAAAGATACAATCTCTCTCATCTTCCTTTTACTTGCTGGGATTTCCTAGTGTTGTAAATCAACCAAGTGATACTTACAATATACACAGAATTCTGTTTATCAGCACTCTGTCATGAAAAGTAGATAAATAATAAAATAATAAAAGACAAAACTGGAAAAAATGAGTCAGAGAACTAAAATTCTAGTAACTCTCTGACATTAAATCAAACCTGAATTTAATATTAAACAAAAGCAAGCACATTTACCAAAGGAGTTTGGGTAACTTAAACATCAAAGAAATAAATGTCTTTCAAAGAGTCCAGAAATACCTCAAAAGCAGGAAGAATATCAGCTAGTTTAATTAAGAAAAATTTGTCACCATTTGATACACTTGTACTGCTGATAACTCATGATTTAACTACTGTCTTTAGAAATAAGAGATTAAGACAGGGAAGTTAGGAATAGCTGTATATAACTAAGATATGCTTTGAAATGATACTTATACATCATCATTAAGACCCCAAGTACATTTAGAAGTATGTACAAATTGATGTATCTATCCTGAAAGACAATTTTGCAACATATTTTTAAAAATCTGTGCACACCTTTTATCTAGAATTCCACATTTAGGGGTTTCTTCTGAGGAAATTCTCTGACTGCCTCACACATAAAATTTCAGGATGATCACCTTTTTTTATTCAAAATAGACTGATGTTGAATGATAGGAGACTGGTTAAATAAATTATGATACGTCCTTATAATAGAATACAACAACTAGATTAAAATAATATTGCATATATATTAATAATATAAAATATGATATTATGTATTGCAAGTATTAGTTACATATTTATTAATTAGTTACATAATTAATAAGTTACATATCACTTACGTGCAAAACCACTTACATGGTTTTGTTTTTCTAAATCATTCAGGCATTATGTCCCCCATTTACCAATGAGATTAAAAACCTTACTTTAGGGGCACCTGGGTGGCTCAGTGGGTTAAGCTTTTGCCTTCGGCTCAGGTCATGATCTCAGGGTCCTGGGATCGAGCCCCACATCCGGCTCTCTGCTCAGCGGGGAGCCTGCTTCCCCCTCTCTCTCTGTCTGCCTCTCTGCCTACTTGTGATCTCTCTCTGTCAAATAAATAAATAAAATCTTTAAAAACAAAGCAAAACAAATAAACTTACTTTAATTATTTGGTGATGGGGCATCTCACTACCTAACAATGTCTCCAAGGGCTTACAAGGTTGAAACTGCTGTTCCTCCTTCTGCTGTACCTGGCTGCCCTAGGGTCTGCTCTTTGCAGCCTGTGAACCCTTGAGAACCTGGTAGTCTAAGAGGCCAAGCAGAGCCAACCCAGAATCAGACTCTACACTGTCCTCAAGGTATGGATTCAAAGCAACCATGGCAACCTGTCCCCACTTAGCAATCTTTGGGCAAACAGGCCAGTCTCCGAAATCTCCACAGGAACCACCCTTCTCCTTTGCCCACTTATGAGGAAGATCCCTGGACCATATACCATAAGGTCCTGCCCATTTCTCTCATTGTTCTCCAAAGAACTTTTCTGTGCCTGAGGAATTTTTTTTTTTTTCCTGGAACCAGAAAGTGTCTTTCTCCCAAATAATAGCCTGAACAGTCCAGGAAATTAACACTATCCTCCCACTGGAAGGCTTCATTCAGCTCATTGGAGATGGTATGGAAGTACTCCAGCTCCTTCGCCCCTCTGCAAAGGAAGATGAGACGATTTTGAGTCAGATGTTTTGTACCATTTCATAGTTTCCTTATAGGGTTCACCTCCAAGTGCCCTGTGGAAGCAAGCAGAGTAATGAACCTTGTATTGGTCTCCTTTCCTTCCCCTAATCATGTCTCCTCTGTCTTATTATTATTTTCTGCACTTCCCAACTGAATCTCTGGTACTCAACTCCTTTTCTCAGCGTCTGCTTCTAGGATAACCTAAACTAACACAATTTTCTTTTCCTTCTAGATCTTGGCACTTCAGCCCACCTCAATTCGAAGAACTATCCTTTCTCAAACGATGAAGACAAAGCAAATTCTCCTTGTGATCACAAAATACTATGGTCCTCAAAGATCATCTGATGCAAGAGACCCCGCATTCAGGACACAAAGGGCTCAGCTACTTTTTTGGAAGAAGAAAGGAAATATAACTTCTCTTTTTACTTATTTTTCTGGTTTTCCCTAGCCATAGAGAGAATAACAAAAACAAGCATCTTGCCCCATATGGGAAAAAATTTTTTTTCTATATTGTTCTTCCACAGGAGTAATACAATCCTATTTTTCTTTTCACTATTTTTATATTTATATACAACATAAACATGAGTGGATATGTTAGCCTTTTTATGTGAAACAAATCACTCCAAACTTTAGTGGCTTGAAGCCACATTTATTAATTCTCACAATTCTTCTGGTCTGGGTTAACTGGTATGATAACTGCACTCAGATATTAGACAGATATGAAACAACCCGTGGGTTGGACCTATTCATGCGTTGGTGGTTGGCAAGTTGTTTCTGAAAGATTTTCTCTAGAATGTATGACTAAGGGTAGAATTACTGAATTGCATTCTATCTGTACCCTCCATTATATTAAGTGTTGCTAAAGTGCTTTCTATTGAGGTTCTACCAATCTATACTTACAATGTGTAGGAGAGCTACTATTTGTTTGTTTTTAAATAGGTAATTTATTTACTTTCTATTTAAATTAGCCAAGGTATAGTACTTCATTGGTTTTTGATATAACGTTCAATGATTCATTAGTTCAGTATAACACCCAGTGCTCATCATATCACATGCCTTCTTTAATGCCCATCACCCAGTTATCTCATGCCCCCACCCACCTCCCTTTCCGCAACCCTCAGTTTGTTTCCCAGAGTCAAGAGGTTCCTATGGCTTGTCTCCCTCTCACTATTTTTTCATATGCTCATCAACATTTGAAACTGTCAAACTTTTTTATTGGAGTTGAAAAAGTATCTCACTGATGTCTTAATTTCATTTTCCTGTTTTTTATTGAGAATACATATTTTTCCATGTTTACTGGACATACAGGTTTCCTTTTCTTTAGATTGTCTCTTTATATCTTTTCCCTATTTTTCTTTGGGCTTGCCTTTTGCTGAATGCAAGAATCTTTATTTATTCTGGGTCTTGCTGTTTTGGGGGTCCCAAGCATTACACATTTTTCCAGCCTCTGATTTATTCTTTAAATGTGTGTACATGTCCTTTTTCTTGGGGAGGGGAGAGGGGGATGGGAAGGCTTAAATGTAAATTATTCAATTTGTAATAAATTATCAATTTTTCTTTTTGTTTATTTTTTGTTTCTTTGTTGTTTTGTATTTATTGAGGTTGCATAACCTGAGGCATTAATTCTCCAAATGTGGGCATAGAGTTTGAGTCATGCTAGCATCAAAAGGTACTTAAGGGACACCTGGGTGGCCCAGATGGTTAAGCATCTGCCTTGGGCTCGGGTCATGATATCAAAGTCCTGGGATTGAGGGTCGGCGGGGAGTCTGCTTTCCCCTCTGCCTCTGACTCCCTGCTCATGCGTGCTCTCTCTCTCTCAAATGAATAAATAAAATCTTTAAAAAAAAAAGAAGGTACTTAAAAATCATTCCACAGTATAACAAACACAAAATAATCATGTTTCCCAATTCTGTAATCTAATTATATATCTGTTTTATTTTTCTTTCTGGACATTATATAGTCTTTGAAAATCACTTTTTTTTCCTGGGACAAGGGAGGGATTTGGTTACATTCATGATAAGCTAATTTTACATCAGGGAACTTTCACTAAGTGAGTAAGTCAGAGAAAGACAAATACCATGTGATTTCACTCATATGTGGAATTTAAAAAACAAAACAAATGAACAAAAAAAAAAAGAGAGAGAGAGAAACAAATGAAAAAAGCAGACTCAAATACAGGGAAGAAACTAGAGGTTGCCAGAGGGGAGGTGAAATAGATAAAGGGGATTAAGAATACACTCATCTTGAGCACAATTGCTGAATCGTTATATTGCACACCTGAAACTAATATAACACTGTATGTCATTATAGTTCAGTAAATAAATCATGAAAATACATTAAAAAATTAAAAAGGGACTTCTTCCTTTTTCTACAGAATCTAATAAATCAGACCTCTGTATTGACTCAACTCTAGAGGTTATAGAGTCAACTACCAAAGCTGGTTCTAAAGAGAGAGAAATAATTTCTTGCTAAATAATATTTGTAATTATAGAGCTAAGATAATAATCAAATATCATGTGTTGAGATCTGTGCTGATTAGCAGCAACATCAAAACTGAATTCCCTGTCTCATGGTACCCTGCTACCTGAGTGCAGTAGTGGAAAGGGAAATTTTCCTCTCTCAAAACACCTAGCATTGCTCCCAAAAGCAGCACGCAGGAGAAAGAAATTTCTAAAAGAGTAAAGAAAATGTGAGTAAATGAAAAATTCTTTTTATTCTCCTACTCCAAATCATATGACTATCTTTAACATACCAAAATATAAGCGAAAATAATGAACATTTAACAGCCTTAAACTTTTCATGCACTTATTTCTACCAGAAAGATATTCCATGAGAAAAATATGAGTAATAACTTTGGTATAAACCTTAACATATAATAGATAATAGATATCTATCAAGTGATAATTTATATTTACTCTTGTAATGGCTACATGTACAGCTTAACTTTGGTGCTGGGCTTGAGATAACTCATGAAGATCTAAGACTCTCCACCCACATTTGAAGGTAAGTCTTCTTCTTTTCCATGTTGAGAGCATACCATTTCACACTGTGATTTTTCTAGTGCAAATGAACAGATGACACATATGAAAACAGTCCAAGACCCCAAAAGAAAACTAACAATTGAGCAACCAAACTGAAGAAAAAATATAACCTATTTATTATGGATGTTGGTTCTTATGATAATGGGAGGCAATAGTTAGGATTAGAAATTATACAATATGGAAAAGGCCTTTTTCAAGTTGGGCTTATTTAATTATGCCTCAAAATTTTATTATACGCCTACCACATGGTAGACACTGCTCTCATACTCATGGTTCTTAAAGTCTGCTTGGGATATGGACAGCAAACATTAAAAAAAAAAAAAAACAACTATGTAATAAGACAGTAAAATGTGTTATGCAGGAAAGGAAGCCAAATAAGAAGGGTGGTTAGTGCTGAAATAAGGGTGAAAGTTGGGAGCGTGTCATAAATAGGAAAAGGATTTCTACTCAAATTAAATCTGAGCAGAGACATTTGAAATATGTTTAAGATACTGAATATACTTAAAAGACTGATGCCATTTGGTAAAACACCCCAAGATTCTGTGAGCCAAGGTATGATCACCACAGATAGGTCCTGTTATCAGTGTCAGCTTGCAAAATTTAACTTTAAGGTTTTTTAAATGTGTCACTATATTAGCAAACCAAAATAAAACATCTTAAAGGCATATCCTATAGCCATCAACTCTTTCCAATAACAGGTTGAAGGCGACTCCCAGAGGTTTATTAATTCTGCATTTTTCGTGTCCACTGAAGAGGTCAAAAGGAAAGAGGTGAATGAATGGGGTATTGATCTATCCTTCTCCCTCTCCTCATTATAAATTCTCTGAAGGTTCTGTTTGTAAACATAGTAGAAACAGGGAATTAGGAAATGGATATGAGGAATGGGTTCAAAAATACTGATTATTTTACAGATTTCTTTTTTTTAAAGATTTATTTATTTTGAAAGAGAGAGAAAGAGAGCATGCACGCACACAGTGGAGAGAGGCAGAGGGACAGGGAGAGAGAAACTTAAGCACACTCTATGCTGAGTGCAGAGCTCAAAGTGGGGCTCCATCTCATGACCCTGAGTTGATGACCTGGGCTGAAACCAAGAGTCAGACCCTTAACCAACTGTGCCACCCAGGCGCCCCTTTACAGATTTCTTAAGATGAGGTTTATGCTTATGACAAACTTTGACATCTTGCCCTTCGAGAAAAAAAATATTTCCATTTGACTCTTGAAAGATAAGCAGAAATTTATTAAGTGAGGTAGGAGGCAGAGAATTTACTAAGTGAGGGAGGAGGCAGAGTGAGGTAGGAGGCAGAGAAATCCTTGTCTCCAAGTATTTAAGCAGAGCAAACTGAAAATACAGCGGCAAGCATCTATGAATGTCAGGAAATGTTTGAAGAGCAGCGAATTGTCCAGCATTGGCAGAGCACTGGATGCCATGGGGAAGATGGCCAGAAAAGTAGCCAGGAAACATTTCCCACAGGCTTTCTTATACTATTCTAAGGTATTAGCACCTCTTATAAAGGCAATGCAAGAACACTAAAAGAAGTCAGTCAGAATTTAAGCATATTGAAATACTGTAAATGATGGTGGTTTTCATGGACAAAAACAAAAAGAAGAGAATATATTAATATATTTGAAAGATGACAAGAGGCAGGAAAGTGAAGAGAAAGAAATATTTTAAAAGAAAAAAAATCTTCCAAATATTTGCTTTCCCACATTGGATAAATAAAAGCACCTGGCAGAAGTGGTCAGGATGGCAATATCTTCTCTGGTCTGCAATAGACGATTCCTTATAGCTTATGTTACCTATTATGGTATTTTATACACTGAATGTTTTAAATTATTATTTCTTTATTTAACTAAATGGAGATATGTAATTCAATTATAAAACTGAAGGAGGAAGTGGTAAGGGGAATGAAAAAATCATTAGGAAGTATTTCCCATCAACCACTTGTTCGTGCTTAGATCAAACAGATCTAATAATTTCTTGTTAAATTCATCAGTTTTCATTAGAAGAGTAATTGTAGCTGGTAAAAGGTAATGGTTACAGTGTGTTACACAATTAACACAGTGTGAAATGAACTAAAATATGTTCTCTATAGCTGATTTTCTGAAAACACTAGATACTGGGTTTAGGATATATAAACGTAAGATTTTTCCAAACACTCTATCATTTTGTTAAATCAAGTCTTATTTATATTTCAATTGAAAACTAATGCTGGCATTTAGACATTATAAAAATTGATAATGTTTTCACAGATTACTCAGGGCTACAGGAACAAAATTTAGTTTTTGTAAATGACCACGATATCTATATAAAAGACCAGAGGAAACAGCTTAGATCCCTGTTAGTAAATCTGCCTAAGAGGTCAAAACCTAAAGTGTGTATTTCAACCCTGGAAACTCAGGTCTTCACTTTCTATTTTAATGTTTTTTTTTTCTGTTCATAAAGTCAATGCGAGCTCATTTGAAAAATATGTAAAATATGTAAAAATAAATATGTAAAATATGTAAAAATAAAGAATAATACTGAGGAGAAAACATAGTAATTATTATTGAAATATGGCTTAAAGCTTTCTGGTGTGTTTTGCCATATGTTGTATTATATTATGTGGTATTACAAATGTTATATTGTCCATTTAAGTATATGTATGTATATGTGTATATACATGTATGTTAGATCAAAAGTATAATATCTTTATATTTTATTGTAACTTTTTGCATTCTAATATACTTTACCGGTATGTAATTTAGATACAGTATAACACACTGAATTTAAATGTACAATTTGATTATTTGGGCAATATATACACTGGTCTAAACATCATCACAATCAAGTTATAGATTTTCAACACTTCGAAAACTCCCTTTATAACACTATCCTAGTCATTACTCCCACCCAAACTCCAAACTCTTGGCAACCTGATCTGCATTCAGTCACCAGAGATTCATTTTTGCTAGATTTTCATATAAATGAAATCATGCAGTATGGACTTTGAGCCTGGCTTCTTTTACACAATAATACTTGATATTCATCCATCTTGTTGTATATATCAATCGTCTTTTCCTTTAATTGCTAGAGGATTTTGTTGTATGGGTAGAAACAAATGTGTACATTCCTTCATCTGTTGAAAACTTTGGAGTTGTTTCCTGTTCTTGGCTATTGTAAACAAAGCTATAGTGAACATATGTTGACATGTCTTTAATACTTTGGTAAATAATCAGAAGTAGAACTGCCTCAGTTTTATATGTTCATGTTTAACTGTTTTCATACATGCTAAATTGGTTTTCAAAGAGCATATTCCTAAAGCCAATGTGTAAGTGTTATAGTCACTCTAAATGCTCGCCAAAATTTGGTGTTCTCTGTCCTTTACGTTTAGCCATTCTAATATATAGAGAGTGGTATTATGCAGTAGCTTTAATTTGCATATTTGCATATGTGCATTTTCTCTAAGTGGCACCTGGGTGGCTCAGTCAGTTAACCATCTGCCTTCAGCTCAGGTCATGATCCCAGGATCCTGGGAACAAGCCCCACACTGGGCTCCCTGCTTGGAGGGAGTCTACTTCTCCCTCTCCCTCTGCCCCTCCTCCAACTTGTGCACTCACTCACTCTCTTTCTCTCCCTCTATCTCAAATAAATAAATGAAAAAAAATTAAAATTAAAAATAAAAATATTTTCTCTCAGTATGTGGCTTCTATTTCACTTTTCTTAATACTGTCTGTCAGTAATCAGGGTTTTTTTATTTTAATGGAGTACATTAAAATATTAAGAATTTTAATAATTCTTAATATTAATAATAATTTAATAATTAAATTAATAAAAAAATAATTAAATAATAATTTAATAATTTAAGAATCGTGCTTGTGCCCTGCCTAGAAACTGTTGCCTGCATTTTTTTTCCTGTGTATTCTTCTGTAAAATTTATAGTTACAGATTTTTTAAAATTTCGTTCTCTAATCCATTTTGAGTTAACATTTGTATATAGGGTTAAAGTTCTGATACCTCCTCAAATAAATATAAACTTATTTCAGGGCCATTTTTAAAAATTTAAAAAAAAAACATACTTCTAAATAATATATGGTCAAAGAAAAAAGAGATAAAAAGAAATGAGCTATCAAGCCATGAAAAGATATGAAGCAATCTTAAATGCATATTGCTAAGTGAAAGATGCCAATCTGATAAAGTAATATTCTATATGCTTTCCACTATATGCTACTGTGGAAAAAGAAAAACTATGGAGACATAAAAAGATCAGTGTCTTAATGTTCACTGGTCTTTTATTAAGTAGTTTGTAATCTGCTATTAATCCAATTTAGTGAAATTTTAATTCTGGACACTGTATTTTTCATCTCTAGAAGTTCCATTTACTTCTTTTTTATATCTTCCTTTTTTTAATTTTTATGTATCCTGTGCATAACAGCTTTTTAATATTTTTGTCTGACAAATTCCATCATCTTAGTAATTTCTTCAACTGCTTCTACTAATTTTTGTCTTGATTTTGCATTATGTTTCTTTCTTTATATACCTATTAATTGGACAACTCCTTGTCCCCTGAAATCAGCAAGATTTGTAGACTCTGCATGAATTCTCCTTTCTTGTGCGGCCACCCAGAAAGTGCCTCCAGACAGTAAGTCTGATCAAAAGCAAGGCCCAACATATTTCTCTTCTCTCAGGGAATCTCAGTTCTGTGCTGCCTGGTGTGTGAAAACAGTGGTTTGGTTTTGTTTCCATTTTTTCTACATTTTTCTGCGGAGAGGGTAATTGCATACTAGTTATTCTTTTATGGTCAGAAGCAAAAGTACATATTTCTTTCTTTATTCAATTCAATATTATAGATATGTTTTTATATTATATGAGTTAGGAATGAACTTGGCTACAAATAACAGAAAACCTAAGCTATGATGATTTAACCATTAAAGGATTCTTTTGTAGCGAGCAGAAGATAAAAATAGACATTTTTACAAAGAAGACAAACATATGGTCAACCAACACATGAAAAGATGCTCAACATCACTCATTATCAGGGAAATGCAAATCAAAACTACACTGAGATATCACCTCACACCTCTCAGAATGGCTAAAATCCAAAACAAGAAACAACAAGTGTTGGTGAGGATGTGATGAAAAAGGAACACTCTTTCACTGTTTGTGGGAATGCAAACTGGTGCAACTGGCTGTGGAAAACAATATGGAGTTTCCTCAAAAAGTTAAAAATAGATCTACCTTATGATCCAGTATATGCACTACTGGGTATTTACTTAAAAAACACTAAATCAAAGGGAGGCAGGCATCCCAATGTTTATAGCAGCATTATTCACAATAGCCAAATTAAGGGAGCAGCCTAAGTGCCCATCGATAGATGAACGGATAAAGATGTGGTGTGTGTGTATGTGTCTGTGTATATATTATTAGGCTATTAAAAAAAGAATAAAATCTTGCCATTTGTAACAACATGGATGGAATTAGAGAATATAATGCCAAGGAAAAGAAGTCAAAGAAAGACAAATACTATATGATTTCACTCATATATGGAATTTCAGAAAAAAGTGAGCAAAGGAAAAGAAAAAGACAAACCAAGAAACAGACTCTAAACTCTAACAAAACTGATTGTTATCAGAGGGGAGGTGAATGGGGGGATGGGTGAAACAGATAATAAGAATTAAGGAGTATACTTGTTGCAATGAGCACTGGGTAATGTATGGAATTGTTGAATTACTATATTGTGCACCTGAAACTAATATAACATTGTTAATATATTGCAATTAAAATTTAAAAAAAGAGCAAGGGTTCTTTTTTCACACAGCTAAAAGATCAGAGACAGGTGAAACAATTCTGTTATCGTGGGCCAGACCCACAATGCCAACACAAATATAGTCTCCTTAGAAAATAGCACCACCTTCATTATTACTGTCTTGTGAAGAATGCAAAATGGTTGTTCTACCTTCATCTTTGTATCTGTGTTCCAGGAAATGCAGGGGAAAGACAGATGGTAAGTGCTAACTGAATGTGCTCCCACCTAGAAACTTCTCACATCTCACTGACCAAAATTATTTCACATATCTACCCCCTGGGATAGGGAAAGCTAGGGGGTATAAATTTGTTGAAACCCAGGACATTGCCAGCATTTCCGTATCGAACAGAAAAATCTGGAACCCACATTCATTTCATTAAATATTCTACAATGTTTGCAATACATGGACTGTATTCTATAGTATAGAAATACTATAATCTTAACTGACTCCCTACTATTCAATATTTAGATGCCACCTCAGGTCTTGGGCCTTTTTTTTAAATTTTAATTCTTTTATTTATTATTTCTTTGAGAGAGAGAGCACACACATCCATGGGGGGGGTAGGTAGGGCTGAGGGAAAGAGAATTTAAGCAGCTACACCCCCAGATGTAGCCCAACGTGGGGTTCGATCTCACGACCCTGAGATCATGACCTGAGCCAAAATCAAGAGTCAGACGCTTAACTGACTGAGCCACCCAGGAACTTCCCCCCACCCTTTTTTTAATAGGGCAGGAAGTATATAGGTGGTTTATATATAAACTCATTAGTTATCAGGAAATGAGAACTCATAGTGGAAGTGAGAGAAAAGACCTAGATTTTCTGGGGTTTTTCCTCACTCCTTGTCTCCTCATGTCAATGAAATAAATTATCTTTCATAATGATCTCATTTTTAAAGGAGTATGATAACCATAAGAATGAAAATTAGTCAACACAATTCTAATCAAGTGAATAAAGACATAAAAAATCGTATCACTTTAAAGGTCCCAGACAATTCAATAATACAATAAAGTATATTTTCTACATGATATGTGCCAAGCTGCATGAATATCATAGAATCAGTGAACCACTGGAGCCGGCATTTCATATATAAGTGGTTTATCAATGCAAGCAGTTACTGACTATCCAAATAAATAAGAGATAGCAAACTCACTGGTACTTGTTGGATCTTCAAAGGTTCTATAATCTCTTTCTTGCTGCCTACATTTCTTAGTATCTGTAATGAAAAACTTCAGTGGTGTACAAGTGCATAAAACCCCAGAGACTATAATTCTGCAATGAGAATGAACATCTTAAAATCACAAAAAATAGAATGGGAATTAAAAAAATCAAGCCAATTACAAACTCAGCTTTTCTTATCTAAGGCTCAGAAATCAAAGCCAGTTTAGAGAATTTAGGTACTACTATAAATTTTTCTCTATTCTGCAGATTTCCTGTAGAAGTCTGAGGGACGAGAAAGTTGCAGCACTGCCTTATAGTGCCTGCTACATCTTCTGGCAGCTGAAATAAAATGAGTCAAATCTTGATGGAACGACTCTGAAAAGGTTTCAGACATGCTATTTGTAACACTCATGAAATGCTTAAATACAAAGGGAATACACTGAATTCCACTATACTTCCTCTTGCACATTCAGACTCAGCATTAATGCTTGTCGTAGGCTAAATGACATCACTTGCATATATTTTGATGTAAGCTCAGAGCCACATCTTTTGGTCTGACAAAACTACTTCACTTAAAATTGCTGACCATGCACTGAGTATATTTTTTGGTCTTTGACCAGCCATGGTGGCTTAGTTTAGCTATTATTCCTGAGTAATACAGTCTATCTTTTTTTTCTTGTTTTCTTTATATTTCCTGCCATTTTTAAAAATAGTTTCAAAGTGAAAGCATCTATATGAAAACAGGTCATCATCTATTACATATATATGCAAAGTTATAACCTGTTGTTTTAAGAGATGTGGTGGTATTTAATGGGGATTAGAGACTTGAGGGTTAAACTTTAGCTGAGATGAAGCCCAAAACTGCCTTTTTATTCATTTACCATAAAAGGGAGATGTTCACGAATCATACTGTTTTCACTGCTCAGGTTGTAAACATGTATGTGTGCAATGACCATCTAATTTAGCATTTGAGAAGTAATTTCTATATCTCATTTAATTGCATAGTTAGGTATTTCCTATTATTGAGTCTCTTCCTGCTTTGTAATGCCTTTGGTAACTATCTTTAGCATGACACTCATGCACTCTGGCCCCTGCTTATTTCTAGAGGCTCATTTCTAAACACTACTTCCTCCCAATCAAGTTGCTGTCAGTATAATGGTTCTCTCATGCTTGAATCTTTGATCATATTGCATCTTCTTCCTGAAATATTTACTTTATCTTGCCTGCCCGAACCTTGTGAAGACCTACTTGTCTTTTTGTGTTCTGGTGAAGTTTTACTCTTGGAATGAAGCCTTTTCTGGTTAGCCTATGGCCCATATCTTGATAAAATGATCATATCCTTCCTTGTGTTTTGCTTAACAGTTAATAAAATGCCCCTTGAGGGGCACCTGGCTGGCTCAGTCTATTAAGCAAGTGACTCTTAATCTCAGGGTCATGAGTTCAAGCCCCACATGGGCACAGAGTTTATTTAAAAAATCATAATAGTAATAATAATAAAATAAAAAAATACTTTAAAAGTAAAAATAATACAATACTTTAAAAAATAAATGTCCCTGAGTAAATGAATTAATATATGAACAAATCATATTTGGGAGATAGCACAAACTTAAAATAAGTCTGCAGTTCCAACTGGATTTTTTTAAGGTAAATGTCTGCCTCCAGGAAATTTTTAAAGAATCTGAATATCTTTCATGTGATAGAATGGTGATTTGCCCAGTGAGGATTCAAAATAAATATAAGACATGACACTTATGCCTAAAAAATTCAAAATGTAATTGAGGAGAATAGGCTACAACATGGTTATTGTTAATTGTTCCAAAATATCAACAGTATAGTGGGGTTTTAAAATATATTATTACTAACATCTGAAATAATACATTCCAAAATATTAAGGAACTTTCTGGGTCATAAAATCATGCTAATTTTAGTTTTATTTTTCTCTATAATTTCCTAATTTTATACATTTCCTTCATTAAACATGATTATTTTGTAAATTAAAAAGATAAAAATATACTCTGACAAAAAAATGTAAAAGTTAAAAACATCACTATTTTAGTAATGCAGATTTGAAGTTGGAAAACACGACTGATAAATAATTCTTGGAAAGGCAATTTGGCAATATATATCAAGGCACATAAAAATTGGATCATACTATTTAACACATAATTCCCCACAAATATACTAAAAGTTGTAAAAACAGAAAAATGTCCATTACAGTTAAAATAATTTAAGAAACAGATGCAAGACAAATGCTCCAAAATAACTGAATGGTTAGATTATAATATATCATTTTGGTGAATTAATCTGCACTCATTAAAATAATAAAAACTACAGAAACAGAAAAACATTAAATACTTAAAAACATATCATATTTTTATAAGCTATGTCTATAATAATATAAGGTATATGTTGGTGAAGATAAAAAAATGTAAAATATTTATAAAGTTATAGAAAGGTGCTACATGTTCTCTTTTTAAAATTTTTCTTTTAATGTTATGATTTTATTGTTGTTATTTTATAACCTGATTACTATAGCAATGACTTTAAGTAGAAAGTGAAGAAAACTATATAATGCAAATAATCATTTTCTATTATGTTTTGTATTTTTAATGTTTTAAATTCCTTATATATGAGCTATATTCATATTTAATGCATAAATCAATGTCACATATCCAATTTGTACTAACTTTAATATTATCCTATATTGTAAGATTGCCATATACATAGTGTTATAATATTTAGAGCATTCCACTTTATTTTATTTTTGTTCTAAGATCACCTATCAGACACTTCATATTTTATGCAACTGACATAAATATCTTCAAATAGAACCACCAAAAATTTCATTAGGATATTTTTCATGTTCTCTCTCAAAATCTTACTACATTATCTCCTATAACTTCATCTCATTTCCTGGCTTATTGAATATCAATCCATTATCAAATCTGGGAGTACTCTATTGTTAAAAATTCACTTATTCCTTATATTGTCTGGCTATTGTTTTGCTTAATCTCTTAAGAAAGCTAATTTATAGAAATAAAGAATATTTGGCTGTTTTTGAAGAAAGTGAGAAGAGTCACAGAATCACTTCCAGGAAAGCAGGACCAGCCCTGGAAATCTAAGAGACTGAGACTAAGAACCTGGGTGTTCCTGAGTGTCTCTCTGCAGAGCGTGTACCCATCTAATTCCAGATGGATAATACTGGACAGGATGGCAGATGAAGGGGAAATTCCCCAGTGGGAGAACTGTTTCCCCACTCTCACAGAGCAGGTGTACTGAAGACAGAACAGATCAGAACTTGTTAACAGGACAAGCCAAAAAATTCAGGAATTTGCAAATTGAACAGGTGAAAATTTAACTGGTGATAATTGAAAGCTAATTATCATCAGCTAGCAATTGGCAACCAGGTGTTCTGAGTCACCTAAAAGGCAAAGCAGGGAGGACTGCGAAGAAATTTGCTTTTGGCACAGATGAGATAAATGAATTTCCTGACTTAAGTTTCAGTACAGGAAAATGATTAGTCTGTTTGTTGCTGCTATGTTTTAGCGTGCCTAGGAGCTAACCACCGAAGACCAAGTGTTGCAAAGCTAAGTAATTATGGCTTGTGTGTAAGAAGTGCCTTATATTTTTCTAAATTGCCTTTTCCAAATAAGTAAAGGCAGAAATACAGTAACTGCCAAAGCCACATCTGTTGGCTGTAGGCCATCCTGGGAGCACGGCTTTACTATTTAGCAGTGCTAAATACAAAAAATCCTAGGAAACAAAGGCTCCAGGCCTATTGATACATTTTATATATTCCTCAGGGGCATTTTTTCAGAAGCTGAAGATTAGATAAAGTTATGTATTCAAAGTCATAAAGCTAGTAAACAGTAAATTTAGACTTTGTACTCAAAAATTCCTGATTCCAAAGTCCATCTTTTTTATTATACCATCTTGCTTTTTGATGGAAAATTTTCCCTTGCTTAAGCAGTAACAGGCTTGGGACACCTGGGTGGTGGAGCTGGTTAAGCCCCCAACTCTTGGTTTCGGCTCAGGTCACCATCTCAGGGTCCTGAGATTGAGCCCTGCACCAGGCTCAGTGGGGAGTCAGCTGGAGATTCTCTCTCCCGCTGCCCCTCCCCCTGCTCTATTGCCCACTCTCTGTCTCTCTCAAATAATAAGTAAATCTTTGTATAAAAAAAGCAATAGCAGGCTTTCTTTTCCACATTAACTCCCAGTAACTCCAAATCTCCCAAATTATATGCATCCCAAAAATTTTTAATAAAGATTTATGTTCAAGTATCACATTTATATAGGAAAGCATACACATAATTATATTGTTCAATGAATGTACAGTCAATGAATGTTCAGCGAATGCATCCATCTAACTCTTCCCAGCCAAGAAGCAGAGGACTAGTAGCAGCTCAGACTCCTTTGTTCGCCTCTCAGACAACCTTTCCCCTCAACAGTAATCAGTGTCTGGACCCTAAAACAAGTGATGTTTCTTTCAAGAACTGGATTTTATACAAATGGAACAATACAATTTGTATTTGTTTCAGCCTTCTTTCACTGCACACTATGTGAGATTTGTCCTTGCTTTGCTGTTATAAATAACATGTCCATATTCATTGCTATACAGTATCCCATTATATTAATACATCACATTTATCCATTCTACCTTTGGTGAACGTTGAGGTAGATTCCAGTTTTTGTCTATTACTATTAATACTGTGAACATTTTCTTTAATGAACATATGTATGCATTTCTGACAGTTACATACCCAGATATGTTACTATTGAGTCATAGGATTTGGCTAGGTTCAGGTTTTCCACTTTATCAAACAGTTTTCCAAAATGGTTGTATCAATTTACACTTCTACCAGCAATGCATGAGAGTTTCAGTTCCCCCATAACCTTGCCAATTCCACGTATATGTCATTTAGTCTAAGCCATTCTGGGAGGCAGTTGGAGCTGATGGACTTATTGAGACCTAAAGAGGTTAAGCCCCTTTTCATATCTTATTTTGGCCATTTGAATATCCTCTTTTGTAATGTACCTGTTTGAGTATTCTGCTCAATTTTCAGTTAGTTTTTCTATCTTTCTCTTATTGACTTATAGAATACCATTATAATATTCTCAATAATAACTCCTTTTTTCAATCGTATAATTGTAATAATCTTCTTGAACTCTGGATTTCCTTTTTACCATATAATAATAACTTCTGGTGAAAAAAATGTTTTAGTTTTATAAAAGTGTAATATAGTTTATTTTGGTAAAAAAACGTTCATTTTTTAAGATTTTATTTATTTGACAGAGAGAAAACACAAGTAGGCAGAGGAGCAGGCAGAGGGAGAGGGAGAATCAGGCTCTCCACTGAGCAGAGAGACAGATGTGGGGCTCGATCCCAGGACCTTGGGATCATGCCCTGAGCTGAAGGCAGAAACTTAACTGAGCCACCCAGGTACCCTGAAAAAAAAATGTTTTAGTTTTATAAAAGTGTAATATAGCTTTCTTATCTTTAAAACTTAGGTGAGGTACTTCTTTGTATATTTAAGAATTCTTCATATTCCCAAAGGCTGTAAAAGTAGGCTCCCTTATGATCATTTGTCTAAGAGTTTTCTCACTATGGCTACATTTTCCATATTAACAGCACAAAAATTGTTCATAATCTCTTACATCTTGGGGTACTTGGGTAGCTCAGTCGATTAAGCATCCAACTCTTGGTTTCAGTTCAGGTCATGATTTTGGGGTCCTGAGATCAAGCCCCGCATCAGGCTCCACACTCAGTCTGGAGTCTGCTCCTTCCCCCACTCACCCGCTTTCTCTCATAAATAAATAAATAAATAAATAAATAAATAAATAAATAAATAAATAAATAAGTAAAACCTTTATAATTTCTTACCATCTTTAGAAATTCTGTAGAATCTCTAATTATATCTCTTTTTTTATTATTGATATTGATATTGAAATTTTATAGCTCTTTCCATTTTCCTTGCTAGAACATTGTTAATTTTATTGATCATAATAAAGAGTTTATTATTGGATTTCCTGACCCTCTCTATTTTAGATCTGCTTATTATTTTATTGATCTTTGCCATGATCTTTATTATTGTCTTCCTTCTATTTTTTTTTTTTTTTAGTTTTAACTTGCTGTTCTTTTTCTGATGTATTGGGATCGATACTTAGTTTTTACTCTTGTTCTTAATATATTTATTTAAGACTATAAATTACTCTCTTAGCCATCATTTGCTGCATTCTATAAGTTTTGAAATGGTATTTTTGCATGATTTTCAATTAAAATCTTTTGTAAATTTCATTATGATTTATTTCTTTAACCAATAGCTATTTTAGAAGAGCAATGCTTAACCTGCAATTTTTAATTTATCTTTATTTCCCTCTTTATTACTAATTCCTAGCTTAATTTCAATGTCAGAAACCATAATCTATAATATTTCAATTCCTGGAGCTTTATTAAAGCTTGCTATATAAAAAATAAATAAAGCTTGCTATATAAAGCGCTATGGGGTCAATTTTTTTTTTATTAACATATAATGTATTATTTGCTTCAGGGGTACAGGTCTGTGAATAATCAGTCTTACACAATTCACAACACTCACCATAGAACATACCCTCCCCAATGTCCATAACCCAGCCACCCTATCCCTCCCCCGCACCCCCTAGCAACCCTCAGTTTGTTTCCTGAGATTAAGAGTCTCTTATGGTTTGTCTCCCTCCCAATCCCATCTTGTTTCATTTTTTCCCTCCCTACCCCCCACGGCCTCCCACCCTGCCTCTCAAATTCCTCATATCAGAGAGATCGTATGATAAATGTCTTTCTCTGATTGACTTATTTCGCTTAGCATAATACCCTCTAGTTCCATCCACGTCATTGCAAATGGCAAGATTTCGGTTTTTGATGGCTGCATAGTATTCCATTGTATATATATACCACATCTTCTTTATCCATTCATCTGTTGATGAACATCTAGGTTCTTTCCATAGTTTGGCTATTGTGGACACTGCTGCTATAAACATTGGGGTGCACATGCCCCTTCGGATCACTACATTTGTATCTTTAGGGTAAATACCCAGTAGTGTGATTGCTGGGTCATAGGGTAGCTCTATTTTCAACTTTCTAAAGAACCTCCATACTGTTTTCCAAAGTGGCTGCACCACCTTGCATTCGCTATAGGGTCAATTTTGACAAAATTTTCAAGTGTACTTGAAAAGACTGTGTATTTTGCAACTGTTGGTTATATAACACACCCACACATTTTTCTGTTTATTTGTGTATATATTTATATAACATATAATTATATGCTTGTATCTAAGATATGAGTAAACTTGTCTATTATACAAACTTGTATTAATATAATTATATACTTGTTCATTACATTCTTAAATATTCAAAATGCTTATCTTTTATCTGCTTATTCTATCATTTATTAAAAGAAATGCATTCAAATCTCAGACTTCGATTATGAATTTGGTTTGTTCTTACTTTATATGCTTTGAATATATATTATTAGGTATATATGAATAAAGAATAACATGTCTTCCTGATATATTAACTTTCTTTTACTCTAAATTATCCCTCTATCTCTATAATGTGGAGTTTAAAAATCTACTTTTTATGATATTAGGTAGCTGTACTAAATTGTCCCTTTCTAGGATGTGTTTTAGCTTAAAAATCAACCTTTCATAATATTAGGTAACTGTATTAGCTTTTTCTGGTTAGTACTTTTTATAGTTTACTTTTATCCTTTCCATGACTTTAAATTTAAGCTACTCTTCTTATAAGCAACATTTAAATAATTTTATTTTTTTATTTAGCCTGGCAATATTTCTGTTAATTATAGTATTTAGTCCATTTATATTTAATGTAGTTATTGATCATTTAATGTTTAAATATTACTATATTATATACACACAAACACATCTGTATATATCCATGTATAAATGCCACAAGATATTATTTTTACTTCGATCTTTCAGTATTTGACTTTACCCACATAGTTGCTCTTTCATAAGTGTTATACAATTTCGTAAATCTCTCAATGGTTTCAGATTGTTTTTGAATTTTGTGTTACTAATTGTTCTTCCTGGGATATTTGGTATAATACGTCAAAGTCTACCAAAGCTAGTGAACTGAAAAGTAATTTATGAACTGCAAGCAGCACCAGGGACTCACTATAGAATGAAGAATCAGCAGTATCTTGAAAAAATAGAACTCATTTAAATATTGGAAAGATTTAACAGTCAAGCAGAGGATTTATTTATTTATTTTAAAAGATTTTTTTTTATTTATTTGAGAGAGCAAGCGAGCAAGAGAGCGTGAGCAGGGGGGAGAGGCAGAGGGAGAGGGAGAAGGAGACTCCCTGAAGGAAGCCCAACATGGGGCTTCATCCCAGGACCCCGAGATCATGTCCTGAGCCAAACACAGACACAACTGACTGAGACACCCAGGTACCCAAGCAGAGGATTTTAAAGTAGTTTTGCCTGCAATTAAAATACCTGTGCAATTTCTGACTCAAATTAAAAGATCTCACAAAATAGAATTTATATAAAATTTTGGGGCAAAATATTCACTATGAGTTTCTTTAGAATTTGTTTTCTATTTTTTAGAACATTTTTCTATTTTAATTTAAAAATACATTTGTCCTAATTTTATTCAGCCTCAATGAAAACTGTGTTGTTTCCATTTTAAATTTTCAATTACTTATGAACATGCTTCTTTAGTCCCAGACATACACCATCATATAGCATATCATATTGTGTTGATAATGTTGTTTACTTGCCAGTCTTTTGTGCTAGGCCATAAGCCTATCATAAGAGACAAAACCATGCTACATATTCTATATCCTCAACACTTAGTACAATAGGACCTCCATAAACATTCAGCAGTTTAAAAAACCTTTCTGCATAAAATAAGATGAAATGAGAGAGGGAGATAAACCATAAGGAACTCTTAACTATAGGAACCAAACTGAGCACTATTGGTGGGGGACGGGGTAACAGGGTGATGGGCATTAAGGAAGGCATGTGATCTAACGAACACTACCTCTGAAACTAAAGATACACTATATGTTAACTAACTGAATTTAAATATAAAAACATTTTTTTAAAAAGAAAGAAAAATAAAAGGATAATCTTCCTGAAAATAAAATATTTTGCTAAATTATCATATATTTTTAAATAATTTCATTTATTCAATGAAGAGATTTATTCATTATTCAATTATTATTCATTATTCATTATTCAAAACTACTTGTGAGTATTGGGCATTAAATTCCTTTGAGAAGATGCACCACAGAAGGTTGTTGTTATTTTGGGGGTTTTTGTTGTTGTTTTAATGGTGGTGATTTGAACATGCTTAACTGTCACTGAGAATAATCCAGCAGAGAAGGAGAAATCGGGAGCAATTTAAAAAGAGTAAGAAAATAAGCAATAGCATACAGTTTCTGAGAAGACAGAAGGAGTTGCTTTAGACTTAGACAGGAGCACTTGAACGGCCAGTTGCCCCACTGTATAGGAGGAGAGGTAATGGGTAGAAGAACAATTAAGTTTGGGAATTAGTTCTCTTTTGTCTATTCCTCTCTCTTTTGTCTCTGTGTATATAGAAAGTAAGATAATATGCTGACACGAAGGAAGTCAAATTGGGAGTGGCATGGTGGACATTAGAGAATTGAGAAAAGTGGAGAAACATCAAAATATCAATATGGAGGGTGGCAGGATTGGCCAGAGAAATGAACCAGGATTGCTGAACTGCCGCTTCCTGACGGCGCATGGGAGAAGAATGAGGCACAAACAAGTCAGCTGCAATAGAGATTGGGAGCAGGGGTCGGCAGTTGAGAAGACTGCCGCCCCGAACAACTCCTTAATCCCATATTTATTGGATACGAGATGATAAT
>CM052887.1:35527376-35553908 GCA_028534135.1 Potos flavus | reverse complement strand
CAAGATCGTGTATCTTCCCCTCCACCTGAGGCCTGCTGGACTACCATGTTTTTCTCAAGGTTATCTTTAAGCATGCTTGCATGACCAGCACAACTCCTCCTGGTTATATTTTCAAGAGTATATTATTTTGAGGGATGGTTACACTGAACAATATGAAAAGTTGACCTGAAGTTGAAGGTCATGAATTGATAGAAGTAGCCATCTATTTTATTGTATATCATCTCTAAAATCTTTGTGCTACATGGGCACAAGTACAAATAAAGCAGACAGCTGGGCTCACCCAAAAATAGGATTTTGCCAGAGAGGTATAACAAAAGGAGAGGGAAAAGTGATTTATGATATTAGTGAGAGTTTTTGTTTTTGTTTTATAAAGTAGGCCTTGAGATTTAAACTGAGTATGAGGGTGGTAAAGAAAGATGGAAGCTGGTGAACTGGGAAATGAGGCAGGGGATGGAAAGAATTGAAATGATCTAAGAATAGCTATCATGACAATTACTAAACAAGTAAATTGGAAAGAGATTTGGGCCAGAAAGTTGCATTCCTGAGTTACCAATTATAGGATGGAGAACTTATGGGACAAGATATGACTATGGAAGTAGGCTGTTGAGGTGAAGAGACAAAGGCAGCAACTGGAAATGAAAAGGTCAATGGACTGACAAGTGACAGTCATCTACCTTCTATATAGATGTAAAACACTTGAGATTATTGAGCTCCTGTAGTTCAAAGAGAATGAGCCACTCAGCTTTACTCCTGTACTCTCTAGTGCTTCAGATATACCTCTGTGAAACCCCTAATATCAAGAGCTTGAAAAAATATTTCAATTAGTAAATGATCTTTCGGGTTTTTTTAAATTCTTTTCCCTTGTTTCTCCTGTGAATGTCAAAGTACACGTCTGTTCAATGGAGAGGGTATCATTTAGGGAAGGTAGCTCCTGAAATGAAACCACAGGTCAAACCACAATTACATAAATCCAATGAAAACCAGTTTGTAGGGGCGCCTGGGTGGCTCAGTCGTTAAGCGTCTGTCTTCGTCTCAGGTCATGATCCCAGGCCCTGGGATCGAGCACCACATCAGGCTCCCTGCTCGGTGGGAAGCCTGCTTCTCCCCCTCCCATTCCCTCTGCTTGTGTTCCCTCTCTCACTGTGTTTCTCTCTGTCAAATAAATAATAAAATCTTTAAAAAAAAAAAAAAAAAAAAAGAAAACCAGTTTGTATATTTTCACTGTTGAGCCACTACTTCAGGATCAAAATGATAGTGCCTGTCCAGCACCTCTACTGCTACTTCACCCAAAGCTAAAAGTGGTGTGAGCAGAAGACCATTATCCTTCACCCCCAAGTATAACCCTGGATCACCTACAGGGGAAAGAAAACGTTCCTGTACCTATAAATCCTCATCCGTACACACGTAATAAAGGGAAGAAACTTCAGAAAGCTTTTGGCCACACAAAAGGGGCTGTGTTAAATGGGTTAAATTTTACATGATTTGCTTTTAGGGACATATATATTCTCACTATTAAGGAAGCAAAGCAATAGACTAAGGGTACAGTTTGTGAAAAGAGAAGAATAAAACAGCACAAATAGAAACAAGACAAATAACCACTTCTGAATTGCTAGCAGAAGGTGAGGAAAGGTTAAGTACCAAGCAGTCTCCAGGAAAGATTCATAGAACTAATTCAGCTTGTTCTACTTTGGCAGAAGAAAATGCAGGTCTCTGTAACCACACCAACAGTTTGGAAAGAAGAGTGAGTCCTCTTGCCCTACAGACAGTAAGTCACAGATACACCAGGTAATGCTGGATTATTTAAGGGTTCATTATCTTCTTCATGAGTTTCCCCTTAGACCTTTTCCTTATTCATGTCCACGGTTTGGTCATTTCACTGCTCATTAGCATCTAAACTAAAGAGTTAGAACTTAGGTTAAGTTGAGATTTGTTAGATGCTCTGAGGGAGAAAAAAAAAAGTGGGAGAGTAGTAGCAGGTTCAGGAATGAGGCTCAGCTGGGCTAATTATTTTCTTCTTGCCAAATGGTCCCTTTTTTTTTTTTAAGATTTTATTTATTTATTTGACAGAGAGATCACAAGTAGGCAGAAAGACAGGCAGAGAGGGGGGGGGGGAAGCAGGCTCCCCACTGAGCAGAGAGCCCGATGCGGGGCTCAATCCCAGGACCCTGAGATCATGACCTGAGCCAAAGGGAGAGGCTTTAACCCACTGAGCCACTCAGGCGCCCCCATGTTCCCTTCTTAAAGAAACTCTCCATTCTCCCTTTTTAGACATCCTGCTCTATACTCCCCCCCCCACCCCCACTGAGTGGACATAGTCTCATGTGACCTAACCCTCTGGCCTTAAATGATGGAAGTGGGCTAATAATCGACTCAAGATGAACCAATTAGGATTTCTTTCCTGTGGCTATAGAATTGTGTTACACAGACATCAGCTATTTTTTACTGGGGACTTGACTGAAGAGATTGCATCCAGTCCAGACTAGGATCTCCCATTCACACCTAAACAGAGCCAGTCTTTAGACACAGGATAATTGAAACAGGTACATGGAGAGGAGCAGGGCTTAGAGACCATCCAGGCCTGGGGGAAGAAAGAGCAGAATGACTGACTTTTCAATTCCTCATTCTTATAGCTCACAATACCTGCCAATAACTCCTAAGTCTAACTCCTTTACAAAAAATCCTCTCACTTTATTTCTTTATTTTTTTTAAGTATTTGTTTACATTCCAGTTAGTTACCATACATGTACTATTAGTTTCGGGTGTACAATATAGTGATTCAACACTTCCATACAACACCTGGTACTCATCACAAGTGCACTCCTTAAACTCCATCACTTATTTCACCCATCCCCCATCACCTCCCCCCTAGTAACCCTCAGTTTGTTATCTATAGTTAAGAGTCTGTTTCTTGGTTTGTCTCTTTTTTTCCCTCCCTTTGCTCATTTGTTTTGTTTCTTAAATTCCACATGAGTGAAATCACATGGTATTTGTCTTTCTCTAATGGACTTATTTCCGTCAACATACTACTCTCTAGCTCCACCTATGTTATTTCTTTACTTTTTAAATAAGATGAGTTTTGCTCCTTGTATCTCAAGAAGCTTATACATACTTATGTATGTATGTATGTGACTGGAGTACTAAGACAACTTGGGGCCCAGTCAGTATTTGTGATAAAAATAAATTACTGCCATGTATCAGGAAATGATATTACATCATATATGAACTAAAGAGTCACTAAAGATTTAATTCTATATGTATATAGAATTATATATATTATATATATATTATTTTATATATATATTAAAAGTTGAAAAAGTGTTTTAAGAGAAAAGTATCTGACAGCTCTATGAAGGACAAATTGGAGGAAATGTCTGAACTTTTGATTAATAACACTGATATACTCTCGGCACAAGGTGGCTTTAGATTTGATTTCATAATCAGCTGCATATTTCACTTTGGGAAACATTTAAATTACATTATGGAGAGAAATAAAATTTGAAAGACATAAAAGATATAACTGAAGAAGTAAAACAAGTCTACCAAGAAAGAGACATGAACAGGAAACATCTTTACCACTAAGATCTCTACCTTCTTGCCTCACTGCAAGTAAGGTCACCACTATTTTGATGACAAAGCAGAGAAAAACTCTGATTTTTGGCTCCAATCATGAATTAATAGCAAAAAGAAATGTAATCTACATCAACTATACTATTGCAGTATGCCTATCACATTCCAATATCCATTCTCCAGCACCACCACTGCTCAAGTGCCAAGGCCCATAAATCCTATCACTGAGTTGTACAATCTCTTTCGTCCCTCATACACACTCATCACTACCACCCCCAGTACCACCACTACCACTTGATGTTGAATGCTACCCATCATAACCATAACAATGTGGCTGATAGGATTTGACCTATGAGGTCCTTGAATAAGATTTCTCAATGATCCTCACTGCCTACGGAATAAAATCTCAATTCTTTAACAAGGTATGCAAGGTTCCTTGTGATCTGGCTCCTGCTCACTTCTCCAGCCTCATTCCACGCCAATTCCTTACACTCTGGCCTTGTTCTAGTTCATCTCCATTGTCAGAACTCAACATACTCCCTGTCACCCTGTCCCATTATGCATACTGTACATTCTACCTGGAGTGTTCCACTGATTCAGCTCACCAGGCCTATTAGCCACCCTTGAAAACTCAATTTAGATTCACTTCCTCTGGAAAAATTCGTAAATTGCCATTCCCTTCCTCCTCTTAAAGACTGGGCCAAGGCATTAATTGCCTATTTATTGTATTTTCTCCTCTACTTGATTGCAACTTCTTTATAAGAGGGACTATGACTTTGCTTTCTATCCTTCCAGTATCTATTATAATGCCTAGCCCATAAGATACACATGTCAGTTTGACAGATATTAATTTAATTAATTTCTGTTTGGTTTTGATAGCTAATACCTTTAACAAACTCACTTTGGGCCTTCTATTTCATAGGATTAAAATTTAGCTAAAAGCTGACTTCTTTTATTGGATTATTTTTAGATATAACAACATATATTGATATTAATGTCCTTCATGATCCAGCCATTCATCTGAACTTTACTCTAGAACAAGCAGTATCTGCACAAATGAAATATAAATAGCTTTTAAGTGTTAATGATATTTTAATAAGGAAAAACATTTCTATACAGGACAAGAAACGTACTCATTACCTTTATAATTCTAACATTTTAATTAGCAGCAGAAGTAAAAAGACACAGCCTTTTTTATTTTGCCTCGCTTTATTTTGCCCATAGGATGCTGTTACTCTTTCAGAGAGGCAGTTTTGTTTGTATTAGCATATCCTGTCAGGTGTCTAAAACCCAACTCATTACAGAGTTTTGCTAATCTTGGGAAATTCTGCTCCTCATCTTTATTAAGAAATACTCCCCCCGGAAAAAGACTCCCAAACAAAGAAATCCAACATTAGACGCAAAGCAGTGTAATTCTGCTCAAGATGGCCTTGAATATGAAGCCCATTCATGGATTTTAGCATCCATGAAATTGGAGGAATAAACATACCTTGAAAATGGTTTTATTTTCTTTTAGCAAGCAGGATAGTACTTTCTTGCTTTGCTGCTTCTTGAAAGTTTCGGGATCTTCAAATGGCATTAAAAGCTAGAGAACGGAAAACAAAAACTGCAAGCAATTGCCCTGCTAATGTGTGCCTCAGATGCAAAGTCGGGAAAAAGTAGAACATCTTCAAAGAATGTAATCAGCTTGAAATGAGTGATAAAAATTCGATTATCTACCAGTGCAAATTTGTACAACAAATTGCTATCAGCCACGTATGGCCTTGGAACGTACTGGCTATTTTCAAATCATTTTGACTTTCAATAGAAAAAATAATCACAAAGACCTCAAAAAATAATTTTTCAAGTTTGTCAATGCCTAACATATGTAGTTTTATGCACCATTCATAAACTTCAAGTAAATTTTCCTCTTAATTATCCTTTTGGTATAAAATTTAAACCATTTTAGAGTAGCATTTTCAAAGTATATTTGTGGGATGATAATTGAGGTTTCTCAAAACAAAAAAATATTAAAATAAAGATCTGAATAAACTAGATTCATGTTCAACAATATTCAGAAAACTGAGTAAGCAAAGTTAAAGAGTTTTCTTTATTGTTGGATATCTTGCAGACCTTACTGGATCAATATGCATTGTGAACCTCCATGAAGGAAATGGTTTTCCAAGTCCATTTGACCAGTAAATCCTTTCTCCAGAAGTACCACAAGAGACTACTCTTCTGCAACATTTCCCTAATAGAAGCCATATTAAATAGCTGTGACAAAATGATAACTAAAACCACACAATCTTCACTGAATTTTGCTTCTGTGTTTATTTCACTTAAGTTGCTATTAAAGTATACTGCAGTGATTCAGGGAGAGCCAATCCTCAGCATAATGTCAGGGGACTTCTAAACATATGGTCTGACCAGTTGGCTTAGAAATAAATAATATCACTAATGTTGGAAGAATATAGAAAATTTCCATAAGGTCCATTCTGACCAGCATTTTCACTGTTTAACTTCACAGTTCATCTCTTACCCACTTCTACTTCCATTTTTTCCAACCAGATAGAGGAGTAAATTCCTTCTAGATAATTATTCTCAATCCAACTCTATTTTGGCCCTAGAACTCCAGAATTCTCAATCTTAAATCATTTATTTATTTTTTTAGGATTTTATGTATTTATTTGAGAGAGAGAAAGAATGAGAGAGAGTAAGCATGAGAGGGGGAAGGTCAGAGGGAGAAGCAGATCCCCTGCTGAGCAGGGAGTCCGAAGCTGGACTCGATCCCTGGACTCCAGGATCATGACTTGAGCCGAAAGCAGACGATTAACCGACTGAGCCACTCAGGTGCCCCCAGAACGTTCTTTAAATGTCCCATTTCTTTGGGAATTACTCCATTATAAAATCATTCAAAAATTTCTAACACCATCTTTTTTTAGCCAAGTTTATTTTGCCTTATGAAAGGATAGAAAAGAAAATTTGGAGAATGGAGAAAAATAAAAGAAAAAAAATTACCCTATTAGCCTACCTTCAAATAGGACCATATTAACCATTTTGGTATAGTTTATTCCATTCTTTTTTCCATATAGGGCTCCCTTATGCAAAGTGGTTAAACCTTTTATGTAGATTCATTGACATAGTCTACTTTTTTCACTTAAGGATTTTTAAAACTTATATTTTTAACATCTGTATAATATTTCATCAAGTAAATATATTAATAATCTACTTAATGATTCTCCAAGAGATTTAGCTCCCATATTTTTGCATTGAAAATAATACTTCACTAAACTTTGTTCAGTATTTAAGATTGTTTCCTGACGACTCATCCTCAGAACTGAAATTTGTAAGTCTAAAAATAAGAACATTTTTAAAGCTTGTGATACTTATTGCCAATTGCTTCTGAAAAGGTTTATTTTTTCACAGTATTGTGTATAAAACTTTACTACAGCTTATTTTATTGATCTGAACCAAATATTTGCAGCTACCAAGGCTGTTGAACTTGAGAATAACAGAGCTGACACAAAGCCTTTGAGTTTGGCATGAGGTCAGTGGAGGCTTCTGAGTATCTTTCATCTTCCTCTGTTTGACTGCGATGATCACTCTCTTGGTTACAGAACAGTCAGTCACCTTGCAGGCTGTTTCTCAGTTACTAACAAAACATTGTACTTTTAAATGATGGTCTTTGGGATCCATTGTTTATCTTTGCTGGGCTATAGAATGATACAGTTTTCTTTCATAACATATTTCTAACAGCAAAATTATACATATTTACTGTGAAAAACTGGAAAAAATATAGAAAAGTGTAAGGAAGAAATTCTTAATTACTTGTAGTGCCACCAATTAGCAATAATCTCTCTTAACACTATATTTCTTTCTGAATGTACTGAAACACACAACATCATATCCACAGCTCTGCTAACAGCACCTCACAATAACCAGGACCATATTACACAAAGAGCCTGCAATTCTGAGTTGTTCAGGTAACGTTCTCCCTATGAGCCTTTCTCATGCCATTACATACCCTTTGAAAATATGAATTTAAAAGCATATAGTATTCCACAGTATGGATATACCATAATTTATTTAACAGCTCTATTATTAGACATTTAACCTTTTTTCTTTTTCATTTTACATGGTCTTCTTGCATGTTAAAAATAAAGGTCCTTGAACATTAATCTTTGTATGGAATCCAGATTATTACCTAAGGATAAATTCTTCGTGAAGAACTTCTGAGTCAAAATTTATAAGCATTTCAGTACAGACTTTCAAACTGTACTTCAAAGGGTTATACCAATCTACTTTCTATGTTCTATTACAAGGACAACAGATGGCAAAAATGGAAAGAGTAAAAGATTATTGAAAATTAATATTTATTAACACTCCACTATGAGCATTTGGGGAAGTAATTAATGCTACAAAAAGCAAATATGCAAAAATACTTATATTGAGCCAGATAAAAATTTTTTAAGGAAGCAGTAAGAATTTCTTTAATTTTTAAAAATAAAACTTAACTAAGAGATGCTTCCTTATACACATATTTTTGTTTTGTTTTGAAACTTATTACAGTATGTAGTACTTTTCCTTCAAGTCATTTTTAATATTTTTTTCCTAAAATTATTCTCAAAAAAATTCATATAATAAAACTAAGGGATCTTGATCTTTGTGGACAAAATTGTACTGCTTAATACAATCCATTAAAATAAGCAAAATGAGTATAGCTTCAAAATGTATGAAATACTTCTAACATCTCAAGGATATAATTTATATACAAGAATGTACATTTTAATAAGAAAAAAATATTTTTTTAGAGAAATTAGTAGCAAGGAAACTTCTATTGACCTAGAGCAACATTAAATGGTATAACTTGATTGAATCCAAGTTCATTAGCATGGAAGGTATATTTTCAATATTGCACTAGGTTCTACTGGGTTAAAGTAAGCCATTACAGAAGTATGCATTCTGATGAGACAAGAATGCACAAACAAAGGGTCCCACAATATAAAATCATATGCCAAAAGAAATGGTTCAAATATAAAGGGAAGAAGAAACTGGGTAATTTGCATATATTTTAGTTCAAGATAGTCAATTCAAATTATCCAGGAGTGAAGAATTTTTGAGTATTGTGTTTTATAACTTTGGAAAACATGTCCATGTGTATGTTTACCATTCCCCTCAGAGTGGTCCACATATCAATCTAGCTATTATGCCAGATGACAACATATTATTCCTTTAGACACTAACATCTTCATTTCTCACTGGAAAAAAAATATGGATTAAAATAATTGTTGGACAAACTCCAGTAAAGCAAATAGTTGTGGTTTTCTTAATCTGTAGATAATTTATAGCAAAAGATATCTTTACTAATACTGTGGCCAATGTACGGTCTATTGCAGAGAGAAGAGGAAGGTGGAGTGATACATATTAACTATAGCTTTATGCATTTTAGAAACAGATAGATGCATACTATCAGTATATGCTATCCAGATATGTCTGTGTACATATTTACTGTAATGCATATGGACCTACAAAGAGAAATATGTTCTTCTAGTCATCAAGGATATACCTGTTTTATATAAAATGATAACTACCTAAATCATATGGGAATAAAAAACCACTTATTACCTACACTGAAATTACTGTTGCAAAATTCCTATGAATGTTCAGATTTACAGCTTTAACATGGGCAGGAAGATGGATATACTAAACGAATACCACTATTGCTGACTGCCTAGGGGATGTTAATATGATCTAGGATCACAAACACTGATTAAATCCAGGATTTCAGAGTCAAAGCAAACTTAGGCTGCAGCATCCAAGTTAGGCATCTAGTCAATGCATAATTGATCTGATAATGGAACATGCCTCTTCCTTTCTCACTCTGGCTAAGGAGACCAAACCCAGTATCAGCCCCCAAGCAGGTGGTTTATAAGAAAAGAAAGTAGCCAGCTGTATAAAAACCCCAGAGCTTGCTCATTCTCACCTGTTAAAATTTGCTGAGGTCAGTTAAGAGTTGATCTTGATTTTGTGTTGTTGTCATTGTTTGCTTTTTGGGTTTGTTTTTTGTTTGTTTTCAAATAATGGTAAAATGGAGGACTTATCAGTAATCAATAACCTACCATTTTCAGTGTTTCTCCAATTGAAAATTCTCTTGTCTACTTATTATTTTTGCACTTCCCAACAGCCTATGAAGTAGATTCTTTTAAACATGACTTTATTGCAAGTTTCTAATCTTGCTCACAACCTAGGCAATAAATGTTTAGGGAATGGATTAGGCATTACAGCCTAAGATGATACTTATATCCTTAACCTATATAGATTGTCTAAGTGCAAACAATTTATGAAAATATCAGTCTGGGGCCAAATGGACAGTAGGCCAAAGGTTTTCATGTACGGCTGCACTTCACTTGAAAAGCTGTTAAAAACTACTGATGCACAGGTTCCACCTCAACATAGTCATTTAAGTGATGAAGGTGGGGTCTAAGTATCCCTATATAATTTTTAAAACTTCCCTGTCCAATCTAATATGTAGGTGGTTGAGAACTGCTGGTTTAGACTAAAGGTGCATTTATGGACACATAAACATAGGTAGCAAAAAAAATTATTTATGAATGACTTCAGCTCAAAGACTTTCAGAAGCCTATTTGCTTGCTTCTGTGAACTTAAACAATATGTGCTGTCATTGACATTACGTTTGTATTCTTAGGTTAAAAGATACCCTGTACTAAAATTAATCAGAACAGTTAGTGTTTACGGAGTATCCACTTCATGTAAACCACCATGCGAGGTTACTCTATAAACTCTGTCGTACTCAATCCTTATAACCCTCAGACGTAAATTTTATTACATCTGTTTCACAGATTAGGAATCTGAGACTCAAGAGAGGTAAAAAGATCTGCACTAAGTGAAACCAAAAGAGCTTAAAAAGCAAATCCATATAGAACATCTTTCCCAACACCCCTCTCCTTTCCAATTCTACCTCTAATATCGCAAACAAAAACTAATTCGGACTTTATCTACACATTGTGGACTCAAGTCAACACAGGTCAGTGGGGAAACTGTCCTCCTCAACTAATGAATATAAAGAATTAAATGCTGACCCAATTGTCTGTATCCCAGCTTCAAAAAGATTTCAATAATGGAAGCAAACTTTAAGAAAATATCCTCGAAACCTTATATTAACTACTTTCTCTCCCTCTTGGAAGACCTGAATCCAAAATGAGATGCTTCCTGCCTGCTAAAGAGCAGTGGAAACAGAAAGATATTTGAAGCTATAAATATGCTTTGGGGTGATGGTTTACAGGATTTACTTGCACATAAATCACCTCAGAAACAGACTGAATCCCCATGCATTTCCATATAATTTTCAGCTACTAATAAATAGCAATCCCGAGCAAAAACACTCGTTTTTTTTTTTGTTTTTTTTTTTTAAAAGGTGAAAGAACCCAAGACAGTAGAATCCTTTACTATCAGTTGATACACAAAATTTGTTCAGATATAAAAATCTTTCCTCCAGGCTAAATGTTTCACCAATCTAGCTTCAGCTAAAGGGGATGTTTCACCCATAAAATGTCATGCAAATGAGTAGAAGATCCTCTTATGAGTAAAGCCCTTAGCACTGAAGTTATCAAATCACTTTTAGAGAGGTTGCATTATCAAGTTATCTCATTCCTGTTCCACAAGAAATAGCTTTTCAGAAATCAGGATCAGGTTCATGTTTATTTTCCTCACAATCTCCAATAAAGAACCTCTTATAGCATCATTTTTAATATACTGGTTAGTGAAAAAATGTATCAGTGAACTCAACTTCAAATATCAAATGAAAGAGAAAATTTTCTAGTATTTATGAAAGAGTTATATTCTTCTATTCATACCATGCCAGAATTTTTCTAGAAACTTAATGCATCTCAGCACCTTATCTCAAAGCCAAAGAAATGAACTGGATTCAGGTTCAAGGAAACCATCTGGCACAAAAACACTGTAATTCAATCCTTTTTTGCATGAATCATTAAATCATTAATCCAGTAAGAAAACCATTTATTCTTAATAGTGTAAATTTTCTCATACTATTATGAAAATGCTTAAGTTAGTTTCGTGGTTTTTTTTTTTCTTTTCACTTTTCAATTGACTGCACTGACCCTTGTACATGGACTCTGCATTGTACTTAATGAGAAATAACACCACAGTGGAAAGACTAACGGAGGAGGGGTCAGAAGTCTCATGTTCAACTCTCACGTTTCTTGAGACCTGTACCTTTATCCAATGATGTAACCTAATACCTCAATTTCCTCATCTCTCATATTCTGGTATTAGGGCCAATCTGAGAAGACGACTCTGATAAAATTAAGTAATATATAGGGAAGAATTCTAGAAATTGAAAACACTATTTTCCAAGCAAGATCCAAAGAAAATTCATCCCACGAAGTAGTCCATGAAAGAAATGACAATAGTCAAGTAAATTTCGAAAATGTTGTAAGATTCACAATTTATATTCAAATTTGAAATATTTTAAGAACTTCTACAGTCATAGTGAAGAAACTTTTTAGCAAAACTTTTAGCTCAGTATTTCCTCAACTAATGTGACCATGCTGTCTTTTGACTGTGAGTGTTTTCCTTTACCTGTGCAGCTATAGAGTATAATTTGGAAGATGGTGTAGAGTACATTATAAAAAGTAACATGATACTTTTAAATTAGGGTTAATTTGGAGCAAATTTTCAGTTAAACATATTATTAAAATTGTTTTACATTCACTGATTAGAACAAAGGTGATGCCCAAAATGTAACAACCAAATTTTTAACACATAAAAAATTCTTAGTTTTAAAGATGTTCTGATATGATTTCCTCTGTATCATCATGAGTGGTTATAAAATAAATGATTTTCTTCATTTTGTTCTTAACAATAATGACCCCCAAATGTTTCTTTTAATGGGGAAAATATTAGATCAACTTATTTACTAATCTTTCTAATCTCTCCAATCTTTTTTTTTTAATATAATGCCTATAAAAATGAGACGACAGCTCTCCCCTGCCACCACTCCAATACAAATCCACAAAGAAAAATTTATCTACCCCGAGCCTTTCTCTGCTTTCTATTTCCATTCCTAGGAGCAGAGTGGTATACCCAACAAGTAATGGGAACAATCACTGGGCACATTCAGCTCAGCTCCACCCTGCTTCTTTTTGAGAACAGCCTTGCCTTTTAAGAGCAGGAATTCTTCCCAGCTTACTTCCCAGTTTCTTGGGGCAGGCTGTCTGTATGGAGGAACTTACTGCCCTGACCACCAGATACATCAACCTAATTCTGGGGTGTGAACATCACATGGATTTGGCTCTAACAATAAATCGCAACCTTACAGAGAGTCACTATCAGAGAGAGTTGGTCTTCTGAGCTCCAAATTCATTTTTTCACTTCTCAAATGGTATAAAATCTGAGTAGAAAAAAATTATGCTATTTTAGGAGGCTATCTTATCAACCCCAACAATCTGTCTCACAAATTCTCATCAAATCCTAAGCTAAAAAGAACAATAAAAGTTATTTGCTGCACAGAACATGCCCATAAATGGAAGAGAACATCAGCTTCACACTAGTTTGACATTTTCAAGTTGAGCCTTCAAGGTACTTTGGACTGATTAGGAAAATTCTTTTAAAAAAATCTATAAATCTACATATTTAGTGAAGAAGTTCAGGACAGCCCCCTCCCCCACCGAATGTGCCACTTTGGCATATGGATTATTTTGAGCTGAAGGCAATCCAGACCCTGGGGGCTCAAGAGAAACTTTTGCCCCTCCCTTAACTATACAGAAGAATCTCAACTGCAAGTCCTTTCCAGAAAAAGGGTTATTAGTAAAAATAAATTTTATCTGAGTGACCCATCTGTATGGCAGGGCAAGCATCTAATTACCAAACATCTGCTCTTCTTCATATTGTCTTGTGAATTGCATTCCTTTCTTCTGAAGTTCCAGACACCTACCCTCTTCTCCTTAGTTCAGGAGGATATATATACCTTATTTTGCTTGACTGTCTTTGGAATTTCCATGTCTTTCTGGATTCCCTATACGTATGCTATTAAATTTGATTTTCTCCTCTTAAACTGTCTTATGTCAACTTGATTCTTAGTCCAGCTAGAAGGACCTTTGAGGGGACAGAAATTCTTGCTCCCTGACACTAGATATCTAAATATATTGATATAGAGATATAGAGAAAGAGAAAGAGCTCAGTAAGGTCACTTATTTTCCTATAGAAATATTTTCAGTCTGAGCACCCAAAATCTTTTGTTCTTTGTCCTGGAACCAAGGTTGAATGCCTTAATTAAGGTTCCCAGTTAGTGTTATATCTTTCAGGGTATGCTCAGCTTATTTTTATGCTGTTTCTAGTTCCATGTGTAATAATTACATCTGCTCAGCTATAAGCCCCCTGATTGGCTTCCTTCTTTCCCAATCTCTTTTCTCTACTTCCCAAATAAATACTCAAAACCTTGTTGCAGGATCTGCTGGAGGGTGAACATATACTAAAGTGCCTTCCCATGCTATCTACAGGCAAAATACCTTAATTCTTTGCCTCAGCAAAGCAATATACCTTACATATTATATCATGCTTATCTTATATCATGCATATATAATACTACATAATATTATAGTACCAATCATAGGATATAAGTTGCTTTTACCCCTCTACAATGTGTCAACTCATTTTTTTTTTCTTCTTTTAGAGAAAGACAGAGGGCATGTGTAGGCACGCAAGGAGGGAGGGGAGAGGGGCAAATGTCAAGCAGGCTTCACCGTCAGTGCAGAGCTCGATATGGGGTTCAATCTCACAACACTGAGATCATGACCTCATGACCTAAAGAATTTGATGCTTAACTGACTGGGCTACCTAGGCGCCCCTACAATGTCTCACCTCTTAAAAACATTCATCTTGATGCTTTTAGAACATAGTAAGGTTCCTGGAACATTACATATGCTCAATAATTATTTCTTAAATGAAATTTTAAAAATATAACTGCAAAAAGGCAAAATTATGGAGACAGTAAAAATATCAGTGGTTGCCAAACATTAAAGAAGTGGGATGGATAAATAGGCAGAACATAGAAGATTGTTAAGGCAGTAAAAATACTCTGTATGATACCATAATAATAGATATAAATCTTTATAACATTTGTCCAAAACCATAATATGTATAACACCAAGGGTGAATCTTAATGTAAACTATGGACTTTGGGTGATTATAATTTATCAATATAGGTTCATCAATTATAACAAATGCACCATTCCAAAAAGGAAGGGATGTTATGTATGTATGGGGACAGGGGAATATGGGAAATCTCTGTACTTTTCCTTCAATTTTGCTGTGAACCTTTAATTACTATTAAAAAAAAGCATTTGTAAAAAAATTTTAAATACAACTACAATAAATAAAGAGCCTAGTATGTGAATTACTATTTGATCTCTTCAATATGTTTTTTTAAAGGGAGAGTGGGCAGGGGCAGGGTTGGGGAGAGGGAGAGAGAGAGAGAGAATCTTAAGTAGGCTCTATGCCCAGTGCAGAGCCCTACACGGGGCTCGATCTCACAATCCTGAAATCACGACCTGAGTCAAAAATCAAGAGTCAGACACTTAACTGACTGAGCCACCCAGGTACCCCATGATCTCTTCAAATACTTCTAATAAAGTGAGGAGTCATTTACATGTAAGAAAAAATATATATATTCTAGATAAAGCTAAGAGCAGTGGCTGAAAAACAGAATACTACACCAAAATTATAATACCTTCCCAGTTAAATCTGTGGTATTTCATAAACTAATTATTTTTATGTGAAAATCCATGTATTTCTTAAAATAGATCTTTCCGTGCAATTTATGTGCCTAAGGTGAAAAAAACACTAAAATAATAGTTTATCTGATTTTCATAGCATTCAAGATTTTTATTTTGCACATTATGCCCTAGTAATGCTAAAGTAGGCTATGTACAAGTTCCTATTCTAATACAGGCAAATGGTAGATTAAATAGTCACCTTGAGGGAGAAAAAAGATCAAGCCACAACCCTAGTTGTGTCAAACTTCTGCCATTGTTAGGGGGGATTTAGTATAAATGTTATATCATGGCCCTTGATTCAGAATAAGGGTATAAATAAAATGCAAGTGCATTTTTAAATGCTAGTAATTCAGATACTACTGTATAACATTATGTATCTAGGTCATCACAATTAAATATTTCATGTACCTTATTTGGAATAAACTGCTTATATCACCTTCTTCAAATAAAAACTCAAGAGGTTTTCTATAAATTTAGTTTTCAACTTCTTTCAAATTGATTCTGCTTAAACGTATTTATTATTATTATTATTTTTTAGTATAGTTGACACACAATGTTACATTAGTTCCAGGTGTACAATTTAATGATTTAACTTCTCTATGTCCTATGCTGTGCTCACCACAACTGTAACTACCGTCTGTCCTCATACAATGCTATTAAAATATCATTGACTATATTCTCTATGCTGCGCCTTTTATTCCCATGACTTATTTGTTCTTACAGAATTTAATGAAAGCATCAGAACAAACGTGATGTGTAAAGGTGACTGAGAAGAAAGCATATTCTACAAGGAACCAAAATCTTCAAACTAGCCTTTGCCTCTCCAGATCAGTCAACTGGAGCCAGAAATATAATTTCTCAAAAGATATGATGAGGTAACCTTCTGGAGCAGAGGTAATTCATGAAGGATCTGAAACCTGAAGCCTATCTGTGGACAAAAGCTGGAGCTAAAAGTTTTTTATTGAATGAGAATATGAGTAACACATCACAGTACTAACTCTATGGCTGTCTTTAAGGAACAGTGTAAAAATAAAGCCATAGGTAAGTCAATGATAAAGGGATAAAAAAAAAAGTACACTATAAAAATGCTAATCAAAAGAAACTTGGAGTAGCTATATTAATTTTTTAAGTGCACTTAATATTCCAGAATATTACTAAGACTATAGAAGGATATTTCATAATAAAAAAGTTGTAATTTTTCAGGAAGATGCAGCATCCTAAATGTGTATGTACCTAATAACTGAAATTTAAAATACATACAGCAAAAACAATAGTAGAAATGAGAGACAAAATAGATAAAAGCAAAATTAATAGTTTCAGTCTTCAATACTCTTCTATTAGCAATGGAAATAAGTATAAACAAAATTGGTAAGAATACATAATACTTATTTTTTGGGGGGTTTTGTTTGTTTGTTTGTTTGTTTTTATTTGACAGAGAGAGAGATCACAAGTAGGCAGAGAGGCAAGCAGAGAGAGGGGGAAGCAGGTTCCCTGCTGAGCAGGAGCCCAATTCGGGGCTCAATCCCAGGACCCTGAGATCATGACCTGAGCCGAAGTCAGAGGCTTTAACCCACTGAGCCACCAAGGCGCCCCAATACTTAAATAGTATCAACCAATTTGACAGAACTGACATTACACAATTGTAACAAACAATAGCAGAACACATATTCTTATCAAGTACATGTGAAACATACACTAAAATAGACCATATGTTGACTCATAAAATAAATCTCAGTAAATCTACAGAGACTGAAATTATGTAGGCTATATTCTCTGACTGCAATTGGATTAAAGTAAATATCAGTAACAAAAATATGTCTGAAAAATCCACAAATATTTGGAAATTGAACATATTTCTAAATATATCATGGGTTCAAAAAGTAACAAGGAAACCCAGAAAATACATTGAAATAAGAAAAAATGAATTCAAAACACATCAAAATATATAGACATATAGATCAACAGAATAAAATAATGTCTAATAGTAGACCCCATGTATACTTTCAACTAATTTTTGTAAGGTTATCAAAATAATTCAACAGGGAAATGGTAGTCATTTCAATAAATGTTGCTGGAAAAACTATGTTCATTTGGAAAAAATATTTCAATTCTTACCTCACACCACACACAAATGCTAACTTCAAATGCAAAAACAAAAAAGCTAACACTCTAACACCTCTGGAAAAAAATAAAGAGTAGACAAAGATTTCTTAGGCAAGATACCAAAATTCATAAAAAAATGATAAAATGATTCTGGATTCTGCTCTTCTAAAGACACTATTAAGAAAATGAAAGGCAAGCTAAGACTGAGAGATAGTTGCAGTACATATATCTGATAAAGGCTTGTATTCAGAATAAATAACTTCTACAACCTAAACATTTAAAAATGGGCAAATGTTAGCAAACATTTCACAAAAAGAAGATATATAAGTAGCAATAAGCATCTGAAAAGATAACCAACATCAAGAGGGATCCTGAGGGAAGTGCAAATTGAAATTAAAATCATAATGAGATATTGTTATATACCCACGAGAATTGCCAACATTAAATAGTGACAGTACCCCAATAGTGTTGGGGAAGACATGGGACAACTGCAACTCTTATAGACTATTGGTAGAAATGTAAAATGTATAAAATCACTTTGTAAACCAGTTTGTTCTTTTTTCTTAAAGGTAAAGACACCTTTATCATACAACCCAGCAATTTTACTCTAACATATTTACCCAGAAGAAATGGAAATGTAGGTCCACACAAATGTGGTTCATATGTGTTCAAAGCAGCTTTATTCAAAATATCTAAAAACTGGAACCAACTGAAATGTCCATCAAAAAGTGAGTGCATAAGCAACTTGTCATATCTCTACACAACGGATTACTACTTGGAAATTAAAAAAAAACAAAAAACTATTGAATCATAGAACCCACAATTAATGAATCTCAAAAAACATAATGCAGAACAAAGGAAGCCGGGCAAAAAGTGTACACACACTGTATGATTCCTTCTATATGAAATTCTAAAATAAGAAAAACTAACATCAAGTGAGAGAGGGCAGACTAAGTGGCGAGGTATTGACTAAAAGCATGAGGGAATATTTTAGAGTGAACTATACACCCAAAATTATTGCACTTCATTCTGTGTAAATCATACAACAAAAATGTGATTTTAAAATCTATAATCATAAAATATATAATTTTACATTTATGATTGAGAGCAAGCATCATGATCAAATAAAAGTTTTGCAATTGACATTTGTGTTAATGTGGATTTTGCAGGAGCATTTCCTGAGACAAAGATTTGAATGAAAGTAGTTTGTACTGGAGGCATCAGAAAGGGAGTGAAGAAGTGAGGAAGGGAAGGGAAAAAAATCAGTAAAATGTGCTCCATTAAGCAAATTATTACCGAGGGATCTGGCAAACAAGTGTACATCTCACATATAGCAAAGTTATCCCACCTGAAGATCAGTGGTTGAGGGCTCCTCTGTTCATGGCTGGAAGCCTGTGCCTGGGTCCCTGCAGAGCCTTATTTCCTGGGCACTTCTTGCCTGTTGTACAGGTAGCAGAGCAGGGACCAGTAGACAGAGAGCCTTCTGGAAAAGAAATGCAGGGGCTGGCAGTTGGAAGTTGAACTAATATAGGCTGAAGTCCTGAGGGGAGTAGGGACTTGGATGGGACCCTGTTAGTGCCTGCTATATTACTAGAAAAGAACACCCAACAATTCAAAGAACATTGCTGATTCAGAAATTTTAGCCAAATAGATACCAGAGTTAAAGACAACTTTGAATCCTTTATAGTTTTATTTCTATTTTGTTTTCAAGACCAACTCATTTTTTACAATACAGATGTAAGCTACAGGAATTGGTACCACAAATTTGAAATTCAGGTTTATGCCATTTGAATATCATGGAAAATGTAACTATCAAATTTAGTCATCATCAAATTAAATACACATCAACGTAAAGAGAAGACAAAATAGGAACACGATTTAGAAATATTCTAATTATTCTTTCCTGCAGTAGTCTTTATTTGACAAAGAACTACATCTTCCCCCATGATCAATCACTAACAGCAATATATTTAGGGATAAATATAGTATTTAAGACACTTAACTGTTATAACTACCAAACTATTATTATGCAACAGAAGAACACTAAATGTTATCTGAGAAGCCTAAGAGAATTTAAATTCCCACATAATGAAGTGGAACAATTAGACTTGTTATTGCTTTGTTTTGTTTTTTAACAACTTGAGGAAATTTAGCATCAACCATTAGAGCCATAACTGTCTATTCAACCTCCACATATATTTAAATTTCTAGATGAATATGAATTCTACATATTTAATCTCCAGGCACAATACTTTTGAAGCAATTGTCCCACTACAGTATATCTAAATGGATTAAATACAACATCCAGTGCACAATGACATACCCAACTACATAATTCATTTTTTTCTAGCCATATGAATTATTATAGCATTTTCATTTTGTGATTTGTAGATTCCTTCTCAGTTTTCAAAGTTTTGATTGCACATTTCTAAAAAATCTGAGCTCTGGTCTAATGTTAGTACTCACAGATTTTGAAGCTTTTTTGTAGATTAACAGATAATTTCAATGCCAACACTTGATTTTAAAGTATGTCTCAAATATGTTTCCAGACATTTTAGGATGAGGTAAAGATTTCAAAATTTTAAAATTTTTATTTGTTCAAATTTTATTCAAAGGTTTAAGATATATTAAAAATGGTCTTTCTTTTCTAGCCACATTAAAAACAGGTTTTAAAGTTGCAGATAGTTAAGTATAAAATAGATAATTTTTTTTTAAGATTTTATTTATTTATTTGACAGAGACACAGGGAGAGAAGGAACACAGCAGGGGGTGGGAGAGGGAGAAGCAGGCTTCCCGCCAAGTAGGGATCCGGGGCTCAATCCCAGGACCCTGGGATGATGACCTGAGCCAAAGGCAGATGCTTAATGACTGAGCCATCCAGGCGCCCCTAAAATAGATACATTTTTAAAGTAATTCTCCATAACATCTTTCAAAATTTCCTTTTATTGATTGATAACTTTGGCTCTGCCCATCAGATCACAATTTGTCATCCAATTTTGTTGTTCTTGAACTTATTTACTTTAAAAACTCCTTTTTAAATATGATGGAAAATAGGCTCTCTCTTCCAAAAAAGAGGAATATACATATAATTTGCAGAGTTTCTTAGCCTCCATAAAAGCCAGCTCTGGAACTCCTGTTCTATTTGCAGATTACATGTACGTCTGCTTCAACAGGAGTTGGGTATCATGTGTTTAAAATTGAACATGAAGAGATTTACATGTTATACTTTTCTATTTACTTATTCCTTCCAATTTACATAAAAGCAATTTTTCTCTCAAATTTTCAACAAAGGATTGATATAAAGTCTTATACTATGTGAAAGAGTTCTTTGCACATTTTTTAAAAGCAACACCTAAATAAACTATGCAAATCTCATAATGCTTCTAAGAACAATAAAAGTAACTGTTAGAATGGACTAAAAGCATATATACAGATTTTAAAATATAAAATCAGTTCTTTCCCTTCCATGAGTTCCAAAGAAATAGAGCAAACTTGGGGCACCTCAGTGCCTCAGTCAGTTAAGTGTCTGCCTTACACTGAGGTCATGATCCCAGGGTCCTGGGATTGAGCCCTGCATAGGGCTCCTGCAGGGAGCCTGCTTCTCCCTCTCCCTCTGCCTGCCACTCCCCCTGCTTCTGCTCTCTCTCTATGTCTCTCTGTCAAATAAATAAATCAAATCTACATTAAAAAAATAGAGCAAACTTATTAATTTATAGAGATCAGAAGATACATGCATATTTGTAACTTCCAATTAACTGAAGTTGTAAAATATGTTTGTTTTTATAAAGCATCTGTTTTTATATGTTACCTGAATATAAAAATAAAATAAAATTAAAAAAAATAAGGCATCACTGACTCCTCTCTTTCACACATCACAACAAGTCCAACAGTCAATCCTGGGCTCTACCTTTGGAATACATCCAGAATCTAATGATTTCTCACTGCCAATACTGCTGCCACTATGTTCTAAATCTGAGCCTTCATCGCCTCCAGCCTGTTATTATTGTAGCAGCTTCATGCCTGGCATCCCTGCTTCCACTCTTTCCCCAAATATTCCATTCTCCATAGTTTGGTCAGTGGTCCATTTAGAACATAAGTAACATCTTATCACTCATCTGCTCTAAACTCTCTGGAGGTTCATTTCACATTCAATCATAGGTAAAGTTGAACTCCTGCTTCCTTTCTTAGCTCATCTTCTAAGATTCTCTCCAGCGCTCACTCTGCTCCAGCCACTCTAGCTGGCTTGCCTTTGCTTAAAAGAATACCAAATGAGCCCATGCTTCACGTATTTATGATTGCTTTTCCCTATCCATGGAATGCTCTTCCCGTAAATATCCATATGACTAGCTCCCTCACTTCCTTCAAATGTCACATAGAAGAGCCACTTTTCTAAACCAGCAACATAAAACAATTAAATTAAATAAACCAATAAACCTCTGTGCCCTCTCTCTGCTTTGTCTTCATAGCACTTATTACAACAGACATACAGTAGGTGAGTGCTCTCTTCTCCCACTAGATTCTAAGATACACAGGGCATGGACCCTGCCTATATTGTTCACTGAGGTATTCTTAGAACCTATAAGAGCACTCATGATACATAGTAGGCATTCCATAAATATGTGTCAAAGAATAACTGAATACTTGTGTGAAAAGTTACACACATGACTCTTAACCACCGCCTCTTGGCCTCCTTGATGTCCCACTCCAGAGGCCCTGGAGCCACCTCTTTGGAAATTTAGGGATTCTTAGGACATATTTGCAAGTCATGACTCTAGTCTAGAAACACTATTTTGCAGATACATATACATGAGTAGGAGCTCCCAGGGAGAATGGGGAAAGTATAATTGGAGTGTGATGAAAAGAGCATTAGACTTGAAGCCTGATGAATTAGGTTCAGTCCTATTCTCACTGCAGGGCATTTCCCTTGGCAGGGCCCCATAAGATATCCTAAGCATTCTATTCCTTTTAGTCAGTGAAATCAATTTCTACATTTAGTCATAAACTGTAAAAACGTGAATGAAAAAGGGAGGAAAAAAGAATGATTAAAGGTGTGAGTTGAAGGGTGACTGGGTGACTCAGTAGGTTAAACATCTGCCTTTGGCTGAGGTCATGATCCCAGGACCCTGGGACTGAGCCCAGCATTGGGCTCCCTGCTCAGCGGGGAGGCTGCTTCTCCCTCTCTCTCTCTGCCTGCTGCTCTCCCAGCTTGTGCACACACATTCTCTGTCAAATAAAATAAATAAAATCTTTCAAAAAATAAAGTAAAATAAAAAATAAAAAAAGGCGTGAGTTGAAAACATTATCTTCTACCTATCTCCTTCGTGTTTCTTTAATTTTTCCTCTAATACAAAACCATTATTTATAAAGATTATTTAAACCAAAATAAAGTTAAGGATTATAGTGGATGGAAAACATCATAAAGGTCACAAATCCTCTTTGTTTTAATAAATTCCTTTGTCCTTAATGTAGGTATCTCCATATTAAAACGTCACGGCTTCAGAATCATTGTACTAACATTGCATCTTCTACATACTATGTATCAAAAAATTCTATCAAATGAGTGAAATAGTATCTAGCAGATGTTAATTTCAAGTCACATAATCAACTGTGGAATAAATGTAATTTTACCTTTCTATAACCTAATTTTTATCTTAAGCCCAAATTCTACCATATGGAGAACACTAAAATCTCAGCCAATTGAGGCCAATTTCAATCTATCTAGGGGTTCTCCCAACCTGTTCCCAAGGTTGCATAAAACTCATGGGGCATGTACAATGCTATGGTGTTGGCAGGAGATGGTACCTGATTCCCATTCACTATCAGCCCACACTGGCCTCCCCTGAGACACCCATCCCATCTGGGCTCCAGCAGCCAGGTCTGGGTAGATTGCTCCTGCATACTATACTCCTCTACACCTCAAGGCCTCATGGTTACACTGGGTATATAAGAGAAAACTTTCTGCTGTTCTCATGACACTTTTTATACCCCATTCTGGATGGCCTAGGTATTCCATACAGCCATCTCAATTCCAAAGCAAGTTTTGCTGCTTTTCCCCAGATTCCATCCCAAAGCAAGAACCTTCTGCTCTCAGATCCTCAAGCCCTGAGAGCACAAGGCTTTTTTCCAGACACATACTGACAATCATAATCTTGTCTCCAATAATGAATTTCTTTTCTCCATAGTATGAATAAGAAGCACCTATTCTGAATGGCAGTCATGAGTGAGAAGGGAACTGGCTTTGTACGAACTTAACTTTCCCCAACAAACTCTATTAGATAGGACATACACTTTGTGCTCTAATGTTCCAAGGCCTCCCTTTTGATATACATAACTCAAGCCAAAGAAAACAAAGCAACAAACTAAGAAACTCTTTTGGTCAAACCCAGTAGCTCTGCTAAATTTTTTAAAATAAATTTGCAGGAGCATGGGGCGCTGGGTGGCTCAGTGGGTTAAGGCCTCTGCCTTCGGCTCAGGTCATGATCTCAGGGTCCTGGGATTGAGCCCCGCATCGGGCTCTCTGCTCAGCAGGGAGCCTGCTTCCCCCTCTTTCTCTGCCTGCCTCTCTGACTACTTATGATCTCTCTCTCTGTGTCAAATAAATAAATAAAATCTTTAAAAAATAAAAAAATAAAAAAATAAAAAAATAAATTTGCAGGAGCAGCAGAGGCCTGAATGTGGAAAGCTATAGTGCCTAAGTCGAGGAAAGCCCACATGGTACAAAGAAGTAAAAAATGTGCACCTGCACCCCAATGTTCATAGCAGCAATGTCCACAATAGCCAAACTGTGGAAGGAGCTGATATGTCCTTCAACAGATGAATGGATAAAGAAGATGTGGTTCATAAATACAATGGAATATTACTCAGCCATCAGAAAGGATGAATACCTACCATTTACATCGACATGGATGGAACTGAGGGAATTATACTAAGTGAAATAAGTCAATCAGAGAAAGACAAGTATTATATGGTTTCATTCATATGTGGAATGTAAGAAATAGCACAGAGGATCATAAGGGAAGGGATGGAAAACTGAATGAGAAGAAATCAGAGAGGGGGACAAACCATGAGAGACTCTTGATTATGGGAAACAAAACTGAGGGTTACAGAAGGGAGGGGGTTTGGGGGAGTGGGGTAGCCAGGTAATGGGTATTAAGGAGGACACGTGATGTGATAAGCACTGGGTTTTATACGCAACTAATGCATCATTGAACACTACACCACAAATTAATGATGTACTATATGTTGGCTAACTGATTTTAAACATTTTTTTTTTTTAAATGTGTATGGAGGCTTGAAAGCACATACTTAAAAAGGTCCTACATGAGTAATATCTAACAGATATCAGAGGAAAAAAAGAGAAAAATCTATGAACTAAAGAAAATAAGGAACTCCATTTGTAAATGCAACTACTCCCTTAGTTTTTTATAACTTATGTAGAGTAAAATATTATACGTATTTTAGACTTGAACACAAGTTTTATTTTAATGATAAATTCAATTTTCCCTAAAATTTGGGGGAAAATGAAAAGGTAGATATCAGGCTCAGTTAACAATGAAGGAAGAGCTCATAAATTATTTATGATTTAATTTAAACAGGACTCTAGTTAAACCAGTGGAGTATAACTTGCCTTCATACTGTGCTTTCTCTTAAAGAATATATTAATTTTGAACATGAGCAAAACATAAGTAAGAGAAAGAACTGGAACGAGTGTAAGTGTCACTGTTAATACTCAGAGAGCCAGGATACAACAAGCAAAAATATTAAGATTACTCTAATTCCTGTTCTGTGTATAAAGCTGGGTCTCTAAACAACTTGAGGAAGTAAAGCAAGAAAATAGCTATAATTTGTTGGGTGTGTTTATTCTAAGAGTAAGATATAGCAAAGGAATAATGAAACATGCCCGAAAAGAGGACTGAACAATCCTTCCAAATCCTCCTATCCACTTAAACTTTATGTAGAAAATATCAAGTGTTTTTGTTTTCCCTTTGTGAAAAAAACCCTAATTCAAAGCCTACAATAGCAAAAGGGCAGAAGGACAAATTATGAAAAGGCATAGAGTTGACTGAAAATCGTATTAAAATACTTGACTTATTTTTCAGAAAAAAAAAACTAAAGCCATGTTGTTGAAAATTTCCTAAACATACAGTAGGATTTCCCTGAAATGAGATTTGTAAGCAGAGACTGGGTAATTCAAAATTACAGTGTAGCACTGTGCATCCCTGACAATCAAATTTCATACTCATCAAGCTCAAAGACACTTCTGGCCCCAAATCAAGAATGATTTCACAAACAGAGATTTAGGAAACCACACTGGCTACCACAGTAGATTGGCATAGACAAGCCACTGCAGAGCTGGTTTCTGCCTGAGCCAGGGCCAGGACTGAATTTGCCACAGGATTCTGAAGCATCCTTCAGCTTTTGTTGAAGAAGAACAAATGGATTAAATGAATTATTCATGTCTTTTCCATATAATATACTCAGCCTATGTTCATATTAAATATGCTAATGTTGCATATATTTGTTTTGCAATTTGAAAAACAAAACAAAAAAAAAAAAAAAAAAAAGGAGGATTTTTTCCCTCCAAAAAATGGAGCAAAAAAAATAGGATTAACAGTTTAAAAAGTCAGGCTCTGGAGCCCTAGAGATGGGATGAGACTCCTAGAAGTATCACTTAAGAGCTGTACCACTTTGGGGGTGCCTGGGTGGCGCAGTCAGTTAAGCGTCTGACTCTCGGTTTCACCTTAGGTCCTGATCTCAGGGTGGTGAGACGGAGCCCAGTGTGGGGCTCTGGGCTCAGCATGGAGTCTGCTTGAGTTTCTCTCTCCCTCTCCCTCCATTCCTCCAGCTCGTGCTGTCTCCCTCTCTCTCTCAAATAAATAAATCATTTGGGGGGAGGCAGGTGGGAGGGAGGGAGAGAGGGGGAGGGAGAGAGAGAGAAAGAGAGAGAGAAGAAAAGGAAAGAAAGGAAAGGAAGAAAGGAAGAAAAGAAAGAAAGAAAGAGAAAGAAAGAAAGAAAGAAAGAAAGAAAGAAAGAAAGAAAGAAAGAAAGAAAGAAAGAAAGAAAGAAAGA
>CM052887.1:35483676-35527276 GCA_028534135.1 Potos flavus | reverse complement strand
TTTTGGGTAAAGGGAGCAGTAAGAGAAAATAACGTTTGCTTACCTGTCTGCGAAAGTTCACGGGCAGGGTCCGGTTCAAATGGTGACATAGGAAGCTCCTGAACTCTCCTCCTCCCACAGACAATGAATTACAGCTGCATATGTAACAATTTCCTCTGAAAGAACCCTCAAACTAGCGGAGCCACTCCTTCACACTGAGAAAGGAGACGGAAGCCGCACTGACGACAGCAGGAGAGTCTCACACACAATCTCACCAGAAAACACACTCGGGCTCCGCGAGCCACAAACCGGAAGGAATGCAAAACCTGGAGCTTCTTTCTAAGGAGCTAAGTTTTGTACCTCACGTTGGGCATTCCAGCTTTTAAAGACTCATCCTGAGAGAGGAGCCTCCAAAATGTGTAACTTCGAAAACCACGAGGCTTGCCTCTGCGAGACCCACTAGGCTGTGCGACCTGAGGAGCGGCTCTTAAAGGGCCCGAGCCCAGCCTCGCCTGCTGCAGGGCCCCGCACAGAAGGAGCCGCGTGAAAAGCGCCCAGTTTGTGTGTGAGAGAAGCTCATTTGCTAATTTTAAAACACTGGGCTGAGAGGCGGAGATACTGGTTGGGATCGAGGCTAGTGGGAGCCATCTTTACGCTCTCCCTCTGCTCCATCTTTTCTCTTTCTTCCTTTTTTTTTTTTAACTTATTAAACTCCAAAACAAATGGAAACCAGCCTTAAGAAGTCCCTGAAAACTTCCAATTATGGAATGAATGAGCCACAGGGAAAAAGGTACAGCATAGGAAATATTTTCAATAATATTGTAATAGCGTTGTGTGGTGACTAGTAATAGCTACACTAGCGGCAAACATAGCATGACTATAGACTTGGTTGGTCACTGTGTTGTACACCTGAAACTAATGTAATAATTGTGCATCACCTCTATGTCAATTTAAAAAATTCCCTAAGCAGACAAAAGTAGTTTAGTCATACAAGCAAAGCTTACTTTAGCTTATTTTGTAAGACTAACCTATCCTGAGTCATTTCTTGCTTATACCTCTGAAAATCATAAGCAAAACTTAAACTGCTTCCCAAAATTGATGTGAGGTAACCATTAACCAATTCCCTATCATTTAAGAAAATTTGAATACCAATCTGTGAAGAATAAGTGGTCACTGCCTTCTCACTACGTAAGCAGCTTTATAACAACATACCCCTGAGCCTCACTCCACATGTTTTAAGTGTTCCTGGTTTGCAGACTTTTTGGTGTGCGCATAATAAACTTACTAATTAATACTTCAGTAATTTGTTATTTTTACTTCTGTTATTTCTGAACTTTTGACAGTTCAAGGCATCAGAAATGGGATCCAAAGAAAACCCTTCAATGACTCCGAGGCCAGTGAGCAAAAAGGTGATGGTTTCCACGGAGTGCATTGAGTTCACTGCTTTCTTGTTGACCCTGGAGTTTGAGGGTAAGACTTTTGTACCCATGCTCTGCTCTCTTTGCATTTTGAGCTCTCCAACTTTATTATGCATGACTGTATTTTGTTTGTTGAATTTTCTTGATAAGTAACCCTAGGTCTGTTCAAAAGTGGGGATAATACATGATTTGGAATAGCTGTTTTGGAATAGCTATTAAGGAACAAGTCACCTCATATTTAAGACATCTTAGGGAATCTAAAGGCAAAGATGGACTCTCCCTAGTCTAAAACACCTTCTTCACCTCTGTCAAAAAATTCCTGCTTCCACAATGTATACCCACTATGAACCAGGATCTTGTACCTTTTTAGAAAATTAGGGAACTTTGGATAATTTGAATCGTAGTGGGGAAAACCGTAACTTATGTAAATCTGTCTTAAAGAACGTCCTTGACAAGAGAGGGTGTCAAACCTCTCAGAGAAAATGGAATGCCTTCTTTGATTGGTATCCAGAAGCTTCTAAAAAGATGAAATGACTCCAAAAATAGCTCTAAAAGGATTCTTATACCATGAAAATAAAAATCTTTAGTAATAAAGTTTGGCCATCTGAGCAGGTAACCTTAACTTATTTGTTCATCTTCTAGAAACACAATTTGGATCCAAATGTTCTTTTATAAACTAGTAAGTTTGGTTATAGCTAAAATTTTAGAATGAAAACTGTTAAGGTCTCTATGTCTGTCCGTGGGTTTATGTATGTCTATGTATATATATTATAGATATGTGATGTTTTTCTACCTAGATGGTATTGCCAAAATTAATCTGTAAAGAGATCTATTTAATTGGCTTAGAGAAAAATAAGAGTTTATATAAAGTATTTCTAAAACTCTCAGAAATGTACAAACTAACCCAAATGTTTTTCAAGTTCACATGATCTGAGACAAATTTTAATAGATAAAAGCTAGTTTAAGTTTGTTGATTTAATAAAAACAAGAATGTCTTCAGAATTGTCAATATTAATGTAATACAAACATACAACTTTTTCTACCTAGGTCTACTAGGTAAATAAGCTCATGCCATCTTTAATATTACAAAATTTGTCAACAACAAAAATAACTTAAGATGAGCTATTTGATGTCTAATCCAAATAGAATTGTTAAAAGCAAGTAATTTAAATAAATACAAATAAAATTTTATGCTAAGTTAAAATAAATGATATTGATTTGATATTCATTATCAAAATTATTTCCAAATAAAAAACATTAAATGTTAAACATAAGTTTATCTTCTTTTGTCTTTTTTAAAATTTTTATAGAAAGAAGATATTTGGATCTATTAGTAAACATGTTTTGTGTCACATTGAAAAATTTACTATGAGAAAGAATATATTTCAGAAATTATTAAATATATTTATAAATTTGCCACTCCACAATTGCTTCCTAGGAATTAAGGATTCTAAGAGTTAAGAATTAAAATATGTAAAAAACTATAGAAATAATAAGGGTAAAATAAAACAACTGTGTATGAAAAGTAAGTAAGGAAAATAGAATGTGTTTTTGGATAAGGAAAGGTGTGACGGACATGAGGGGTTTTGGGGGGGGAAGGAGAAGAAAAAAGACAATAACTTTGTCTTAAAATAGAATGATTTTTCCAGAATGAAAAAGGGGGGTGGGGCAAAAGATGGATATTATAAAGTTGTAGAAGGTTTATGGAAAAGAAATCTTGAGGGAAAAATTTTATGTGTAGTCAAGCTAAGATTGGAATGGATTTACTTAAATTTTTTTAAAACGAAGTTTTAATATCAAAAGTATACTGGTATAAAATTAGAATTTGGTTTTCTCTCTGTTAAAAGGGCAAAATTTTCTCAGATTATTGGTCTGCTCCTAATAAGAAATTTATAAACAAAGATTTTTCTTTAATGTAATCTGCCTGGGAAACAAAGATTCTGTGTCTTTTCAAAACACTTCCTGTGGTTGGGGCACCTGGGTGGCTCAGTGGGTTAAAGCCTCTGCGTTCAGCTCAGGTCTTGGTCTTGATCCCAGGGTTCTGGGATTGAGCCCCGCATGGGCTCTTTGCTCAGCAGGGAGCCTGCTTCTCCCTCTCTCTCTGCCTGCCTCTCTGCCTACTTGTGATCTCTCTCTGTCTGGCAAATAAATAAATAAAATCTTTAAAAAAAATAATACTTCCTGTGCTCAATGTTATCTTTATCAGGTTTTTGACTACTTAAACAAACAAACAAAAAATGAGTCTTCTCTATTAAAAGAGCTAAGGGTTTTTGTTTGGTTTGGTTTGGTTTGGTTTGGTTTTTTTTACAACAATGTAACTTTCTGTATTTGCCTTAGAATCTTTTGATACTTTGGTTGAATGGATAACTATTGCTTCACAGTGACCTGTGATCCTATTTGAACAAATGTTTTGAATCTTTTGACAGTTTTAGCAAACTTCCCCAAATCAAATTCTAAATGAAATCTTTTTGCCCTTGCGTGAACTTGGGATTTTCCAGAGGGTTCCTAGAAGATCTCAAAAGAGTTGCTCTCTGTCCTTATAAAAAGAGAAATGTTGATTTCTTTAGGTTTCTTTGTTAAATTTCATGGGAAATGTCAAATAAAAAGTAATATTTAACCTTCTTAGATCATATTTATATGGGAGATTTGGGTAGTTAAAATAAGTAATTCAGAAATTAAATAAAATTCCTAAAATCCTGATGCGTTCTGGTATAATGTTATCAGTTACAATTTTACTTATTGTTTTACAATGTATGTCACAGAAATAACCAAATTTCCTCATCAACCACATTATAATCTCACACCAAATCTTCAACCATGGCCATTTTCAAGTCTTCTATCATTTATATACAGTTATTGTTTTACTCTGATCCTTTAGCAAAAGTGTTCCTGCAAAGTATTATATCTTCAAGGAGATTCTTAGAAAAGACTCTAACAAGCACAGGATTCTGATAACTTTAAGATCATAACACTGAAACTGGGTTAGAATTTCTAAAACTCCAATGGAAAATCGATTGATTCATAAAGCTGCTAACCCAAGATGAAGCAAAATAAGAATTAATTATAGGAGACAATCAACTGATGGAGGTGATTATAATTTTTATGACTTCATTTATAACATTGCTAGTTCTTTAATGCTTTGTTTCCCATATTTAAGGACTGACTCATGGAGAAATAGAAAATTTACCAGATTGATTACTACTAGTAGAGGATTGAAACAGTAATCAAAATATCCCAAAAACAAAAATCCAGGACCAGATGGCTTCACTGATGAATTCTACCAAGCATTTAAAGAAGAATTAATACCAATCCTTCAGCAACTCTTTCAAAAAATAGAAGAGAAGAAACACTCCCAAACTCATTTCATGAGGCCAGCATCCCCCTGATGCCAAAACCAGGCAAGGATGCCACAAGAAAAGAAAATTACAGTATCCTTGATGAACATAGGTGTAAAATCCTCAACCAAATATTAGCAAACTGAATTCAACAATATATTAAAAAGATCACACACTATGATCAAGCGGGATTTAATTCCAGGGGTGGGAGAATGTTTCAACATCTCTAAATCAGTCAAAATGATATATCACACTAATAAAATAAAGAATAAAAATAATATGACCTTCTGAATAAATGCAGAAAAAGCATTTGATAAAATTCAACATCCATTTATAAAAACTCTCAACAAAGCGGGTATAAAGGGAACATACTACAACACAATAAAAGTTATATGTGACAGGCCCACAGCTAATACTCAGTATTTCCTCTAAGCTCAGGAACAAGATAAGGATGAACATTCACCCCAATTTTATTCAACATTGGAGGTCCTAGGTAAGAAAAAGAAATAAAAGGCATCCAACTTGGAAAGGAAGACATAAAACTGTCACTATTTGCAGATGACAATATTATATATGGAAAACCCTAAAGACTTCACCCAAAAACCATTAGAGCTAGTAAACAAATTCAGTAAAGTAGCAGGATACAAAATCAATATACAAATATATATTGCATTTCTATACACTAAGAACAAAATATCAGAGAAATTAAAAACATGCCATTTACAATTATATTAAAAAAATACTTAAGAATAAATTTAACCAAGGAGATGAATGTTCTGTGCACTGCAAACTATAAGACATTGGATGAAGAAAACTGAGGAAGACTCAAAAAATTGAAAGATACTCTGTTCTCATGGATTGGAAGAATTAATATTATTAAAACTTCCATACTACCCTAAGCAATCTACAGATTCAACATGATTTCTATCAAAATACAAACAGCATTTTTCATAGAACTAGGAAAATAATACTAAAATTTGTGTGGAACCACAAAATACCTTGAATAGCCAAAGCCATCTTGAGGAAGAACAAAGCTGGAGACATCACACTCCCTGATTTCAAACTATATTACAAAGCTATAATAATCAAAATAATATTAGCATAAAGACAGACATATAAATAATGGAAGAGAATAGAGAGACCAGAAATAAACCCACACACATATGGTCAATTAATTTACAACAAAGGAGGCAAGAATATACAATGGGGAACATACAGTCTCTTCAATAAATGGTGCTGGGGAAACTAGACAGCTATATGCAAAGGAAAGAAACTGGACCGCTACATTTCACCATACACACAACTTAACTGAAAATGAATTAAAGACTTAAATGTAAGACCTAAAACCATAAAACTCTTAGAAGAAAATATAGGTGGTAAATTCTTCGACATTAATCTTGTGATGATCTTTTTGGATCTGACACAAAAAACAGGCAACAAAAGCAAAAATAAACATGTGGGACTACATCAAACAAAAAAGCTTCTGTGCAGGAAAGGAAATCATCAAGAGAATGAAAAGGCAATTTAGTAAATAGAATAAAATATTTGCAAATCGTATATCTGATAATGGATTAATATCCAAAATATACAAAGAACTAATACAACTCAATAGCAAACAAACAAAAATCTGATCAAAAAATGGGCAGAAGATCTGAATAGAAAATTTTCCAAAGAAGACGTGCAGATGGCCAATAGACACATGAAAAGATGCTCAACATCACTAATCATCAGGGAAATAAAAAGCAAAACCACAACGAGATATTACTTCATAGCTGTCGGAGTGGCTATCATCAAAAAGACAAAAAATGAGTGTTGGCAAGGATGTGGAGAAAAGGGAACCCTCACACACTTTTGGTGGGAATGTAAATTACTGCAATCACTATGGACAACAGTATGGAGGTCCTCAAAAAATCAAAAACAGGGGGCACCTGGGTGGCTCAGTGGGTTAAAGCCTCTGCCTTAGGCTCAGGTCATGATCTCAGGGTCCTGGGATCGAGCCCTGCATCAGGCTCTCTGCTCAGCAGGGAGCCTGCTTCCTCCTCTCTCTCTGCCTGCCTCTCTGCCTACTTGTGATCTCTGTCAAATTAAAAAAAAAATCAAAAACAGAACTACCATATGATCCAGTAATTCCACTTCTAGGTATCTATCCAAAGAAAATGAAGACAAAGTTAAAAAGATATATGCACCCCATGTTCATTGCAGCACTATTTATTTATAATAGCCAAGATATGGAAACAATATAAGTGTCCATTAATGGATGAATGGATAAAGAAATTGTGGGGTGTGTTTGTGTGTGTAGACACACACACACTTATACATATGCAATGGAATGCTATTCAGTCATTAAAAAAAAGAAAGAAATCGTGCCATTTATGACATGAATGGACCTTGAGGGTATTATCCTAACTAAAATAAATCATAGAAAGAAAAATACAGTAAGATCTCCCTTACAATGGAATCAAAAAACAGAAACAAAAACAAAAAACCAAGCTCGTAGATACTGAGAAGAGATTGATGATTGCCAGAAAGGGGCAAGGGGTGGTAGACAGAATGGATGAAAGGGGTGAAAAAGTACAAAATTCCACTTACAAAATCATTAAGTCATGGGGATATAATGTACAGCACGGTGATTATAGTTAATATTAGTGTATCGCAGGGGCACCTGAGTGGCTCAGTTGGTTAAGAGTCTGCTTTCAGCTCAGGTCGTGATTCTGGAGTCCCAGGATCAAGCCTCGCATCAGGCTTCCTGCAGCTGGGAGTCTGTGTTTCCCTCTCTCTGCTCCTCCCCCTAACTCATGCTCTATTTCTCTCACACACACACTCTCTCTCTCAAATAAATAAATAAACTCTTCAAAAACTAATAATACTGTATCACGTATTTTAAAGCTGCTAAGTAAATCGTCAAAGTTTTTATCACAAGAAAAAAAATTTTGTAACTATGTGTGGTGATGGATGTGAACTAGATTTATTGTAGTGATCATCTTGCAATATATACAAATATAAAATCATTATGTTGTATACCTGAAACTAATATAAGTCTATGTACCAATTATACTTCAATTTAAAAAAAAAAGTCCATGAAATATTTTCAATCTGATTAGGTGATGTCACTTGGCCATGCTTTCTACTGAAAACTTTCATAAATTGCAACAAAAAAAAAAAAAATTAATTTTAAAATTGGGTTTCAGAAAATTGACAAAGTGAATTTTGGCAGTAACAGAAACAATTCCAGATATTTTAATTGAGAAAAATTACTTATTTGGCAATCACACATTCCAACAACTTTCTTGCATTATTTTTTTAAATAGTCCCAATCTCAATAGCCAAGTTTACTTCTGTGTTTGAGGAAAGGAATTTGACCATCAGATATCAGGAACATTCTAGTTGTGTCTTTGGAGCCCTGACATAGAATTAGGAAAGAGGGAGCCAGCTGCTGCCAGATGAGGATGATGTGAGCAGTGCTCACTGTATGTCTAAGTCGTTAGTTCGAATTTAGGGGAATAAACACCTGGCAACTCTGCAGGAACCACCAATGGCAACAGCCACTCAGCCACCAACAGAAGGTCTCGAAGCCTTCTGAATCCATCACTTCTGGGACCGTTAGAGTCATCCTCCAATTCATCAGTGATAAAAGGCATGTTCCTGCAAATGCAGAACCATAAATATTAAAGTGCTTTTGATCAAACTTGGGGCACCTGGCCAGCTGCTTGACACTGGTAGTCACCTAATTTTAGGCTTAGTTACTAGACTTAGCTCACACCAACATACCGAAACTAAAATTGTCTCATAAGAATTCTCTTGTCTGCCACCCTAGTAAAAAGTAGTTGTAAATTTGTTACTTAAAAATGTTTCTGATAGTATTGGATATAAAACACAATGATACACAACAATTAAAAATTAAGGACTGTTTTCTTTATGTTCCCAAGCCCTGAAATCAATCTTTGGTAGGCATGGGACTCCTGAGAAAAGCCTACTGTAGCAACCAGCTTTTCAAGATTCAGTCGTGACTTTAAGATACACAATTTCTGTCTCCTATAAACTAGATAAATAGTAATCATCTTTATGTACATTAATGTTTTTAAATTTTGTATTTTTAATGCATCTACTAATCTGAATAATAAAATGTAAAGATAAATAAATATAAATCGGTAGATTGATAACTGAATAAATATCAATAAATATCTGAAACTGGTACAGCAAACAAGTTTTTCAAAGGCTTATAAACCAGCCATTTGAATTTGCTTCAGGCTAAAACTTTGCATTCAAAGTTGATGATGGAGATGCAAAATGCTTTTCCAAAGAGCTGTTTATATTGGTTAAGCTGCTTCATACATGTAAAACAGTGGGGAAAAGGGAAAAGACAGAACACTTTCTTAGGCTTCTCATGATTTTTTTTTTAATCTATTCTGTGCAAAAATATGGCTTACAGTTTATTGCTGAAATGTAGGAACATGAAGATTCCCAGTCCACAGTTTTAAACTTAACAAGTATCTCAATTACTTGCAGAATAATTACTTCCAGAACTTTAAAACTATTCTATTAACAGTTATAGCCCTTCTACTCATGCAGAAAAATTCTAACAAGAGCCAGGGACTTAAAATGCCCACCTGAAACCATGCCATGAAAATGCATTGTTTTTATCATAAGTAGATAAACCAGTAACTTGTATCATTTTTTCTACCATGAGGCAAGAAGCTGCAATAATTATTTCTTCATAATAATTTCAATTTTACTAAAATGTTTCTGAAAAGAACAATAGGTAATGACAAACCCATGTTTGCATCAAGTGCTATCTATTTCCCCCTTGCAGTTTTTTTTCTATATCTTAGCAAAGGTGTGAAATAGTATTTAAGATTCTAGAGAATGTAAAGTGATTTTCTTACAGCAACTTAAAATTTAATTTCTCCAAATAACAAATAGATTTCTAGCATAATTAAAACTTAACTAACCAGAGGCGCCTGGGTGGCTCAGTGGGTTAAAGCCTCTGCCTTCGGCTCAGGTCATGATCTAAGGGTCCTGGGATAGAGCTCCATATTGGGCTCTCTGCTCAGCAGGGCGCCTGCTTCCCCCTCTCTCTCTGCCTGCCTCTCTGCCTACTCGTGATCTCTCTCTCTGTGTCAAATAAGTAAATAAAAATAAATCTTTAAAAAAAATTTATTAAAAAAAACCTTAACTAACCAGTTTGTTAAAGCAACAAGTTGGTCTAATAAAGTTTTAATCTAAAACTTAGAACCTTCATATTCATCATGATCCTTGTCTAGAACAGGAAGAGTATATTAGATAGAGTCCTATATCATCATGAGTTTTCTATATTACAGATGTAGATGTTGATGATGTAGCAATTTGGGATAAGTGTGTACAGGATCAGAAAAAAAGAGTACGGAAAGTTTGGATTTTAAAAAATTGAAATTCTTGTTGGAAATTTGCTACAGTTTCTTTTTCTTTTAAAGAAAAACTACAGAAAAATAATTCAATTCATTGGATGTTAGTTAGCTATGTTCTGTAAGTTTATAATAATGTAAAAGCAACATTTCATGGGGAGGTTAGAAAGCAGCGCAGATGGGTGGAGACTGAAGTGTATTTTTATCTCATCTTGAACTTTGAATTAAAAAAGGACAGATTAGGGGTGCCAGGGTGGCTCAGTGGATTAAGTGTCTGCCTTCGGTTCACATCATGATCCCAGAGTCCTGAGATCAAGCCCTAGTTGGGCTCCTTGCTCAGAGGGGAGCCTGCTTCGCCCTCTCTCTCTGCCTGCTGCTCCCCTTGCTTGTGCTCTCCCTCTCTGTCAAATAAATAAAATCTTAAACAAAATAATAAAATAAAATTTAAAAATAAAAAGGACAGATTAGACCACATAATGCAAGTTACAGTCCACTAATGAAATGATCCTAAAAAAAATTTTTTTTAATAATTTTCCCCTTCTCATTTATTCTCCTTTTTGCTAAGCACAACTAACTTCTAAGTGATCATTTTGATAAATAAATCCCAGAATAACAAGATTTATCTGTAGCAAATATGTCCCACAGCTGGAACTCATGAAGCATTTATTGCCTGTTGTGCCAGAGAGAGTCTGTTCCAACATTAGCTTCTAAATTCCATGGCAAATTAATTAATTCATTAATAGAAATGGTTGTCTAGATATATTGGAGAATTTTGAGAGATGGACATTTAACAGAATGATGTGTCTTTGATTTGCAGTTGAAGGCTCTCTTTAGTCAAATCAGTTGCCGAGTTCTCAATTTAGAACTATGTGGTCTTGTGTTCCCTGTAGTACTTGGATTATTTTCTATATGAAAACATACTTATCCTTATGCAGCACGAAGGGAAAATGAGAATGGATTAGTGTTTTAATTTGGCTTCTTTGGTTAACCTTTGAGACTCTTCATATCTCAATCCCCCATTTGTGACTTTAAAAATGGGTTACCTTGCATATTTCTTCCTCTGTTTATTTTGTTGGGATTACATACAGTAATCATGTTTAAAAGAAAGTTTACTGTCCACTAACAATGCTATATAGATAAGTTGATCCCATTTGGTATAAGTAAAGAAGACACCAAAGCCCTTCACTGCTACTGTAATTTTCTCAGTTGAGTGATTATAGTAGAATCAGAGAAAGTCAACCACAAAAAATTACCTTCCTCTCGCTCTCCCTGCTAAATAAAGACTCTACACAGGAAAAGAAAAAAAAAAAAAAACAGTTATAATATTTAGGAGACCTCAATCATCTCTTCTGCTCATTGACTTTTGGTATTCTTGAATCACTAGCACAACAGTAAACCAAAACTGTGTGTGACACCATATGCCACAACTGCTTCCCAGGCTTGAGACTGAAACTCCTAAGTTGTTTTGACTGAGCAACTAATAGCAATTTAGATAGTTCTGTACAAATTTAGAGACATGAGATGCAAAACCATTACTGTATTCCAGCACATTCTTCTTGACAGAACCACTTAAATCACCATCTTACACAAGCACATATTGAAACTCAACTTTAAGCATTTTATTTTTATGTACATTTCATTTTGTCCAGAAATAAAATATCTAAATACAGACAGACTGTAATGTTGTATATGTATAGCTTTCAACAATACTTGAGCTGAATAAATGCTTTGTACATTAAGTTTGCTTTTTAATGGAGGTCACAGCTACATTGATAAAATGGATTCCTCATATCCTTTTTTTTCTTTTTTAACCAATAACAAGCAGAGACAAGTACAAGTTAATATTAATAAGCAGCTCAAATAACACTTGGTTAAACTATGTACAATACAAACCATTCATACAAATGAAGACTAGGATATTGAATTTGTTACAATATGTGTAGTAAAGATAAGACAGACACTTATAACTTACATGGTGTCTGTCAGGCATTTCCCTTCTTATATAATGATCAGAACTTGTTTTAAGCAGCCTTAGCTGGTCTCAACTTTGAGAAAGTCCAATGACTGGTGATGAAAGCTGTAATCCAGTGTCTGCCCACATGTAAATTCCAAATGTTTGCTCATCTTTACTGAAAACAGCCTCCCTCCATAGAAAAAAGAGCCATCTTACATAACCTTGAATGTGCCTACTGTATGCTGGAAAAAAGTTACTACATTTTGTTGTGTTCATAAAAGAAAGAATACTGAGCTCTAAAGACACATTTTTTTTTTCCATTTTAACAAGCATATACTCCTACAGTAGTATTTACCAGTACAGCTACTCCAAGCAGTAGGAATGCATGAATGGGGATTACTGATGAGCATGTACTCAAGACTTTAAAAGAGATTTCCATAACCGCAAGTGTTAGAAACCATTCACTGTCTAGTTAATCCTTTCGCTTGATAATAGTTTATCCTAAACCATTATGAGTCAGATAATGAAAGCCCTCTTGACAGGAATCATGACAGATGCAAGCTGAAATGTATATGAATGTGTGTTTGTGTACATCTATGTGTAAGAGCATGTCTTCAAGTGTGCCTTTAAAATCTATGGTGATTTACAACTACACCAAGAGATGAAGCTGACTGGGCAAAAATTACATCAGATTGTTTTCCACTAGCATATTTGCAGCCAGTTGACGAGAGCAGCAGTGTAGACACATTCCAGGCAACAGATGTGACCTTCTTCTTTGAGGTAACAGCCCTGTCATATTGACCTTTAATTCCTCAGGCTTCAGTCTCACCCATGTTCATCCTCATCCGGAAGGGAAGTAAGGTGTGTCGCTGTGGTAGTTGTAGTCAGGGCACACTTTCTGTACTAGTTTATAATCTGTACTATAAAAGGAAATGTAAATACAGATCACCTTAAAGGGCTTGGAGCAGAGCCAGGATACATGACTTTGGGTCTGCTCCTGGTAACAGGTTTTTGAAGGATCATAGTTGCAGAGTGTGTTCTTGGTAGCCTTGTCAACCTTTTCATATTCAATGCGGCAGTTAAAGGACTTGGAATCTTTGGCATCAATCACGGTTTGTTGTGCCAAGTCGAATTCCACTATTTTTGTAGGGGGCACCAAGCTGACAGATACATTCCCTTGACCAGTGGAATTATGCCTGAAATAAACACTAAATGTCCCATTGCCGTGATCTACAATTTTCCCAGTTATCAACAGGTTTAGCTTCACTGTTTTGATGTTGGAATGAAAATCACCCCATCCAAACATTTTCTTAAACTTGCCCGTCTTAACAATGGGCCTTCGCTTGGCCCTGGGCCGAGGCTCTTGAAGGTCTGTGGAGTTCCTCAGCCAGTCCCAAAGGTCTTGCTCAGAATAAGGTTCTGGGGTGTCATATCGCAGGTCTAAATCTGTATCATTTTCTTTGCCACGAAAAGTCTGTGACAGGAGTCGGCTGATAGACAAGTCTTTGCTGCTTTCTGTCCATATGTGCTTTAGTGTGGATTTGCTGCTTCCTGATTTTAGAAGTTCTGACTTTCCACCATTTGTTAAATTGGCACATGTGACCTGAAAATGGAACAGAAAAATGGTGTTTACATCTCTGTATCTGAGAACACCTAACATACAGATCCAAGCCCTTTCTCAGAGGTTCAGAATTAAATGAGGACACTTCACTTAAATTATCTTCAACATCTGGCCAATATTTATTTAAACATGAAAAACTACCACTTCTATTTTTATATAAGATGGGAGAGAGGAGGTGTCGTTGGATAAAAACCACTAAATATGACTGAAAGACTATATAAAAGACTATATAAAAACATTGACTTTGACAAGGAAAAGACCACCTAACATGAGTAAAGCGAACTGAATTCAAACAGAAATCAAACCAAAGTAATTATTTCTTAGCACCAAAATCCAAACACTTTTAAAATAAAAAATTTACAAATCATTGTTATTTTTCTACTTCAAAATTACTATAAGCTTTAAAACTGTATGATTCTCAGAAATACATCAACCAACATCCTAAGGACTTTTGGTAATTTGTGCCACAGTCCTATTAGAAAAGTCAGTTTTGCAAAGAGACTAGTATATTTTAACTGGTCAAAACAAAACATGTTTGTTATTATCTATTATTAGCCTGGAACATATTATATAAGACATATGTTTTTACCTTAAGGGGCTTAAAATGTGGTCTAGGAAAAGGGACATAAATGAAAACATCTAATATACAATGTCTTAGAGATAACTGACAATCTAGAGAAACAAACAACCCATGGTCAATGACAGAGAGGTCACTTCAGGTCAGATTGTGAGAGTCACATTCAGAAACCATCCTCCTGGGACCCTGGTCTTGTCTCTTGGGGAAGATTTAGATTCCCAACTAAACCAGGAGGAACCCTAAATCTGACTGATCAAACATCCAAATCTGTACTTGCCAAATTATACAAGAATTGTCCTTATCACAGCTCCAATATTTATGCCTTAGTATAGAAGAAATAAAAAAGAGAAATGAGTATCTACAATGCACTCATTAGCCTAAAGTTAAAGCAGTGATCTCTGATCATGACAGGGAGGGCTCAAGGACAGTAGGGAAGACAGCCAAGAACCCACAGGAATCAAAACAGCCAATACAAAAGCACCTTTTAAGATGTAGACTGACTGCCTATTGGGTAATTCTGCCAAAGAGAGTCCCATGCTGCCCATTAAGAAGCCAAGTTTCACAATAAACCTCCATCTCCAGTCCTATCTCAGACATGAGCCTGACTACCAGTCAGCAGCCTCCTTTGGACCCTCCAGTCCCCTTGCAAACTGCTCTCCAAATAAGAGGCCATTGCTGGAAAGCTTTTTAATTCACATCTACTAGGAATTAGAACTGCATTCTAGAAGTCTCTCTATAGACTTAGGCATGATGGCCTAAGGTACAACTCTGGCCCGAGAATAGTCTTTTACTCCATCACTTGTGTTAAAAGGACTCTATCCCAAACCCTAGGGAGTAAAAGCATAAACTTTAGAGCCAGTCTCCCTGGAATATATGCTAAGTTCTGCCATTGCCAAGCTGTGTGCCCTTGGTCAAGTCATTTAACATCCCTCTACCTTAGTTTCCTACATCTGCAAAGTGAGGGTAACAATGGTGCCTCTCTCGTAGGGTAGCTGACACATGGAAATGGTTCGATTAAATTTAGCTATTTTTATAAATCCCAGGCTGCTGTGTGAAGACAACTAGAGAAAGAAGGTCACCAAATGAGGTCTGTCTTGGAGGTCTGTTTCAAAGGTAGCTTTTGCTCTTCATTACATAGCCAAGTACTCAGAACATATATGGGATGCGTTTCCCCAAGAATATACTTGCAAGAGGCCCTGCTAATCTAAACTAGAACAAAGTCACTTAGATCTAGTAATCTTGCCTTTTCATAAATTCCTCAGGATCAATGAGCTTTCCCACTGCCAGCTGGCAAATAGTCTTATCTCTACCCAATTCAAATTGAGACAATGTGCGTGGTATGAAGCTATTTCCACCTGGGAAAAACTACCAGATGAAGCTGATCTCTTCCAGTAATGCTAAGCCTAAGAAACTCTGCAAGTTTAGTCCCACACGAACTCACTGCCTCTGAGAGAAAATGGATTTATAGCTCATAATCGCACCATGAAAAACCAAGACTATGATATTGGGTAGGCTAACACAAAAGCTCTGTCACCATTTCAAGCCACTAGCCTGGGTCCAGTTGCAACGTCTGTGATCCTCAAGGCAATTGTGATGCCTTTATAGAAAGATCCAGAAGGCCGCTGTGCACAGAAGGTAATAGAGAAGAGACAAACACTGACCAGTGGAGAATCAGACCCTAGGGATGGGATGAGGCGCAAAAATAATGCACGGATTGTGGTGGAGGTGCCACATCTAAGGGAAGTAAAGATCACCCACCTGCACACAATCTCTAAACTCTTGAACATATCACTCAACCAAAATGAACAAACTTGGGGCAAATATAGGGAATTGAAAGAAGGCTACGTTTGCTGCCGACTTTCTTTTTTTTTTTTCTAATTTAAATTCAATTAGCCAAGGTATTGTACATCATTAGTTTTTGATATAATGTTCAATGATTCATTAGTTGACTAAAACACGCAGTGCTCATCATATAATGTGCCCTCTTTAATGCCCATCTTTATTTTAGTGCTAGGTACTTCTCTTTCAGTTCTCCTCAACCCTTGAATTGGTCTCTCTCCTCTTTTCCCCCTGCACCCAAACTGTTTCCTATTTGCAAATTCCTTTCATGCCAAAACATTCCAGAAATGGATCACATTCAAGCAGTGTGTGAGCAGTAATAGCAAAGTGGCTACCTTATCAAAATTCAATTTGTTTTTAAACAAGGACTAAATATTAAGTCTTAACAGGATAAAATTGAGAAGGAAATATCCTTTGGGGAGGAGGAGGGTGCATAGAAATGTATGAGTTTTCTTAAGGGAAAAGCATGAAATTTCCCACCTATACTCTCTGCCAGATAATAAAGTCAGTCCTCTATGGGACAATTTTTACTCTAATATGAAAACTATAATCTTTAGTAGTTTCATAGTTAATATTATATCATTATAATTTAAAAAACAAAAACAACTACAGTTCTCCTACTAATTCACTGAAAGAAGTGCATTTCAAAATAACTTTTCTATAACAGTAGCTATAGTATAAAATTTAAAACAAACATTAATTTATAACAGTAGTACAGATCTTTTAGCTCGTGAGTTTATTTTTTGTGTATTTGTTTGTTCTATTTTGTCTTGAAATCTAATTGATTGGTCAAACATCCAAATCTCCACTTGCCTGATTATATAAATGTTGTCCTTAACATAGCCTCTATATTTATGCTTAGTACTGAAGAATTATAAGATATAAATGCATATCCTATTTTCTCATTTTTACCTGGAATTACATAGTTTCCCATTCTTTGGGCAACAAGAAAAATAAATACAGGCATGTATTTGGTTTCAGTACTTGTATGTCAGCATCAACACAGTTGATTAGGAGAGGGGCTGTAATGAGATGCATCCGTGGTGCACCGGCTCATGAAGCAGTAATGAATTGTCCCCCCAAAAAAAGGAAGTAAAAGGGAATTAGAGTGTAATCCACTAGCAGCACATGAGGAGTGAAAGGGAAAAAAAGTGGAAGCAGGAGATAGGATTTTAAAGAGCCAATCTATTCAAAAAGGATACTAAGACTGACAGGCAGATAAACCTCTGAATGTTGGGTAGAACAGAAATTCAGTTCTAAATGATACTCTCCACAGCTGTAGTGATTGTGAGTGTGAGTTCTGGAGCTAGATGGCTTGAATCCCCATCTAGTCCGTGATCTGTAACAGCTATATGATGTCGTTGATGACAAGTGGCTCAACTTGTTTACACATATGCTTTTCTCTTCTAGGAGAAAGAATGTCTACCTTCCTCATAGAGCTGTTGTGAGAATCAAATAGGACACTCCATTTAAAGCACCAAAAGCAGTACCTGGGCCATGGTGAGTGTTCGACGTTATTATTACTATTAACATCCTCAAATATTTTAACCTCCGAATCTCACTAGATAATATTTTTTGTAAATGAGTAATAATAGGATTTTAAAGCAAAAAAATATCTTAAAAGAAAAATCTCCCTTTTACATAACCAAAACCCTGAGGCAAACAATTAAAAAAGAAAGTATATACTTTTGAAAGTTCTGCTGTGACAACCAAAAAATACGGCAAGTTCAGTAGGTAGTAAAACTCAAGTTAACAAAGAATGAGCATAAATTCAGCCATTAAACTGCTCAATTACCAAATGCAATGCATTTATTTGTAATGCAAAAGCCTTTCAGTGGTGCTGACTGTCAAGAAATCTCTCCAGAACATCTCAGTTTGAGTACAGAATCAAAGCAGGTTTCAGCTGTAATTGTCAACAACACGGTCTTGAATATTCTTATTTCTCTCTTCCCTTCCCTTCCCTTTCACTTAGGTTAGGGGAGAAGCAGGGCAATGTCTAAAAGATTAACAATCATGAAAAACCAAGAAGGGTCCTTAGGAAAATCCCCAGACCTGTTGAGCATAAGTAATCCTGATTTATTTTGTTTTATTATTTCAATAACTATATAGTGAGACCCTGCTAATATTGAGTTAAATAATAGGAATACATAGCTAAACAAGACACGGTCCTTGCCCTGAAGGAGTTCACAGTCTAAAGGGGGAATTCAATTAAGCAAATAACAATGTGATGTGACTAAGACTATGTACAATATTCTAGTAGTCAGAATGAAAGTTGAAAGGTAGAGAAGATGTAACAGTAGAAATAATCCTCGGACCTAGGAGATAAAAGACACTTTGTCGTTCAACAGAGAGAGAAGAGGCTAAGGAGATTCAAGCATAAGGAACACACTGCGTAAAGCACAGAGCTAAGAAGGGACATGTTAAAACATGTTAAATGTTAAGAATGGAAAATAGCTGCTTATTGCTGAGCCTCAGGGAGCATTGAAAAGGAGGAAAAGGAGAAGTTGTAAGAAGTGAGTAGAACTTGAAGAAGGTGGGGTAGGGTCAAATGTGATGTTCCTGCTAAGGCATTTGAACTTAAATTTATAGGTAGTGGGGAATCACTAAATTTTGTTCTGTTTTGCTTTTGTTTGTGTGTTTGTCTGTCTGTCTGTGTATGTATCTGTGTGTGTTGTTTTTGTTTATTTATTCTGCTTTTAAATAGGTCATTCTGGCTCTAGAAAAATCACTGATTAGACACTGAAGGATGAATTGGTAGAGAGAGACCTTGAAGGAAGAATGACTAGTAGAATGATTCATTACATAACTAACTGTGAAACTTCATTTGAGAAAGTAAAATGAGACTTCACCAAGGCAATAGCAGAGAAAAAGAGAAAGAAAAAATGGATATGAGATAGTTCAGAGGTAGGATTAACTCAGCTTGATGATTTTTTACTAAGCAGGAATATGAAAAGTTGAATTAATGAGTTTCCTGGCATCTGCAGGGAATACAGAAGTAACAACTTAGCTGGAAAATATAATTAAATCTCAGAGGAAAATTGGAGGTTGAAGTACCTGCAAGTCATTCCAGTGATGCTATCCAAAGAAAGTTGGTAACATGGGTCTGAATGTCTGGAGAAATGAGAGGGATAGTGATGTTGATTTTGTAGTATGAAGGGATTGTCTTGTTCAGATGAAACACAGTGATCAGAAGAAGGTTGGTAACAATATCTAATGCCAGTGCTTTGAGGACAAGCAGAAGAGGAGCCAGGATGTAGAGGCAAAGGAGGATAATAGAAAGAAACTATTACTGTGGAAACAAAGAGAAGTTGGGAAGGGGAAAGGCAGGCATGGGCAGATTCAAATTTCAAGTAAAAGTCGAATAGTATAAACCCTTGGAAAGAAGCCCCTTGACTTTTGAATCCACTACCAATGACCTTACTGAAGCTAGTTTTAGTAGTAGTGAAGAGAAGATGCAAGATGAGAAACAGCAACTAGCTTAATACATCTACTCCCAGCTGCAGTCAGGAATCACTGGCTGACTCATTCTATCATATTGCTTTACATCTTAAGAATTTTCAATTTTGAAACACATAAATATACACATAAAACTGAAAGATTTTGAGCCCTACTGAATAAAAAAAAATCATTAAAAAGAAACCTTACATCCAGAACACCTTCTACTATTGATGTTACAAATATAATAAAAGAGTTTCTTTTTAAAAGTCACCTAAAGATTCTTTGATGTCAGTATATCTGAGTGATAACAGAAGTGAAGACCTTGACATAAAGATGAGTACAAAAGAAAAAGCTGACAACATCTAATGAACCCAATTCCAAAAAGCCAAAGCATTGTGAAACTTTTTCTACAATTTATTCTGTACCAGTGAAAACACCAAATATACTCTCTGACTGAATATAATTTTCCATGTCAAAAGTCACCACGCCCATTCCAAAGGAGCTGGCTCACCAGTCCAAGGATACCATTTCCACAAATTATATGTGTCGTCTGTCTCATTGTTTTAGAGACACTGAGGATCATAAAGATTCTTAACATGATTTGATGTATGCAATTTAAAGTACACATGTATTTAAGAACATCCAAAAATAGATACAAAGAGAAGGGTCATTTCCTTCAACCATAAACAAAAACAGAGCTTGGGTGTAACATGAAGAGAGATTGCCTGGGGCAGGACATGTATATGGGACTAAGGAGAAAAGACTCCCATTGGATGGTGGAACATAAGCATATAAAAGCTGCCACACTTCCATCTAGCTCCTTTTCTTTATATTTTACGGCCATATTTTCATTATCACTTACTCTAATATCTTTTCATAATAGGCTTCCAATCATAATGTCAATACATTATCATTAAAGATATTGTTGAGGGGCACCTGGGTGGCTCAGTGGGTTAAGCCTCTGCCTTCAGCTCAGGTCATGATCTCAGGGTCCTGGGATCGAGCCCCGCATTGGGCTCTCTGCTCCGCAGGGAGCCTGCTTCCCCCTCTCTTTCTGCCTGCTTCTCTACCTACTTGTGATCTCTCTCTCTCTGTCAAATAAATAAATAAAATCTTAAAAAAAAAATATTGTTGAAAGATACCACTTTTGGAAAATAAACCACTCCTCAAATATACTGCCCCCTCAATTTTGCTTCTGGCCTTATGAGACAGTATATAAACATTTCCCTCCTTAACATATATACTATATCCAATGAGAGGTATTTCCAGATGTTTGTGTACCTCTTTTTATAAAAGAGCAGTAAGATGCCTTTTAATTTCCACTAACCTGCACCTTTTACTGTCGATCTATTACTATTCAATATAAATAATGTCAAGATTACTTTGAAAATTATGTATTTATTTCATCAACTGTATGAATACTTAAGCCAAAAATTTTAAACAACTTGATGCTTAAGCAATATCTTTCAACAGTGAATAACTAATCAACAAAATGGTCTTGCTCTATGATTACTTCATTTTGACAATTTTATGATTTGCTATGTTGAATATATGTTGCATACTATTAACTGCTATTGGATAAGGGCACATGATATTCTTTGTAATTTCATTGTAATTAGTATTTGATGTATGACCTTGTATTTTATTTAAACTACACACAGGGGCGCCTGGGTGGCTCAGCAGATTAAGCATCAGACTCTTGATTTTGACTCAGGACATGATCTAAGGGTCATGAGATCAAGCCCTGCCTCACTCTCTCTCTCTCTCCCTCTCTAAAATTAATTAAATAATAAACTGCACACATTCACTCACACTCACACACACGTACACACACACACACACACACACACTTCAAAGTCAATATTGTTATCTTTAGCTTACACTTGGGGAAACAGAAACTCAGAAAGAGCTTGACCAGATCACTGCTGTTAAGTGAAAGAGCTACCCCCTAGTTACTGCATAGGCTGTGTCCTTTACTTTTTAAAATTATCTCAATCATGCAATTCTACTTTAATATATGTTTATTAGAACATTCAAACGTTATAGAATTTATGATGTAGAAAGTAAAAGTCTGTCTTCATCATCAACCCCTGCTCTCTTACAATCTCAACCCTCTCTCCAGAGGTAAAACTTGTCAAAATTTTGGTGTATATTGCTTCTAGATATCTTAGTTTTAACATATAAATATTATAGTGTCATATTTTATGAATGACATTATATATTTCCCTATCAACAAAACATCTTAGAGATGCATACCTCTTAGTACATCTAGTATATCATCTTTATTAAAGGAGAATATAAAATTTTATGATATGGATGAACCAGACTTCCACTTTTTGTTTACCTTTTGTGATAGATCCTTAATCATTACATTGTTTCATGGCCAGGTTACCTCTAGCTGTTTTTTAACCTTGATTCTACTACTTTTTCTGCCATTGTTTTTCAGATACCTCACTCCCTCCACTTATGAGCTGGATTTTAATTTTTATTGATGTATGGATTAGTGTGATTCTTTTAGAAAGAGTTCATAGAGGATACACGAAGTTGCCCGTGCTAAAAACTATCTTCATTGGCCATAGGCTTACACTGGGTAGAATATTCAAAATAATAAGAATAATAATGATAATATTCACTTATCCTTTAATTCATACTGTTCGGCTTAATTTTTCTCTCTCAAAAAAAAATTGAATTTTATTTCAGGCATTGTAAAATTTCACAAGATGGGCTACATCAGCCCAAGGCTTTTTCCAGCCCCTTTCTTAGCTAGTTCAGAGAAAAATATGCAGATATTTCTAGACATGTGAGGCTCTTTTTCATCAAGTTTTCCTAAGAGGACTATCAACTCTTTGAGGGATGTTCTTTCATAGTATGACATTTTGTACCTTAGGGGAGGGAGTACCTCGCATAATCACTCCATACATTACCTGTATGGTTTATATTCTCACTTACATCGATTTCAACAGTGAAGGTCATTGTTCTTTAGTCACAATCAAGATGGGGGGTGGCCCTCAGAGATTTCTCTCTTACAAGTTTTGAGTCTGCACTTGACGTTGACAATACCTGGAGTGCTTGTATTATATATGATAAGCCGGAGGAAATGGGTTAGTGTTTTAATACATCATTTCCGGGGCGCCTGGGTGGTTCAATGGGTTAAAGCCTCTGCCTTCGGCTCAGGTCATGATCTCAGGGTCCTGGGATTGAGCCCCACACCCGGGCTCTCTGCTCAGCAGGGAGCCTGCTTCCCCCTCTCCCTCTGCCTGCCTCTCTGCCTACTTATGGTCTCTCTGTCTCTGTCAAATAAATAAATAAAAATCTTAAAAAAAAATTAATAAAAAAAAAAATACATCATTTCCTTCTTCTGCAAAGCAGTGCTCCAGGAGCAACAGTGCTGCATTAACAATGGAAAAGCAGAGAAGGAACTCTGTGCCTCTCCTTTAACCCTGTGCTGGGAGATTGTAGTGCATAGAAACTAAGAAAATAGGCTTTGCAGTCAGAAATTGAGGGCTAAATCCAAAATCTGCTATTTTATCACTAGTGATCCCTTAGGACCACATTTTCTCTAATTAGATGATACCTCACTCATTGGGTTTTCATGAAAATAAAGTAGATTTTATACATAGTATACATAAAACTATGGGAAATAGTAGTTCAACATGTGAGAGCTATTACGCTTGGCTAGGTTATGAAACCCTCAAGAAAGGGAAAACAAGGCTTTCAGAATGCACACAGCTATTCTATTCCTGGTTCTCACTGGAGAAATTACATCTGCTCAAATGGTCCAAACAAACAGAGATGGAAATCAGCATAATTTTAACAGCTCTGTGGTCATCTTTAGTAATAGGTGGTGATAAGTGACCACACCAATTATGTTATGATTTAGTATTGGCAAATGTGGGCAATAATTTATCTTTAACATAGCAACTTTAAGAGAAGACATTCTGACCAGCCTGAACATTCCATGTCATCCTCAAAAACTAGAAACATGGTGTCCCTATCAGTTTGAAGAATCTTCAAATGGCTAAGAATTTTAGGTATGTTATCCCATGAGTTCTCACGCTCTCATGGAGGAGGGATAACTTCTAACATAGGGTACTAACTGTTCCCTACATTACTGTACTGGAGACTGTTCTGAGTCATGGATAACCGAGCTCCTCACAAGTTTGTATAACCATCATCGTTAGCTTTCCCTTTGATTCCTTTTTCTGTAAGTATGCTTATGAAAATTGCTTTTAAAATGTTCTTGGTTCTTTAACTGTTGAGGAAAAAAACATGCTTATGAAGAGCCACGAACTATTGTTTCTGCTCCTGAGAAATATACTTTTTCATCCTGTGAAAATATTGTCCTTTCCTTCATGCTTACTGTATAAACTTATGTAAGTTTTGACACATAAAGACATTAATATTGATGAGAAATTAAGAGTAATTATTCCACTTAGCCCCACTTAACCCACTCTCTCAAAGTGTAATTATGGATTACCCAGGTTTGCACTGCAAAAGTTGCTTCTTATGTTAGTATTTTATATTCCTTCCATTATTTTTTTTAAAGATTTTATTTATTTATTTATTTATTTATTTATTTATGTATTTATGTATTTATTTATTTATTTTTGAGAGAGAGAGAATGCAAGCATGTGAGCATGTGAACAGAAGGAGATGCAGACTCCCTGCTGAGCAGGGTGCCCAATCTCAGGACCCCGGGATAATGATCTGAGCTGAAGGCAGATATTTAACTGACTGAGCCACTCAGGTGCCCTATTCCTTCCATTTAAAATATATAAGGAGTATCTCGTGTAAAGACTTCTAGGTACGTGGTTAATATAATGAACAAAATGTGTAAAATAACATGTTGAAAGACTATTTCTGGGCTGAAATAAAGCCATTTCACCATCATTTTTTTCATTACCCTTAAAAAGATTTGAACTTAAAAAAAAAAAAAGATTTGAACTTGTCAGTAAATACAGATGTCTTTGAGGAAAAGAGAAAGGTTGCATATGTAGGAATAGCTGGTTAAATCCAGGGTCTTTCTTTCTGAATTGAAGGTTAATATGAGTGATTCTCCATAAACAGACTTATTGTGTGGATAGTAATGAAAGTTTATAGCTTCTTAAAGTCAAAGCACATGCCTATCTAGAATGGACCAAATGAGGAAGGATTGACTCGCCTTCCAACCCTATTTCAGCAACCTATATCTACATACCGAGTAATAATAATAGTACACCTTATCCAAGAGAAGCTCAAATTCCTGAGGAAAAAATGACTTTGATATTTTTTGAGACAATATGCCTACTTACCCTCTGATTATTAAGAACTTGATCGGGAAACCTTCCGATAGAGGAAAAATACATTATATAAACAAAATCATGGAAACTAGTTATAATGAAATATCATCCCTGTGCCGTTTAGATGCTAAATAGGTACAAAATTCTTCTGGGGTGTCATTCATATCAGGCTATGTGTGGGCAGCACTGCTCAGAGCTTCCCAGGTATAGAGTGGACAGTAAGCCAGACAACCAACCCAGAAATGTGACAGGGGGCTAAGATCCTAGAAATACAGTCCCTCCATACTGCCATAAAAGTCCTATGGACTGGGATTCTCCTACTTCCTGAAGTGGAACAAATAAAATATTCTGAGAAGATACAAAATCTAGCAAAGGGAATGGACCCCTCACCATTTCATCAAAAGTTGATGATGTGCTGGAGTTTGAGTTATGTAAGAACTTTTGACATTGAGTAAATAAATATCTTTGGATCATGATTTGACCAAAGCAAGATGTGGTAAAAGCACATACACCTAGAACACCAAGCCCCAACAGCTCTTCATCATAGCTCAAGGAAGATACAACTCATGCACAGGGAACTTCAAAGACCACTATGTACACACACACACACACACACACACACACAATAATCTCTCGAAAGCTCTTAAACCAACCTGTTTTTTTTTTTAAAGCCCCTCCCAAAAGATGAGCATCTATTCTTTGACTTTCTTTCTTATAATATTCCTAGCACTGGGTAAACACGCTGTATCCTCCACAGATCTCTTACCCCGTTACTGCCAGTTTTGGAACTAGATGCAGCTGTTGTCCACAAGTCTGGGCTAGGTTTCACTTTGGTCTTGTCCTATGCTTCTCCCCTCTTCCAATGGCATGTAGAATCTCACATCAAAGAGCTAGGTACTCAGGAAAAAGGATATTTAGGCAGAGATATCTCATAACAAATAAAAAATGGCCTCTGGATCTAGGTGCTAAGGCTTTAAGATAATCAGATATAGTGGCATGCCTGGAGTCCAGAAAGAAAAAGACTTGGCTTTTATTGTTACCAAGGCAATTAAGTAAACAATGTCACTAAATCAAAAAAGGATGTTTACCCAAAGTTTATGGTACAGGAAGAGACAGGTCATGAAAGGATTGGAGCAAACGGAGCCCCAAAATGACAGGATGCTATCAGTGAAGTCATAGTAGGGAGTTTGGATGAAAATGTGTGGGCAGTCAGAGCTCTGAGATCCCCTTGACCTTTAATGCACTTTTTTTTTCAGTTTATATCAGATACCTCTTTTTTTATTGTTCCTTTTATTAAATTTTTAATTTTAATTCCCATATAGTTAACATACAGTGTTTATTAGTTTCAGGTGTACAATATAGTGATTTAACAATTCTATATGTTACTCAGTGCTCATGATGATGTATCCTATTTAATCCCCTACTTATTTCATCCATCCCCCCACCCACCTCCCATCTGGTAACCATCTGTCTGTTCTCTATAGTTAAGAGTCTGTTTCCTGGTCTCTCTCTCTTTTTTCCCCTTTGTTTTGTTTCTTAAATTCCACACATGAGTGAAATCATATAGTATTTGTCTTTCTCTGACTTACTTATTTCATTTAGCATTATACTCTCTAGCTCCATCCATATTGTTGCAAATGGCAAGATTTCATTCTTTTTTATGGCTGAATAATATTCCATTGTATATGTATAGCACATCTTCTTTATCCATTCATCGATCAGGGGATATTTGGGCTGCTTCCATAATTTTGCTCTTGTAAATAATGCTGCAATAAACATAATGGGGGTGCATATATCCCTTTGAATTAGTATTTTTATATTTTGGGGGTAAATACCCAATAGCACGATTACTGGGTCATAGGATAGTTCTATTTTTAATTTTTTGAGGAACCTCCATACTGTTTTCCCCAGTGCCTACACCAGTTTCCATTCCCACCAATAGTGCATAAGGGTTCCTTTTTCTCCACATCCTTGCCAACACTGTTGTTTCTTGTGTTTTTGATTTTAGCCATTCTGACAGGTGTGATATCTCACTGAGAGGTGATACGTCATTGTAGTTTTAATTTGCATTTTCCTGATAATGTTTGAACACATTTTCATGTGTCTGTTGGTCATCTGGATTTCTTCTTTGGAGAAATGTCTGTTCATGTCTTCTGCCCACTTTTTAATTAGATTATTTGGGGGGGGTTGTGTTGAGTTGTATAAGTTCTTTATATATTTTGGATACTAACCCTTTATTGGATATGTCATTTCCAACTATCTTCTCCCATTCAGTAGGTTGTCTTTTAGTTGTGTTGATTGTTTCCTTCACTGCACAGAAGCTTTTTATTCTGATAGAGTTCCAATAGTTTATTTTTGTTCTTATTTCCTTATATCAGGAGATATATCTAGAAAAATGTTGCTACCATTGATGTCAGTAGTCAAGGAAGAGAAAGTCAGGAGAAGTCAAGGAAAAGAAATTACTGCCTGTGCTCTCTTCTAGGATTTTTATGGTTTCAGGTCTCATGTTTAGGTCTTTAATCCATTTTGAATTTATTTTTGCGTATGGTGTATGCAAGAAAGTGGTCCAGTTTCATTCTCTTGCATGTAGCTGACCAGTTTTCCCAACACCATTTATTGAAAAGACTAATGAACTTTAAAATGACTTATTACAGCATTGTAGTTTGTAGTACCATGAACTCTGTGGATTTAAGGTATCACGGGATAAATGAAAGAAGGACAGGTTGTAATGGTAGAATCTCCTTCCCTGGTCTGTCCCTACACTCACTTATTTCCAAACTCTGAGAGGCAGTTTAATTATCCTTTTTCAGAAGAGCTGGGTAACACTCCAGCTGCCACTAGAGGGCACAGCTAGGACATCTGACAGCTCTCTTTATTTGTGGTGCTGAAGTCAGGCAGAATTGCCAGCAAGGGTCCCAGAGCTCACTGAAAGAAGGTGAACCAGGAAACTTTGTGGTCACTGCTGACTGACAGGGCCCCTGAAAGCCACCTCTTCTGCGAGCTGCAGAGACCAGGAAGGAGCTACTTTTGCTCAAGGAACTACTACAGAAGTCATCCCCAACTAAAGCTCTTCTGAGTCTTCCATTCCTGATAGATGCTGTGTTCAGGAATAAGGGATTTATAATTATTTATTTGGAAATAGTCTAAGTCAATGCACTCTATTTCTGTATCTCCAGACTCATCTTGGCTAATCTTTCCTTTGGCCTCAGAGTTCTGATCACATCTGAACACATTTTTTTATGTGTTCTCTTTCTTCCTACTTCAAGACCTTTGCACAGGTTGCTTGCCCATCCTTGGAATCCTCAGAATCCATTCCCATTTGCTTAGTTGACTCCTACTCATTCTGTAGCCCAGTTTAAACTTCATTTCCACAGTAATCTTTGATCCTCTCAGGGAACCCTGTACTGTTCATTCATGAAAGTAATACTATTATCTTTATCCCTTCCTTCCTTTTTCCTTCTCTCCTTCCCCCTGCTCCTCCCTCTCTTTTCTTTTCTTTCTTTCTTTGAACTGTCATCTCCATGGTAGACCCACCAATGCCATGGTAACTATTTTTTTTAAAGATTTTATTTATTTATTTGACAGAGAGGAGAGAGATCACAAGTAGGCAGAGAGGCAGGCAGAGAGAGAGGGGGAAGCAGGCTCCCTGCTGAGCAGAGAGCCTGATGTGGGGCTCGATCCCAGGACCCTGAGATCATGACCTAAGCCAAAGGCAGAGGCTTTAACCCACTGAGCCACCCAGGCACTCCGGTAACTATTTTTTTTAAATGCATTTTATAAAATGCCAGGTTCCAAGTAGGTGCTCTACATATGTCGGCTGAATGAATAAATGCATTTTTGAATGGAGTGTCCACCCACCCATAATAATATCCTTTTGCAGATAAAGCTTCCCCATAAGCAGATAAACAGCTCATTTTCTGACATAAACATACTTATATTGAAAGCCTTCATGGAGGCTTTGTGTAATTCTATAAACATGAACAGTGATACAAGAGAAAAAGTGATATTTTTCTAGGAAAATACAAGTCAGTAGCCACTACAGGCCATTACAACCAGTCAGAAATGTCTCAAAAAATATCCAAATAACTCTATTTTCATTTAAGTAAAAGTGAAAAGTGAATAAGAACAATATTGCCTAGATAAACATAACTGAATTTTGGGGGTTTGACAAACATCAGAAAAACTTAACAAAATAATGAGTTGTGGTCTCTTGGGCAGCAAGAAAGTTAGTGCCATTCTCTGGATTTTCTTTCTTGAATTTCTGGAAATTTGATCCTAAAGATAGTAATGAAAGAAAATGCTGATGGGATTCTAAAAGCAGAAGTTCCTTCAACGAGAGAGCCTGCCAAATTTTCTGGGGGGCATTTTCTTTGCACTATTCAAGCGTACATTTGTATTGACAAATAATAATTACTTTGAAACAGTTAGGCATGTGTTAGGCTATTTCTTTGCACAAATGCCATTTGCTTGGAAAATGCACTGGGTTTTATAAATGTGAAGCAATACAACCATTTTTATGGGTGTGTTTGCAAAGGCTCAAAATTGAACTGTTAAAAGTGTCCATTAACAGTACAAATTAAATTGTTATTAAAAAATGTGAGTCTCAAAGTCATTTTTGGGTTTCCTCTAGCATTGATAGATTGTAAATAAACACACAGTAACTTTCTGCTTTGTGTCTGTATCACAAAATCCACCACTGTTGAGAGTTAGAATCCTGAAACACCTGAACTGAAGGGACCTTTCTGGACAATGCTTTATAACTTAGGAAGCTGAGTCCCACAGACCTGAAGTAACTCACCTAAAGTTTACAAGGTTGTTAGGGGCAGAGTTAAAACTGTAGTGAAGGTTTCCTGGCATCTAGTTCACTTTTTTTGTGTGTTCCAAAGTTCACTTTTATTGAGAGTTGGTACTTTATATCTCCTTCAGAGTTTGTTGAAGCTCTAGAAGTCAGGCTGTCAAATTCAAAAAAAGGAACTGGCTTATCTTTACTAAAGAGTTTCTTAATTTCGTGAAAGGAAGGGCTACTGTGGAAATACAGCATCATTTGCCAAGCCGAAAACAAAAGGCACTGATCTAGTGCACTGCAATTGCAGCTTGGGATCCCCTCCGTTGACCATGTACACAAACCTATGCTCAGACTTTCCAAGACTTAAACCTGAGCAGTGACTGCTCTGCTGGAAGAAAGAATCTAAATGAGGAAACCACAGTCACAGGTTTAAGCAAATTACAACACAGGGGGAATTACTCTTCCATCTCTAAAAAAGAAAGTGATTTATATTTGTTTCCAAAAACCTTGTAAATTTATATTTTTCCGAAGACTTATTTTTTTTAAAAAGCAAAGTTGAAGCAAAAGTTTGTCAGAGTCTCTCTTTGATAAATCCATCAACAAGCATTTAAGTAACTATGATCTCAAAAATTTCCAAAAATTTGGGAACTCATTTTACTCATTTCAAATCATTCTGTACATCTGCTCATTCTAGAAAACCAACATCAGTACTTTTTACTCTTTCATAAATAAAGGCCCTAGTATTTTGGAGCCCTCTCCTTCCTGTTATGAGCTTTGAGAGTCAGTGACTCTCAACAGAGAATGCTAACAGAAAGACAGTTAACATGAGCTGTAACCTTGTTGAGGATCATACATTGGAATTGGCGTGTGTTGTGGGGGGGTTGGAATATGTACAGTAGTAAATAGCATTTTTGAAACGTACCATTAATTTGATTTTAGTCAAAATATTTCATAATTTGACATGTTAAAGAAAAATGTGAGATTTATGTGTTTTTGTAAAAGAAGAGATTACTTGTAAACAGTCAAGAAATGCATTTTTAAGTGAGATCAGATTGTACTAAGTGATCTTTGTTCTTTAGATATACTGTGAGGATGATCCATCATAATTTGAATCTGTATAGAAATAGTATTTATGTTTATATTTCTATAATTTTAAAATTTTGATAAAATTTCCAAGTTACAGAAAATTTTAAGAAACATACATATGCCCTTTACCCAGATCCACTAATTAATTTCATTCGATCATGTTGCTTTATTACTCTCTCGTTCTCTTATGTGTGTGTGAATGTATGTATGTATGTATACGGATTTTTTTCCAAGCCATTTTCAGAGTAAGTTGGAGACATTATGCCTATTTATCCCTAAAAGGATTCTGGAAAAATTTCTAATCACAAGGAAAAAAAAATATGTAACTATGTATGGTGCAAAATTTATTAGACTTAATGTGGTAATCATTTCACAATATATATAAATATCAAATCATTATATTGTACACCTAAAACTAATATAATACTATATGTCAATTATACCTCAATTAAAAAAAAGGTCTGAAATAGTTCCTAAGAAAAGTGGCATTATCTTATATAACCATAATACAACTATGAAAATCAGGAGATTTAACCTTGATACATTACTATAACTTAATCTATAGTCAATATCAAATGCCATCTATTGTTCCAACAATATCCATTACATGTTTACTAATTTTTTTGGTCCAGGATCCAGTCTAGCGTCATGCATTGCACTTACCTGTCATAACCCTTCAGCAGCCTTTCTTTCTGTTTCTTTTTCGTTACATTCTTATAAAATGTAAGGATTATAGGCTAATGAATTTGTAAAATGTTCCTCAATTTGTCTGATGTGCACTGAAAATCATTTTATAATAAAGTTCTAAGACTTCTGATTAACAAAGATGATAGTGGGGAAAGAGTGTTCCTTGATTTGAGAGGGTAGGAAGCAATGCTTTGAGTAGGTGCAGAGAGAATAATATTGTACTATGCTAAAGCATATCCTTGTAAATTATTTAGACTAATATAATTTTACAGGTAATCAATTTGCATTATATATAATTATTTTACTATTTTTGACAATAAACTCATTAAATTTTGCCATTTTGTGGCCTCTTTCATTTAACATTTTGTTTAAATTAAGCTAATTTTTGTGGGGGGTTTTTTCATGTATTTCCCGTGTTCACTAAACTTATCAGTCCACCATCAGTCCAAGGGTGACATTCTTTTGTTTGAATCAGAAAGATTTTTAAGTAATATCTGCTGAGTGTTTATCATTTTCACCACATAACCACCATAATATTTACATAATGTTTATAATTTTCACTATATGAGTAGACTGATATCCAAAAACCTTCCTGGGATGTAGATACCAATAACTCAGTGATAGATTGTAGGCAAAAAAACTTCTTTAGGACCTTGCATCCAGGAAGAAACATTCAGATTCTGGCCCCAAATCCCAGGGTGGTTCTGCTATTACCAAAGAAAGGTGGTAATATTATCTATTGCTATTTAACAGAACATGGTTATTCAGTTGGCATTTAACAGCATTCAGTTGGAATTTAACAGTTATTCAGTTGCTATTTAACAGAACATGGTTATTCAGTTGGCATGAGCCAACTGACTTTGATCAAGTAGGGGTATCCTCACACTTCAACCTTGGATATAGAACTTCCAGTTCAAGTACAATCTAAATCCTCATTCCCCCAAAAAACGTAACTAACAAATCACACTGTACGTCCCCTACCAAATGCTCAAGTGTACAAATGATGAATATATATCTATATCTATATCTCAGGTGCTTCATGACAAATGACAAGGCCAAAGCCATAGTCTTAAACCTCAATTTTCTCATTGCAAATTAAAGATACTAATACCCTTGCCCCAACTTTATTTTGAGAATTAGAGACAACGTATGTGAATGTTTCTTCTCAATAAATGGTAGATAGTAATAACATTTGCTTCAATTTGTTTTATTTTTACTCATCAAGATGGCTATATTGATCCATGTAGCTAACTTTGCATGAAAGAATTTAATTTACATAATTTAAATTCATGTAGGAAAAAACTGCACATTTTAGATATCTTGGCATAGTGTTAAGAGTGTGGACTCAAGCCAGGCCATGGGCTCAGATCCCGACTCTTAAGGCAGATGACCTTATCCATGGGAATTGCCTAAATGATGACTTTCCAAGTCATTTGGCAACCAAAGAACTGTTATCCTTTTGAGGTGGTAATACTCCAAACATAATATGATTTACACTAATAATTCTAGTTTTAGAACTGAAAATATGACTTTACAAAGAAACGTGATGCAAACCACAGATTGGTGTTATTTGTTTTCTTCCTTCCTGTCCTTCTTTTCTTTTTTATTTTTTTTCTTTTCTTTTTCATGTTACAGAAGAGAGAAATAGCACCCAATGCCCCCATCAGAGTTGTACTATCCAGGCCGTGACATTTTTGATCTATTCTTTACATAGCATCCCATTAGAGTTCCAGAGAAACCCTTACTTTCCATTATGTCAACGACACCTTCGCTGGCCTGGAGCCATCATCAGCTCTTGGAGCACTGAACCATGAAGCAATATCTCTGTAACTGGGCCAAATAGGCCATGACCTGACAGGCTATAAAGTGGTCATTATCTCCTATTAAATCTGAAATTTGTGCTTTGCATATTTTAAAACAACTATCCAGTTGTGCTGTAGAGGTATATCTGCCAAGTGAATAATTAGATTTTTAGGAGACTATAAAGGGGACCAAAATGCTTTCTACTGTGCCAAAAACAAAGTCAATTCAGATTTTATTTTCTCTCCTCCCCTGTTTTTATCCTCACTCTCTGGCAGTCAGACCAAAAATATTTCAATAACAGATAAATAGACTTCTGTTGCACAGTTTACTGTATAAAATCAAGTCTGGGTTGATGTTACATGGGTGCCAAAGTGTCCTGTGTTCTGCACTGTGGGCTGCTTCCTTACACAGTTGGGTAGAATGCTGTGGGTGGTCAGCACCTAATATTTGCTTTGTTTGGTCGATGTGATTACAAAGGGAGTTTTATAAAATGTAAAATGACTGAACGAGCCACTTAAATGTCAAAGCTCAGAAGAAATTTGCTTTTATGGTTTAAAACTTAAGTGTTTTTTCTCCCCTACTCCCTGGAGATGTCTAAGTAACTCATTTCATACAGCTTTAATGGTAGAGATGCAAGTGACTTTAGGAAAGATTTGGAATAGGATTGAAATATAACTATATAAAATATCCTATTAACTCTTGCCCCCTGTTTTACATTTTGAAGAAGATTTTTAACTAAACTCTTGAAGCTCAGTACCTATGATGTCATTAAACATTTTTCACTTTAGTGGATTGTGACTGTGGAAAATTTGCAACTACTCTTTTCAGCAGGGGATTAAACTTTCAGGGAATAAATTAAACTGGGTTAAAACGTCTAACAGAGTTTTCAGATGAGTGCTTTATTCAAGTAGCACAGAGACATGTTAACTTTGAAATGAAACTCTAGTTAGGTAAATAACTTTTGTCAAGAAGCTATTGCTCAGGTGCTGCACTGCTCTAAGCCTACTTTATTAATATTGGTTTGCGATCTTCGGTACGGGTGCGGAAAGGAATTTTAAATGCAATTAAAGCTGAGCTAGAAGGCCACACAACTACATTTTAATCAAAAGCTGAGTTCAAGCCTGCTTTGCATATAATATGTGCAAAGAAAGATCCCTTTTTCACATTAAGTGTGACTGTATAAATACTCTATTTTGAGAGAGGGCAAGTGAATTTCAGGGAGAACTGCAAAGGAAGAACAGTGCCACATCATAAGGAATGATAGAAGTACCTAAAGAAATATTGTGCTAGGAATATATTAATATATTATTAAGTATTAATAGTTATGACTTTTTAAACTCTGATCAAGCCAAAATGAATGTGTAGATATGTGTGTGTGTATTTACACACACGTATTAAATGGGGTTTTTGTATACACATACATACATTATACAGACACACAATCCATTTTTTTTATTTTATGGTTTAATATTTATTAGGGAAATCTAGAATTCATTAATCTCAAACCATTTAAAACTAGATGTGAATATTGTAAAAAGCAGGATGATTGTCATTATTCAATCCTATTCACAAGTGGTAGCATTAAAAAGGACAAGAATATGGAAAATTAGTGTATGTGGAGACATCCTTAATTCAAGAGCAAGGATGTATCATCCCCTAGGTCATGATTTGATGCCCCTTTAGGAGCCTAGGAAGGGAGAAAAAGGAGAGGGAGAAAGATGTAGGAATAGCACAACTTGAGTATGAGAAGAAATGGCTACATTTTCCTCTCTCTCTAAAATAAATAAATAAATCTTAAAAAAAAAAAAAAAAAAAAGAGGAGGAGGCGTGCACCTGGGTAGCTCAGTCAGTCATGGGTCTGACTCGTTTTGGCTCCAGTCATGATCTCAGGGTCCTGGGATAGAGTCCCCGTAGGGCTGGCTCAGGCTCAGCACAGAGTCTTCTTGGTATTCTGTCTCTCCTCTTCCTCTGCCCCCACCTCTCGCACGTGTGTGTGCTCACTCTCTCTCTCTCTCAAATAAATAAATAAATCTTTAAGAAATGGCTACATTTTCCATCACATTCAGTCAACTACTTGGCATGTCAAATGGGTAACAACTGTACTTGAGGATGGGTGCCGGGGTAACAGGGCATTTCCTGGAGACTTTCTGCTGCGCAACTCTTGAGATGCTGGACCTTAGGGAGGTGAGGAGTTATCTCAGTGGAAGGGCCAGAGACCAGAGTGGCCAGAGTGCCCAGCACAGCAGTAGGGTGGGGTGGGGTGGGGTGAGATGGGGGAGTCACGCCAATGGCTCAGGGCAGTAGTTATTTACCAACGAATACAAAAGTATTTAAATATTTTAACACTGGTGCATACTAGCTTAATATCCACCCTGATTTTTTCATCAGTCACCCTTCACGGTTCATCAGCCTAGAATACAAATACATCTCAATACCCACTTAACTCCAAAAGCCAAGGAATTCAGTAGGCCTAAAAGGCAATGGAAAGCACAGAACCGTACTTTCTTTACTACGTGCCTTTCTGTAATGTGTAGGTAGAATTCTTTCGAATTATTGCTATCTGATATAATAAATCAGATCAAAATCTGCTGTACTTAATTACAAAATAAGTTATAAGTTTTCTAAGTAAACATTTTTGTTAAATACCTTTTCATGAGATTATGAAACAATCTTGGTGTTTTTCTTTTTCTTTCTTAATCCATTAATCTTAATCTAAGTCCAGGGTTTGGAAAATTAGATTAGCTAAATTCCCTTCTCTAGTACTTTTTTTTTTTTTTTTTTGTTAAGATTTTACTTATTTATTTGACACAGAGAGAGAGAGTACAAGCAGGGGTAGCAGTGGGAGAGGGAGAAGCAGACTCCCGCTGAGCAGAGACCCTGGCGTGGTCCTGGATCCCAGGACCCTGGGATCATGACCTGAGCTGAAGACAGACGCTTAACCAACTGAGCCGCCCTGGTGCCCCCACTCTAGTACTTTTTACACAAAGAAGTATAGATCAAAGTTATATTCAGAGCCACCTTGAAGGGCCAATGTCCCTGATGTTTTGGGGTGTATGATATAGAAAAGAGGAAGCTGAAGTTCACCTGATGCTCACATTGCTTTACTATTGTAAGGAAGGTTTTAAAGAATAATGTGAGTTTTTTGAACACCTGGAGATACCAGTTCCTTCTCTCTGTCTTCACCACATGAGCCCCCATCAGTGCTCAGGACCACAAGGCACCATAATCTTAATATGCATATGTCAGTCACATTATATGTGCCCAGCACTAAATCTTCTAATCAGGATTTCAAGTCCCAGTCAATCTGCTGCGGGATACATCTCCCTTCATCTCTCATCTCAACTGACTACTCCTATTTCTCACCCCACGCCTGTAGCCTTACTGTATTCTGATTACAAGTCTGCCATTTTCCTGATCTCCAATGTTCACTTAAAGACTCTTATCTATTCTGAGTTACTTTCTTTTTCACAACTCCAGCTAGCTTCAAATCAAGACTCTATACAACATTCCAAATGACTTTATTTGTAATTAAAAAGCAATAACTTTGGCATTTTTGCCTTTTCATAACTGATTACAGCAGCCTTAAAGGAGACCTGGCGCAAAAGTTAGAGAAGCACAAGATCAAATCTGACTCTGCCACCATGTGACGGTGAGCAAGATGAGATGGCCACCTCTCTGAGCTACAAGACTCCTCATCTGAAACATTAGGGATGCTAATAATATAACCCACAGAGCTGATACAAGAGGTAAATGCAATGATGTTTGTGAAATGTCTGTAAAGAGTGATTATTTGATTCAGAGCTGTTACTATTTGAAGGGTCTTTTTAGGTTTTAGTTTAAACTTTTAATATATGCTTTTCCTCTTTCCCTCATTCTATTGCAGTCTTTCCAAGGGCAGATTAGTCATCTAATTCTTCATATCTTCCCAGGGCACAGAGGAAAGAATTCTCCATGCGGTGGGCACTGTACCAATATTAACTGACTTCTCAAAGAAGGTTGAACTGCTCATTTGTCTGAGTAGTTGATTTACTTTGCTATCTTAGAGTGTCATAAAAATGTGGCAGTATGAAATCTGGTAAGATTATGATAGTTGCTGACACAAAGATTTATTGTCTAGATGAAATATTTAATGCATGCTTAATTCAAGAAAACAGCTTTGTAAAAATACTGGATATTTTTCTGGAAGAAAAAGAATTGATCTGAAATTAAGCATACTGAATTCAACAATATTTTAGAGACACATACTTAATAGTGTTCACTGTCCATCTAAACATACAGATACTTGAATCCAGTCCCTAACAGGCTATACCAGTGCTGCCGTCACATCAGCACACATTGCTAAATCAAACCCCACCTCTCATCTCTCTTTGGGCAAAGGACAATCTTGAGCTTTCAGAAAAACAAATAAAAAAACAAAAACCAATATCATCAATCAGAATCTCTGGTTGTAAAACCAGAAAGTGAATGGCAGATAATATAAACATAACTGTCTCACAACTGGAAGGTATTCAAACCAGTGTCCCTGACCCCAGCCCTTCTCTGCTCTGATCTACCTTCCATACTATACCCATATTATTCTTCCCAAAATATGCTTTCAACAGGCCAACTATACTAAAAAAGTAACAGATTTCCTAATCTCTGTAGGATATTACTTACCCTGGCATTCAAGTTCCTCAGGGATCAGACTCCTCCTATCTACCTAACCCTGTTTCCTATTATCATAAAAACATATCCTCAGTCTTTCCCAGTTCAACTCCTTCTTGGATTCAAGTCTTTGTTCATTCTGCAATAATTTGCATCCCCCACCAGGCACAAGAATCCCCAAACACACAGACCTATGTACACTCCCATGCTCGTACACAATGCCCCCCTCCCATACCCCTTTAAAACATGCTTACTCTTCAGTCTCAGCGGCAGTCTTGCCTCCCACCATGAATCATGCCAGGGCATGCTAATCTCCCTTTTTCTGAATATACATATGCCTCGCTGACACCAGTTATCTGACGTTTAACCTGACACTGCTTATAACACGATGTAACTTTTTTAGTATGTACGTCCTATGACATACACGCCAGATTATGAGCTTCTAAAAGGAAAAGTTGCAGCCTTCATTTCAACTTCCATGCTTGCCTCAGTGCTCGCTGGAAGGATATAGTAAATCCTTTGATGAAAAATCACACTATTTTGCACAAATATATTTAGCCCACTGCTGACTAGCAACACAATAATAGGTGACTTATTTCAAAGTGAAAACAGAGAAGAGGCAAGGAAAACCAAATATACAAACATCTAGAAGGCTACTGGGGTCAATAAATGGGTACATCAATAAAGTTTTGGCTTTCATCTCTAGGAGTATTGGATATCTAGGTCACTCATATACAGTCATTATTTAGAAATGATTCATTCTTCAGTTTTCTTTTTACTAGGAATACTCCTGGGATATGACTTGAAAGTTATTTTGCTTTATCTAAATTTAAAACTACTGAATATGGAGGTGTAGCAGAAGGATATAAGAAATAAAATTTATTTTCCATGGAACACAGTATCCCTGCATTATCACAAAACCACGTTTGACATGCTTCATTCAATAACCATGTAGGCAAACCTGAAAAGATTTATGTGCCAGGTAGTTGATCACACTTGGCCTTCAATGCCATTTGATTAACAGGTTTCCCCTTGAGCCTGTTTTACTGAAAAGGAACTCAAGGTTTAATTCCCCAATCCTAGATAAATATGCCTTTTTAAAATGTAAAATGTGAATTGTAGGAAAAGGAGAATGAACCTCACACATGAATAAACCACCCTCCCCACTTTACAAGGAGACTTGATTAAAAGATGAAAATCCACCTCAAGACTTCCAGATAGGCAAGGAGGCCCATTTGCCCCAGCTGCCTGGAGACATTTTAACAGCAGGCGCTTCAAGCTTTTAATGAAAATCAGGTTGAACAGTGTGGTATCAGGAAGCTGCCCAACCTGCCTGTCTGCCAGAATAAACTGCTCGACTTCATAGCGCCCCTCCTCTTCTAATCAAGAGCTGAAACACCCCCACCAAGTCTCAGAACTGTTCTTAAAACCAGTGCTGATCCTTAAGAAGAAGGCTTTAAAAACATCAATACAGCCACTGCTTAATTATTCAATTCTGTTCATAGAGCAAAGGAGATTCTTTTCCGACCCCTGCAGTGATTAATTCATGCCCTGAAGCATAAGATTTGATTACCCCTCTCTTAGCATGTATAACGTGCGAGCTGTATTACTGGTCATAAAATTATTCAGCCACCATAGTTGGTTCAATGGCCTCCTGAGGCAGTAAGTTCAACTATTTGGCTGCCTGCTGGTAAAGATATATAGCTTGACATTAACTCAGAATTTACCTGCTATTTGTTTTATCAGTACACGTTTGATGTAAATGATTTCTGAATTCTTAGAAAAGTATTATATACCCAGTTTAAAAAAAAAAGGAGTATGAAAATAATTTGTCCATAAAAGACTTAAAGACCGATATTCACCAGTGTGCTCATGAAATGAGATGTTTTAATTGAAGTGAATGTTCTGAATTAGGCAGAAATCTTTTGGGTTTTCTACTCTTGTTTAAAATATTTATAAAACATATTAGTTCGTGTTTCTGGCTCAGTAAGTACAGTATAGTGTGCTGAGCATAATTAATACTTCTCTGATAACTGTAACCCCCAGAGTGCCTTCGAGATCTTCATAGTGAACATCAATTATGATGCTCAGAAGGGTAGGTGGTGAAGAGGGAGTGGTCTAGGTTTGCAATGCTCAAATCATATAACAAATCCTAGAAATATTTAGGCTGCTGGTGTTGATTTTATTTCTTTATATTTTACCTCATTCCACAAAATACTTGAGGCATCCAATATACCACATAACGTATTTTTTAATTTAAAGTATCGAGGCAAAAGGAAAATGTGGACAACATACAAATGAACAAAGCAAAAGATTAAGAAAGTACTTTTGAAAAAGCTTGCCATATAGTACTCAACAAATGTAACATGAGCTGTAAGACGTGGCTAAGGCAAAGAGAGAAATGGGGTAAAGCACAGCATTCACGGTGTTCGAAAATTTGAAAAATAGCTATAACAAAAAAACACTTGCTTTGGAGAAATAGTTTTTTTTTTCCCCTTGATTATGAGTACTCATCATAATAATTTTATTATTTTATAATAAATTTTATGATAAAATAATCTTATGAGAAATCTCAGATAAAGGACACTGCTGGCTGATGTCGTCCAGGGCTTCTCATGTTTTAGGGTGCATATGGATCATCTCGGGACCTGACTGAAAGGTAGGTTCTGACAGTATATCTATAGCTAGGGCCTGCTATTCTGAATTTTTAATAAGTTCTTGGGTAATGTCAATGTTGCTTGTCCATGGACAATATGTTGAATATCAGGATACACAGAATATATCAAGAATATTCTTGGTAGCAATCTATCAATAATGAACTTAATTTCCTATAGCATCCCTCATGGTATGCTGATAGCATAACATCAGCACAATAAGTGAAATTCTGCAAAAGTAATTTTTTTGAGGTGGCATATAAAAACATGCATTGAGGCACACATATCTCTTAATATCTAATTTGGCCCAAAGGCAAAATTTAAAACACCCTGACAAGCAAAGGGTGAATCAGGTATCTTTCTTCATGTCAGTGGAATGAATAAATTAAGTTCCTCATACCTGATGATTTATTCTGAGTGAAGAAAAGAATTAAGAATTCGTCATAGAAAAAAAAAAAAGAAAGAATTCTTCATAGACTATGATTTGGTTCTTGTCACTATATATATGACTCAAAATGTAGGACAAATTCTTTGTAATAGCATGTTATAAATATTTTCAGTTTTAAATTAATCCCATGTAAAATTTGCATATTCATATATACAAATGCATAATAAATTATTTAAAGATTTATGTTTTCTTTCCAAGCAAAGTCTCAAGCATTGATCATCTTCAAAAGAAAAACAAAAAAGCTTTTATCTGCAATATTTAAGCAATTATTTTAAACTATGTACAAATAAAGAATATGAAAGAAAAATTTTTAAGTTAACTGATCCTATAATTTATTTCTCTTTTGATGTAACTCATGAAACAGTAGAATTACAAAGTTAAAAGTAGCTTCCTTTTAGGAAACAAGGAATTGGAGCTCAGGGAGGTTAAATAAATGACTTTGTCAAAGTCACACAGCTAATAAATTCCAGAGTTGGGCCTTTGATTATAAGACCGATGCTTGTCTCTTATACGTCACACTGCTTTACTATCATTAATTAAGTTGACCTATAGACCCCAATATCATTGTGATTCAATATAGTGGTAAAGAGAGAAAAAATGGAAAGAGAAGCATATTCCATTCACTCGCTGAATATGTACTGAGAACCATTAACATGAAAGCCACTGACTTGGAAGCAGAAGGGCAATATGCAATGATGTATAGGATTGCCAACTCCTCATTGGATACTCAGTTTAGTAAAGGTAAACATGCATTTATAATGTGTTCTTACAATACAGCCTGAGGAGTACTATGCTACAAAGGTATATAAAACATTGTCAGAAATTAAAGGAGGTGATACTTGAGATGGATTTTGAATGTTAGATATATTTTGTTTGGTAGAATAGAGAAGCTGCGTTTTCCAGAGGCACAAAGGTATGAAAAAGCATATTGTTAGGCTCCTTCTAACAATAAGAAATATGGGATGGGGAAAGAGTGAAGAGCTAGAGAGAGATGGAAATCAAGGATCCATGCAAGTTTCTAGCTTAAATAGTAATAACCTAACAGAGTCAATAAGTTATTAAAACACTTTGATTTTTAGATAATTTAAAAAGATTTAACATAATCAACCTGTCCTTAGATGAGGCTCACCCTCTCCAAATGGGTATGGTGCCATATTGAGGACATAGTGTTGACATTTGTGGTTATCAGGTTAGTCACTCAGGACTGGCAGTAATCAGACCAGTCTTGGTAAGGGGACATCCAATGTTGTTGAGCCCAGGAATAGTCTCTACTTCTGTGGCCCTGACCACTATCTACAGGCCCACTAAGAAAGAATGAGAATGGCTGAAAAAAGAAGCAAACTGACGATCAGAATAGGCGTTACCTTATCCACGTGATTGCTCATAGCTGGTTCTCTGGTAGATGCCCTTTGTTGAACATTCACATAGAACATAAACATCTTCACACTCTGACCGGTCTAAAGATCATGAATTTACCTCAACCAAGTTGAACACTCTTTAGCACTCAAACAGGTATAAGAAATTCCCCCATAAGGCCTTAATTATGCAGTAGAGGGTGAGGGGTAATACAGTAGGAATATGTGCAGTAAAAGTCTGAGACACCTGCTCATGCCTTTTGTATCTGCTTAAGCCTGACCTCAAACTTAGATTTCCGTTAATGATAAATCATAACTGTTCATGCCTAACCGAATACCCAGCTCATGATGGAAGCCAAATTTGCATGGTCATCTGATGGTCCAAGATCAAGCATTCCAACTGTACCAAGGCCCGATCATCTTGCGGGAACTGTTTTTCAGAAAGATATCTGTAGAAGTAGACACTGCTTTGTTCCAAATCCTGGCAATCATAACTGCAATTCTCCTATAAAGGTTTGTCAGAAGTTCCACAAACATCTTTATTTTCCAGATACAACCAATATTATTGGATCTGATGGCTCATTAAGCTCAAGCAGGAGAGCATTTTGCATTGTTGTACTGCTAACTGCAGAGCCTTTTCTTGCTTTATTTTGAGTTACTCCATAAATATGGTAGAGCAGTATGTTTGTGGTATATGCTGTCTCCCAAATCCAAATTAGCCAGCCAAACTTTGTACCACCATAATCTCCGAGAATTAAATTAAGGCAGAGAGAAGGAGTGTTGACACAACCCTAAGGCAAGACTACAAAGATGCATCATTGATCGTATTAAGTAAAAGCACACTGCTGCTGGTGATCTTTGCAAATTGTTACACAGAAAAAAAGCACTTTTTAGATCAATAGCTGTGTACCAGGTCCAACGGACTTTGTTGATTTGCTGCAGTAAAGAAACCACATCTGGAACCACAGCTGCAAGTGGAATCACTGCCTGATTACATTTAAGATAATCTACAGTAATTCCCTAAGATGCATCCATCTTCTTCTAAGTCCAACCAAGTGAATTAAATGAGGACACAATGGAAATCACCACCACTGCATATTTCAAGTTTTGGATATTGGCACTGATCTACAGTCTTCCTAGGGGTGCAGTACTACTTTAGGTTCACCATCCTGGCAGAGATGGAAAGTTCCAGAAGCTTATACATGCCCTTTCTGTCAGAATAACCCTCACTTCAGGGGTGCCTGGGTGGCTCAGTGAGTTAAGCAGCCGACTCCTGATTTTGGCTTGGGTCATGATCTCAGGGTCATGGGATTGAG
>CM052887.1:35419130-35483176 GCA_028534135.1 Potos flavus | reverse complement strand
TAAACTAAGGAATATCCTTTGGACTCTCTCTGGGAGTGTACATGTGTGGTGGTGGTGGTGGCAGGGAGAGATTAATTGTGACAATCACATAGGAAAATCTACTGCAAAATATCTACTTCCATATGCCTTTTGATTCCTTCCTTGTTATTATGCCACAATAGTTCTGGAATTTTGACTTCACTGAATGCATACTACCATTAACTCAAAGTTTCAGGCAGTTAACCAAATTTGTAGAATCACTTCCAACTGCACAAATTAAAACACTACACCATGAATTTCTACCAAGTTTATCATATTAATAAATTCAGCCTTCCAGTTTTAAGTTTTCCCTCTCAGTCTAAAACTCATAGGAACTATTCAATATAAATTAGCAAAATCTTACAATTATTGTGGAATATAAGCTATCTCATCCTGGATGAGACTTTATACTTGCTCCCATGCAGTATTCTGAAAGCTGATTCTAGTGATGGGTCTAAAAACAATAGGAGATGTTTGGGATGGACCTTGGGAAAAATGGACATCCCCATATGTTGCAAGTACCCTGGGCTAACTAATTACAGGAACATCAAGCATAAGAAGCCTACTATAACACTGGGTTTGTTTTAATGAGGTTAACTCTAAAGCAAAAAAGAAATAAGGGAATCTTTTTAGGGCTCTTTTGAGAGCCCTGGTTCCCTCTAATGATGATTTGAAACAAGGATTTAAAGACATGGGTTTGTGGGGCTCCTGGGTGGCTCAGTGGGTTAAAGCTCTACCTTCGGCTCAGGTCATGATCTCAGGATCCTGGAATGGAGCCCCGCATCGGGCTCTCTGCTCAGCGGGGAGCCTGCTTCCCCCTCTCTCTCTGCCTGCCTCTCTGCCTACTTGTGATCTCTCTCTCTCTGGCAAATAGATAAATAAAATCTTAAAAAAAAAAAAAATAAAGACATGGGTTTGTTGTTTTCTTCCTTTAGGCTTCCCAGTGTAGCCATAAAAAGCCATCCCACCCCACAGTCTTTGTACTCATTATCATTGCCATACAAGTCAAATTCAGTATCCATTTGATCTCCTCAATACTTTACTTCACTAGATACTTCATCACAGGTTGTAGTTCACTTAATTGTGTGCCACTGCATACCATAAGCAAGGAGGTCAGCACTACTTTCAAGACAAATGTATAAATAAACCAATGTCCAAATATATTTGAGAGTGTGTTTTCAGGACCACTTCTGGTACTAAGTATGCTGTCATGCAGCATGCTGTCAGGAAAACCAAACCAAACCAAGTACTTCAACAGAGAGCAGATAGCATGGGAAACTGATTTCACAGGTATGGAAGGACTGAAAAAGCATGAAAGGAACACTAAAGTAGCATGGACATAATTATAAAGAACAGCTACCACCTCTAAGGCTAGAAAAACAGAGGGAAGGGATTGTGGCTATCAGGGTCTAGAAACTGATAGAAGGCACTGGGACCTAGAACTCTGAACAGAGGCACTGCACCGCTGGTGCTGATAGTTCTGGGGGAGATACAATGGATGAGGCTGGTCTAAGAGGGCCATAAGAAGCTTCTACTCAACTATTGCTAGATGTATGCTGACAGGAACAGCAGGCAGAATATTACCCTCCTAATACCCACCTACTGTCAAACCTAACAAGAAGCCAGTTGGTAAAGAAGAGGATTCTGCAGTCCTAGCCCCCTTATCACAAATCAGAGTATGGGAAGGTACCTTTCGAGCCAAGAGACAACAGCTTGATAATCAATATATTTTTATAGGAAGAAAACAAAACCACAGAAAAATTACATGGGGTCAGGAACTAGGTAAAATCTCAGGCACAGCTCTAATGAACTGTAAGAATTTTAGCAGGTAATTTCACCTTTCCAAGCCTTAGTTTCACTTAAAAAAAAATCACTATAACAATACCACCCATGACTTCCTGGCAGGAGGCATAATGTAGGCGCAAGCACTCTGAATAAGTATAGAGTACTATATAATCATAAGCTTGTCTCACTATTATTATCCATACTAAATGGAGCTAGGAAAATAATAGATGAATGAAACTCATAGATAATCTTAAAATCTTCTTTTAGACGGCTTTACATTCTTTTCCATCTAACCAGTCTTTATAGGACACAGGTAAAATAGTTCAATAAGCTCCATGTCTAGCCTTCTACAGAGTTGCTAACAAGCAGTAATGTGAATCCAAGGACAATACCAGGGGAGAATGAGAGAATATCAGGAGCTTAGCTAATTCTCCCAATGAATGGCCAGTCTGAGGAACTGAAACATGTTCACAAACTATACATAACCTGCTCCTCTTGAAAACTGAATTTGAAAACTTAGCTTCTCCTCCATGATTACTGCCTCCATGATAAATAAAAATTATAGTAAACAGTAGGCCAACATAAAACAAATAACAAAAGTCTAAAAAGAAAAAGTTTTGCTTTTGTTTTTGTTTTGTTTTACATTGAGATCATGAATAATTATCTGGAAAGGAAAGAGTTAATAGATAAATTGGTACATTTGATTCAGTAATGTTGGAACTTAGAAAAACCACAAAATTTGGGGTGCCTGGGTGGTGCAGTCAGTTGAGCATCCAACTTGTGGTTTCAGCTCAGATCATGATCTCAGGGGCTTGAGATCAAACTCCCTGTCGGGCTCTGCGCTCAGCATGGAGTCTGCTTAAGACTTTCTCTCCCTCTCCCTCTGCCTCTCTGCCCCATACTACCGCTCTTTCCCTCTCTCTAAAATAAATAAATAAATCTTTAAAAAAAATGAAAAAGAAAACCACAAAATTAAATAATGAATACTATAGCACTTACAGATGCCTATCTGAGACTTTTGGGTAATTGCCCACAAATCAGAGTTTCATTCTAGACTAGACAGAATTAACAGACTTGATGGTTATTATTTTAGAATTTTGAATGAAAATGAATTCAAAATTAAAATGAAGAATCCCTCTAAAAGTATATGAGCACTTACTCAGCCAACAAATATTTACTCTCTTCTTCGTGACAAATGCTGGGTTCTAAGGATACAAAAATGAGGAAGTGCTTCGATATCTACACAAGCACTGAGATGCAGTGTGAGAACAATGAACTTTACCTGAAGGTTCTAGGAAAGCACTCTCAAATATGACCTTTAAGCTGAATCTCAAAAAAAACTGGAGTTTGCAATTTAGAAGGCAGTAAAAGGATAGCAAAGAAAAAAGCAGCCACATTGCAAAGGCAGAGAGTCAATGAAAGGCTGTCACATACAAGGTGGACAGTAAGAAGTACTGCATTGCAGGACTTGGGGATGCAAGGGTGGAAGTAGAGGGTACAGCAGCCAGAGGAGATAAAACTGGGAAAGCCAGGACCAATGCATGAAGGGATGTACTACGATGCTGAGGAGTTTGGGCTTGATTCTGTTGGAAGCAGGATCCCGATGACATCTTTAATAGGGGATTGAAATGATCTCATTTATTAATTTGCACATGACAGGTTCAATACTCAAAAATAATGTGAATTTGATTGGAGAGAAACTGGGGTAGAGGAGAACTATTGCAGTTGTCCAGGCAATAGATGGCAAGGACCTATGTGCAAAGCTGCGGAAATGAGAGTAAAGGAGAGGAGTCTGGTCTGGAGATGTTCCTCATCTACACCAATGCTTGTGAAAGAGGAAAGGCTGGAGGAGAATTCTGAGGTTTTGATATTGGGATATTAAGAGTATAGAGAGTGGCAAAATCTTCCATTCAAATAGAGCAGGAGTCAGCAAACTTTTTCTGTAAAGGGCCAGATAGCTCAGGCTATTTTAAGCCTCTGAAAGCCAGACAGTCTTCATCACAACTACTCAGTCCTGCTTTTGTGGCACAAAAGCAGCCATAGGCAACACATGAACAAGTAAGTGTGGCTGTGTTCCAGTAAGGCATTTTTATGGACACTGAAATTTGAATTTCACCTAATTTTCACATGTCATGAAATATTTTTTCCATTTTCTCTTAAAGATGTAAAAACTATTCTTACCTTTCTGTAAGGCCATCTAAGAACAAGCAGTAGGCTAGATTTGGTCCAAGGACCATAATTTGTCAACCTCTTCAACACAGGAAACATGGGAAGGAATAGCAGTCAGGTCAAGTTTGAGGTGCTGTGGGACATCGTGAAGGTGTCCAGAGGCAGGTGATCAGGTATGGGCCTCAGTAAAGGGAACCGTCCCAAATGCTCTAAAAACACTGCTCTTCGGAGTTGTAAAGAACCAAAACTGTGTCAGAAGGAAAATACAATAGAGAATGAAAGACCATATCCTACCCTAACGCTGCTTGTAAAGTACTTTTTAATTGCAGGTAAAGCAACATTTGAGGATTTTATATTATCAAACCCGGACACTTATCTCCATAATAGGCAGTTAGAAGCCAAGGCCAAAGAGCTAAAGCATTTATGACAGAACTTATAAAAGTAATGAAAGATGATAGAGTATAGGAACTGTCCAAGAAGCAAATAATGTTTCATCCTTTATGGGTGAAAGACAGAAATGAAGCTGGATTTAATTTTAGAAGAGGAATTTCATTTGTTACTTGTCAAAAACACTGATGGAAAAGATAAATAGGAGTCATAGAAATCTCCTTCTTTGGCAATATGTAACCCTACTCTGCAGCATAATGCTTGTTAAGTAACATTCAAAGCACTCATAAATGATCCTAAATAGGAATGGTTTACAATTCAATTTGATAAAGAAAGGATGACAGTGTCTCTGGTGCCTCATTGGGACAGCTTCTAGACACATGCTGCCCTGCCTTTCACAGTCACAGTGATGAAAAGTAAATTTATCTTGAGGTTGCACCTCTTACTTGGTTGAGGAGCAATATCTCTGGTCCACACTGGATTTTTAACAGATGAAATATTTCCTAAACCAAGTAATTTGATTCTGTGCAGATAGTAACCACAGGCAGTGTAATTAATTCCTTTTATATCTTCAACACAGTAAGAAAGTAGATCTTCCCTTTCTATCCATAAGACAAAGCCAGACACAAATCACCATGAAGAGCAAGGTGCAACGTGAAGATTAAGAAATCTCCTATGATGTTGTGGATCTGAGCTATTCTTCGCCTCACAATAAAAGTGAAATGTTAAAAATCAATCCATGTCAATTTCCAGTACAAAGTGGCCCAAACAAAAGAAGCCATATTTAGTATTTTAACTTACATTTTCCCATTGTCAAAACCCTATCAAAAAATCCTTTGATATAGTAACAAAATATTGGTGATATATTCCTAGCAACTATTTTTCTAAAACGTTGCAAATTCTTACATTAAAATTAAAATGCTTTGGTGATAGTCCCTAGCACTATGGGTCACAAAACTGTCATGTCTGTTCAAAATTACTTGTCTACATGAGAATTACTGCCAAGTTAATTCCTTCTCAATTATTCTTCTATGGAATAATAATATTGTTGAAAAAACTTTTTTAAAAAGAACATTTTACTAGGTGAATTTCTACAAAGGGAAATTAGAGATAAAAACTGAACAACTTTTCTAGTAAACAAGTATTAGTTCTAAAATCTTAAGGTAAAAATCTGTATACGTTTTCTATTTGTAATAGTCATGAAGCATTTACCTAACCAATAGGAGATAAGGTTGTGATAAGAGAAAGATAATTAAAAACAAATAGAAACTATTTTCAATGTTAAATTAGAAACCATGATAAAAACCCAGCCTTTTGTGCAAGATACCCAACAACTAGAAGTGAAAAAAAAGCGAAAATCAGGATTTATTCTTCATATAATAGACCAAATAATTATTTTATCTATTCTTACCATCTAAATTTAATTATTTTAATCACTAAATTGGCTGAATTAACAACTTTATTACCAGTAGAGGGATAGCTTTAAAATATTTTCCTTGGACTAAGAATATAAGCAGGACACTCTACTACAGGAAATAAACTTCTGAAAATAAATCCTTACACTGATGGACATGATGTAATGGATATGGGCTTTGGAACAGTCTGAGCTGGGTTCAAAATCAGTATCTGTGGCCAAGTAGCTATCTGTTCTTGGGCAAACTGCATTACTCTAAGAGATTATCGGATCTAAGTCTATCTGGCTTAACATCGGTCATCACCGGAAACCTATGTTATCTATCATTACCTAGATCTGTGGTTCTCAATTTATCACATCAGTGGTTCCCTTTATATAATAATAGTTCACTCTGAAATAAAATCATAGATATTTTAACCTACACATTTTTCAAAAAGTCAATATAGTGTTCCATAAGATGTACTTCAATATGTAAATGTATGGATACTACTACTCTCCAAGACATGTTGGTATCAGATGCTTGTACCTATACAAAGAACCATCAATTAGATGACACAAATGCAGGTAGATATAGATGTGAGTTACTGGCCACTTACATACTGTGGAGGCACTGCCATCAATGACTTGATTTTCCAAACTAATGAACAGCTGTTGGCAGAGTTCTGAACAAAACAAGGACAGTACTTCCTTAAATATACACAATACTTACATTCCTAAAAAATTTGGTATAGACTAAAACTATGCACAAATGACTTATGTTATGTAAATATATAAATATATGTTTCTGTAATTATAAGTAGATCCTTCAGCTCTATGACTCTAGTTGGATGTTCAAAGATCATATGGAACATGGGTGGGAAAACATGTGACTGTGCAGAACTCACCCACACATTGCAAGGTAACTCACATCCCTGGCTCCAATCGCCTTCTAGTAATTTTGTCCCTCCTCTTCTACTCTTTCTCCCTGCACCACACTCTCCCCATTGATTATTTACATAACAGGCAGAGTAATCCTTTAAAAAATGTTAATCATACTGTGTTACTTGGGCTAAACCTGCCAATGACTTTCAGTCACACTCTGAATACAGTTCAAACTCTTTGGCATGACCTTTAGACCCTGAATGATCCTGCCTGAGGCCAACCTCTGTGACCTCATTTCTACTGGTGTCTTTCTTGCTTCATGGTCCAGACACACTAGTACCTTGCTGGTCTTAAAACTCATCAAACTTAGTCCAGACTTAGGGCTTTGTATCTGCAGTTCTCTCTGTGTGGAACACACCTACCTGGCCCTTTCTCTGGCTCCTGTATCCTACTTAACTTCTTCACCTGGATGGTGAATTTCCCAAAATGGAGATTTGGTTCACTCTTTCAAATCATCATCCTCTATACTCAGTTGCTCAGGCTAAAAATCTCTGACAATTATCTTCTTCTTACCCCAATGCTTCTGTTCACCTAATAAATAAGTCCTTTTGACTTTACCTCTAAAACATATCTCAAATTTATCACAGTAACTGCTACTATTCCTGTCTGAGCCACTATCATCTCTCACCTGCACCATTTCTGAGCCCACCTAACTGCTTCCATTCTTACCCTCTATAATCCTTTCTCTACACAGCATCTAGAGTGATCTTCAAAAAGATAAATCACGAGGCGCCTGGGTGGCTCAGTGGGTTAAAGCCTCTGCCTTCGGCTCAGGTCATGATCTCAGGGTCCTGGGATCGAGCCCCGCATCAGGCTCTCTGCTCAGCGGGGAGCCTGCTTCCCCCTCTCTCTCTGCCTGCCTCTCTGCCTACTTGTGATCTCTCTCTGGCAAATAAATAAAATCTTAAAAAAAAAAAGATAAATCACATCATGCCACTCCCCCTTTCAAGCTTTCCACTGACATCTTTCATGCTTAGAATAGAACCCAAACTCTGGGCACCATAGTCTATAAGGGCTTTGACAATCCGATGGCCCTGCCTCACCATTCACTTCTCTTCCACTCACTCTTTATGCCACTGACCTTCTTTCTGGTAAAAGAACAAGTCATACTCATTCCCACCTTATCATGGAACTATATGCCTGGAAATCAGTGCAACATATATTTATATGGCTTGCTTCTTCTTATCATACAGGTGTCATTTAAAATGTCACACCCCCAGAAGAATCTTTCTTAACCTACCAGGTCAAAAGAAGTGCCCATTTACTCCGTCCCACAATATCTTTATTTTAATCATGGAATTGATCAATATGTGACTTTTTTAGTTTACTTGGTTATTTATTCATTATCATTATTTAATGTTAAAGGTGGCACCATGAAAGCAAGGACCTTGATGAAATTAGCTGTAAGTCTGTACATAATGCTTGAATAGTCATTAATCAGAGTTAACATTGAAAAAAAAACTGTTGAATGAATAAATTAATGAGTAGCTCAGTACTCCAAACAGATCTTCCTGAAAAAAATTCCTTAACTTTATGATTTTCAAACTATAGGACATGCATCATCAGAAAACATGAGTTTCTTTGCCAAATAGCTCAAACCACTGAAAAATGTGGCATATCTTTCTGAAACATCAGTTTTATGTGAAAGTAATTTCAAACAATACATTTATATGAAAATAGATAATAATATGTAATGATTTAGAGTATACTACTTCTATGAATTTTTAATATAAAACAAAAATTCTGTGAAACTTCATGATTTTAGCAATTGCTAAACAGCATGATTCTAAATCCTCTGATATATGATGCTATTCTCCCCAGTTTTAAGGAGTACACTGATTTTTACAAAAAAACAAAATTAAGAAGCAAAGGAATGACTCCATGAACAATAATTAGAGCAAACAGTTGGGAATAGAGATTTTAATTTTGGCTCTTTTTTAATGTTCTATTTTTAAAATATCACCAGAGAGATAAGCAAAGTTTCCTATATGTTGGGTAATTTTCATTGTTCTGAATCTTAGATTTGTGAGGGCTTTTTTTTTTTTTTCCTTTACAGAAAAGCTTTGAGTGCTGCTGCTTTCTGTCGGTGGCAGTAAATGTTAACTATGGCACCAAGTGCTTGGTGTATATGAGGTCAAGCTAGAAGACCAGGACCAAAACATATCCGAAACTCCTTAGCAAAGAAAGCCAAAGTGGCCTCACATCTACCTAATCCCAAGGAAACTCAGAGGTAAGGGTCATCAAACAGCAAAGCAGTTAAGCCTGATGATGACAATTGGGTAAGAATGAATAGATGTTCAACAAGCATTTAGATTAGCAGTAAATTGTGACTTCCACTAAACCAATGATGACATCTTGGAAGAAAACATTGTCACAATAATAACCTTGCTCCACAAACTGCATTCTGTGATATAGTAAGAACAAAGCCTGGCATTGAAAACAATTGCTATCAACATCTAACAGTGTGACTTTGACCAAAGCACTGACCTCAGTTTCATCATCTGTGATTTAGAGATAATAATACCTGGCTCCTAAGAAGATTGGGAGGATAACATAAAACAGTTTACACCACAGATCTAGCACCCACCAAGCCCTTAAATTGCAGCTATTATTGTTATAGAATAATGCACCTACTGTTACAAAAATTAAAAGTATCCTATTCTAATTCTAGATTTAATATAAAAGGAAGTTTGGTTTAATATTAGCAATGAATATTTCATGTTTTTTCTAGAAGAAATTGTTTTAATAAAAGTCGATACCCTAGTTCTGCCAGACATCCAAAATTATATCCAATACTTTAAAAAGTCTAAGCCATCTAATACTTGGTTTTAAAGTAGTAACGTATTCAGAGATTTTCTTTGCCAAGCAGACTGAATAATCAACACAATCCCAAATCCTGTCCTAAAGTATTTATTTTTAACTGAATTTAACACTTATTTTATACTGTATTCTCAGTGTCTTCAATTTTTTTTCATGTATATATCTCTAAAAAATTAGCAAGCTACCTGAAGGCAGAGGCTAGTTTGTGTGACTGCTTTATATGAGTTTCTAGTCACACTGTGGTGAGGTATATGGGTTGGCATATGGAGGGGAGTGAGATGAATTTTAAAAGTGTCTAACAAACATTGATCAATTTTAACATTATGAATGCTTTTCCTTTTTTCTTGCTAGAATGTACAATAATCAAATTATGAATAGAATATCACCCTCTAAGAAAATAGACAAGAATGACTATAACTTATTTAAGCAGGAATGAAATATTGAGGATTCAAAGTTTCATGGTTTCTCCAATTTGACATGGTGCTTGGGCTAGGTCCAGACTAAATTTTTAAAAGAGCTTTTTTCTCCACTATATTACAGGTTGAAAAAAGAAATCACCATCCCAAAAAAGGTCATCCAGTAGGTCCCCCAGCACCATCCTGCTGTATTTTCTTTTGGGACACATAAAGCTCATTTACCCAAAGAAAGCTGTGGTTCCTTGACAAGCTCACATGACATGGATGACAAAGGAGAATTCAAACTTCTCCCATGTGCATGTAATGGTACCTGAATCACAGAGACAACCCTACACCTATGCTTTGGAGAGAGCGGAGCCATGAATGGTTTTCAACAGCATGGGCATTTTCATAACCTGCAGCTTGAGGAAATGACCTACAGGAGTGCATTTGGTTTGCCCCAGAATGTTCCAGGAATGACAAGGCATCATGAGGGCCCCCATTAATCAGGGCTTGCTGGTAGATTCACTGCATATTTGGTAAACAAGATAATGCTTTTTTCAGAAAATCGTTTTTACAAACTTAATCTTGACTTGAACCTTCTTTCATAGAGTACTGAGTTTTCCAAAGATACATATTTCCAATTACATGTTGAATGATTTCACGAGTAACAGGAGCCATAAGAGGGGTGACCATGTATTTTGTTGTCCAAATTGAGACACTTTTGAGAGCAAAAAGGGAAACTATTAATAATTATTCCAAACAGAGAGGAAGAAGTCATGCATTTATCTTGGGAGAAAAATAGTTTAAAGCAGGCATATACTCATTTTTTTTTAAGATTTTATTTATTTATTTGCCAGAGAGAGAGAGATCACAAGTAGGCAGAGAGGCAGGCAGAGAGAGAGGCGGAAGCAGGCTCCCCACTGAGCAGAGAGCCCGATGTGGGGCTCGATCCCAGGACCTTGAGATCATGATCTGAGCTGAAGGCAGAGGCTTTAACCCACTGAGCCACCCGCTGAGCCACCCAGACGCCCCTGCATATACTCATTTATTCAAACTTGAAGACTAAAACTTGAATGCTGCAGGAAGAAAAGATTTTCTGTGATGGAGGAAGAGTGATAATGAGATACAAGAGTTGAAGGAAAGAAAATAGCAGAAAGAAAATAATATTTATCCATGGCTTGCATAGGGCCAAGCTTTTAAAAAATAAAACTCCAATAACAATAATATGTAAAGTAGTGATAATATGTTAGACAACAATCTGTGACATAGTTATTAGTCCCGTTTTTCAGATAAGGAAACCAACATTAAAAAAATTAACTCTCTTGCCAAAGACACTTGGATAAAAAGCCAGGACTTGGATTCAAACAATGTGCCAGCTCATTAAATTTTTTTCCGCGGTCACTCTGATTTCAGCATTACATTTCCATTTTATAAATGAGGAAACTGAGACTCAGAGACAGTGCCCTGTTTGGAGATTCACATATAATACGGAATGTGGATTCAAACTCAGGCCTGCCTGACTCTAAAGCCAGTGTGTTTTCTACCAAAGTTTTGACTGGGCTTTTGTTCAGAGACTAAGGTTTTGTTTGGTTAGCTTTAATTTTTGTTTGTTGTTGTTGTTGTTGTTTGTTTGCTTGCTTGTTTTTGAGGGTACTGGGAAATGGAACTCTTCCCCTCTTCTTGCTTTGACTCTGCTAAGCTTATTTCCACTCTAAACTTTTCTCTCCTTGCCTCTCACTTGCCCTTTTTTTTTTTTTTTTTTTTTTAAATCTCACTCTTTTCTCGGAGCTCCTTCTAAATATTTAATCAAGATGCCTGACCTGGGCTTGTTGGAAACCTTAGCTTACTGGTAAGGAGCTTCAGTGACTTATTCCTCACATCACTTACAGGCTGTGTTTTGTCCAAGGGTGGTTTGTTCAAATCCCTTTCTTTTCTAGGCAATTCATTCAGCATGGGTCATCTCATCCTCCAAAGCAACTTACGCCCCCAGCATCTCTTTCCTCCATACTTGTCCTTCTTTCAACTTGGCTTGAGAGGTTATCATCACTCTTTTCTAAACAGCATGAAAATGTATAAACTACACATGTACCCAAATGATGTAGGGAGTCGGGCTAACACCGAGCACTCCTTCAAAAGGAGCAGACTGAGAGGCAACTATGGGGGATTTTCCTACAGTATTACACGAGAAAGTTCAAGTGATGAGAAGATGATGAAAAGCCAAGAAAACTAAGGAAGGATGAGGTTCTATAGCAAAGGCACATATAAATTCCTCTTGAGTTCTTTCCTAGGAAGTCTTGTTCTAATAATCAGAAAGAAACAATCTTCTGATACTAGTCACTATTATATTCATGTAGGCCATATTCTAAAGGCAAATATCCACAAAACAAGACGTTTCTCCATTCCACCTACTTCCCTCTGTCCCTGTCACCAGCACCCTAGTGCAAGCCACTGCCATCTCTCACTGGTGGCACAATAACTTTTCAGTGGTCTCCAGGCTTCCACTCTTGCTTCCTTATGGGGGTTAATTTTCTACTCAGCAGCCAGAGTATTTTTAAAATATGCTCATCAGATCATGTCACTCTCTTATGTAATCCCCTCCATCATATCCCATAGCAACTTAGCATAAAATCTGAACTCCACTTACTCACTTACAAGCACCAACAGGATATCGCAAGCCCTTCCTAGCAACTTCTCATACTCTCCTTGCCCGCTCCAGCTCCCCTGCCTTTCTCCTAGTGCCTGGAATGTGCCAGCCTAGTTCTGGCCTCAGGGCCTGTGTGCTCACTATTCCTGTTGACTGGAATGTTATGTCCCCAGATTTTTGCTTTGCTGATACACCTTGCCACTCAAACCTAGTTTTGAAAGTAACCGCCTCTAAAAGACCATCCTTAACCTAAAGAGCAGCCACTCTGTTACTCAAGCATAGTAATCTTGACATAGCACTGATACTTTCTGTTGGTTTATTTATTTACTTGTTTTGTAGTTGTTTGCTGCCTGTCTCCCCTACTAAAAATGTAAGCTCCACTAGATTAGAGAATGTGCCCATCTTACTTGCCATTGTACCCCTTGTGTCTAGAAGAACACTAGTGTGCAATAGGACTCAGAAAGCATTTGGTGAACAAATAAATAAGTCAACTGATTTATTTATGAATTTTTGCTTTACCTTTATGTGATAATTGTAGTGGATAAAAAATTTTAATTTCTACTTTTCAACTAAAAACGTGTACTTGGCAGCAAATATCTTTTTCTTATAATTACATGTGATTTTAAAAAGTATGGTCAAGTTGTGAAAACTCCTTGGTTCTTTTTTATGGGGGTGACCTTGAAAAAGTTCCAGAACAAACTCACAGAAACTACAAACCCTTGCATAAACGTATCATAAAAAAAAAAAAAAAAAAAAAAACTAGTGAGGCCTGTAATCTAGGTTTGGCCTTTCACTGAGGCTGTGACCAACCTTGGTTTAGGAAGCTTTCTGATAACATGACATCAATTATGGGATACAAAATCCTGCCTCTAGAATGTTGTTGTATGTGGCCCCAGTTGAACAATTTTGTATAATGCAAGGCCAGGACACCTTAACTCTAGAGAATTAAGACTTCATTGATGGCACAGAACAGGTTGAATGACAAGACTGAATATTTGCTTACCAATAATAACATGTTTGTTTAATTAAAAAAAAAAAAAAAAACCTCACTGGAAAGTTAGGAGTCATTTTCCTTGAGGAATATACCCTATCTTCCAATAGGGATGGAAAAACACTAGGGCTGAGTGAGCCAGATGTCACCCAATCCATTAGAGTCACAGTCAAGTGACTCTCCCAATTGTTAACTAAAAAGAAGTCTCTGGAGAAAAGGAATAAGTCACTCCTTGAGGAGACCTTATTCAAATATGGATGCATGGTAAAGAAGCAATGCAAGAGCTTACGAGAACATAGACTCACCCAAGCTGGGCAAAAGTAATGTTTTCAAGAAAGTCAGTAAGCCAGGAGCAAGAGCACCAGAAGTGGGTTCAAGCCCAGGCTGCATATGACCCCAGGAAACCTCAAAGGGAAGCATCAGGCCACTGATGTAGACATAGCTGTCACAAACAGGGCAGTATAAACATAAGTATAAAAGGTGAATTATTGATAAGTAGAAATAGCCAAGGTTATTTATTTCCCAGTTATGTTGTCAAAAATTCCAGCATATAGAAGGTAAACCACACACGAATTTCACAATTAGAGCTTCTTTTGTTCCAAATCCACTCCATCATATTTGATCACATTGACACTTCTTGGCTTAACTAAAATTATTTTTGTCTGAACTTCTATGTACCTATCAGCATATGCTGAAATGTTTGTTGATCTCCTTAATTCCCTGCATTCATTAGTATTCTCCCTTTTCTTGTTCTGTGTTATGCATAATGACATTGAAAACCACTCCTGTTCAATCACCAATATTTACTCCTTCTAAAAATATTAATCACAGGTATCTTCCAAATCAAAGCAACCAACATGTACAGTAATTGGTTGTTGTTGCTTTTTTTAAAGATTTTATTCATTTATTTGAGAGAAAGATAAAGTGAGAGAGTGCACATGTGAGCACAGGGTAAGGGGCAGAGAGGGAGGAAGAGGGACAAGCAGACTTCCTGAGCGCAAAGCCCCAAATAGGGCTCAACCCCATGACCCTGAGATCAGGAGATCATGAGATTACAACCTGAGCCAACCTGAGCGTAGTTGGTTTTAAGATATAAGACAGCAACGGTGTGCCAGAGAAGAATAAATAGCTCACCAAATTCCCCTGTGCATAGTATGTATGTTCCATTTATTGAGTAATAGAGTCTCTGTTGCCTCTACTGTCTTTAGTGTTCAAACAAGGTTTCTAAGCTGGGAGAAACTACTAAACAAGATAATCAGGTTTTAGGTTTAAAGAATAACCTAAATCCTTCTCATTCTTCTGGCAGATTTTAGCAAGGGACTCAGTAATAATTACCAATTTTGGAAAGCCTGCCACAGGGAGATGAGTCTAGATTGCTTTATTAAAATAATCCAATCTTCTTTCTCAAAATACCCACATTACTCTATTACAGGAGGAAAGAATCTGCAAAAAGTACTGAAGGAAGGGAAGGAAATTCACATTTACCTAGGCTTATTATGCTCTGTTAGTAAGGTGACAATAAGCCCTGATTTGCCTGGCACAAATCTGTTCTGCCTGTTGTCCCAGTGCAATTATTAATAGTATTGTCCCTTTTTACTCTCAAAAATGTTGCAACTTAGGCAGTAAATTATATGGTTACCCTGTGTGTTATGTAGCAAGCCCTATGTTCACAATGGATCCATAGATCAAAAGAGAGAGAGTGCAAAGAGGGAGAGAGTAGAAAGAAAGATCCTTGCTCTGTTCCCCAGAGCAGACCAGTATAAACTAACCTGTATTAGCAGTGTGTTCCTTCTGATTGGACTTGGCCAATCAGAGGCACTAGCAAGAAATGGGAGGGTTGGGGTGGGAATAAAGAGAAGTCAGGATATTTATTTCCTTTTTTTTTTTTTTTTTTTAGGATATTTATTTCCTGATCTCACTTCCTGCCTGGCTATGGTCTAGCTACATCCCTCTACCATGGGCCACAGCTCCAGATGCCTCTCTGCTACAGCACAACACTATTTCTGGGTCCTGCAAACTCTTCATTCTCCTCGTTTCTTCAGACCTAGGTATAGCAATGGATCCCCCCCTGTTGCTAGCCCCAGGATGCTTCTTAAGACCTTGTAGATAGCCTTTAACCTTGTATAATAGTCTCTTCCCTCATTTTCCCATTAGACTGTACCCTGTATTTTCCTCTAGGAAGCTGATGGAGAGAATTTTTTTTTTCTCTCTCTCTTCATCTACACAGAAATCCTATGTGATAGAAAGCACATGGATTTTACTTGCAAAAAAAAAAAAATATACTAAGGCTCAGAGAAGCTACTTTATTTTTTCTAGCTAGTGCATGATAGAAGAGATTCAAATCTGGGTGCCCCAATTCTGAAAGCTCTGGGTTATCCTCCTATATCAAGTTAATCAAGCTATGTACTCTCTTCCTAGATTAGATAATGAAGGAGTCAATAAGCTCTTTACAATTACAATAATATATAAACATAAACTTATTCAACAAATACTTTTTGAAAAAGTGACCAGTATGAATTAAGTAATGTGCTAATTGGGGAAAGCATTAGAAGTCAAAAGAAAGGCCATAGGGAAAAAAAAAAGTACCCTGGACTATGAACTGATGTCAGTTTTAAAATGTGACAATACAGCAGACAAGAGCTTCTTTAGAAGGATGTGCCTGAAGCAATAATCCCGTTTTGCAATATTTATTGATTACGTTCTGATAAATTGAAATCTTGGTTGTTAGCTGTGTCCTAACAAGGAAAATCTATGTGCACTTTCAAGTTAGTTTTTCCATAAGACTGTCACATGATGAGTGGATAAGAACAGGACCCATATTTTCCCTTCTCTAGCATGGGTTCCTTCTATTATAAGAATGACTCGTCTCTTGATGAGTGCCAAAATCTTAAAGTTAAAAGAAGATAAATCCAGGGGGGCCTGGGCGGCTCAGTTGGTTGGGCATCTGACTCTTGGTTTCCGCTCAGGTCATGATCTTATGGGTTGTGGGATTGGCCCCAGGTGGGGCTCCACGCTCAAAGGGAGTCTGCTTGAAGATTTTCTTCCTCTGCCCCTCCCCCAACTCTCTCTCTCTCTCTCTCTCAATAAATAAAAAATAAATAAATCCATTTATCCAATTTGAACGCAATACACTAAGTTCAATAGCACATACTTTCTATCATACCTTTTCGCCTGCTGTGCCCAGACCAATGATTTATGACCTTTAACTATGCTTCCCAGTTCTGTTGGGAAACTTTGGATTTGAGAAATCTACAGTTGAGTTTGGATTAAGGAGAGGAGGACATGCAAAATAAGAATGAAAACATCAACTTAGGATATTGTGATAATTGCAGAAAAAAATGAGAATCACATTTACTGAGATATATAATAGGAGGGACCACACTTACTGAAAAAATTGAGTTATCCATAAGATATGCAAAGGAATTTATGACATATAATGAATCATCAGGATTACACTGGGGTTATTAATCATGTTAATATAATTAAAAAGTTTGTATTTCTATTTTCAAGTTTCTGAATAACGAGTTTTATCCATTTTAAAACCTCAGATCCCAGAGCATCTATCAGCTCAGCATGCTCTATATTTCAAAGATACCCTTTCACACATAGAGTTCTGCCAAAGTAAACAAGGGTCCCTATCCAAGATGCCAGAGAGAAACAAGACTAGTGTGCATTTCATAATGAGTGCAAAGAGCCACATCAGTTTTCAAACATAGGATCTTTAAATTTCTTGACATAAAAAAGTTAGGCTAAGATTCTCTTAACCCACTTATATGACATCAATTTAACTATGCACGTATTTGTACCTTTTGGAGGAGAAAGGCGACACAGCCCAATGATTCCGATTTCACAGTTGTAGAGAAATGAAATTTCATTTATGTGTGTTAAATCTGACCGATTGGCTTACTTCCAGAGAGAATTGTCAGCATATGTCAGCAGAGAGGTACCTGTATCCATAGTAATGATACTAGCTAGTACTGAACATTTACCATGTGCCAGCACTCGGCCAGATGAGCTGCAGATATCACCATATTTCTCCTCAAAAATTTCATCAAGGTTATTATCTCTATTTCACAAATGAGAAATGGATGGTCAATGCAGGTATTTCACTTGCCCAAGATCAGTTTATTCCTAAGTAGCAATGCCAGTATTTAAACTCATTTCTGATTCTGCGTCCATGCATTTTGAGGTAAAGAAATGCCCAGAGACATAAATTTGACAGAAAGAAGAACCTTATATTGAAACATCATTTTTCCCAACCAAATGTCTTCATGGCAACTTTTGACAAGTTAAAATCAAACGGGATAATATGAATAACACTAGATGTAAAATAAATCTCCCTCAATATGAAAAGATTTGATGAAATTTGGATTCCCCATCTCCCCATTCTAGCACTCCTATTCCTTGGAGTCCTTTTCTCCTTATTTTTCTCCTGGCTGCATAAATGCCTCTATTGGCACCTCTATTGGCTCACTCTGGCAGTGCTCAATCCTCTAAAATCCAGACCTAACCTTATGATCCCAACATACTACCACCCAGCCCTACCTCCTCATAGTTTACCTGTATGGTATCCTCAGCACCTGAGCACTGATGGATCACATACTATGAAATCTACCTGAGGGAGCACTAGTGTGAGGGATATTTTAGCATATAGTATAACTTTAAGTCAAAGAGGGGGGCTCTTTTTTGAGACAGAGAGATCTTAGCACTTCCCAAACCATATCATTTTGATAATGATTTACTTTGTCTTCATGGAACACCTTGCCAAACAGTGCAACTTCTTGCCTGCTTTTTTTCTTTCAAACAACTTCTTATAGGCAGCAAAATCAGCATAATGTGTTTACCATAATGTAAACATAAAGTGCAGCATTATTGGCCATAAGTACAATAATGACGTGAATGACATAAGTAAGCTCAAGTTTATCATAAAATTAAGTTGCACGTGGTATTCCCAAGACAAAACTGTTCCCATAATTCTCTTCTCTTCTTTGATTTAACAAGATTAACACTAAAGACAGGTGAATGAGAGAAATGAGTTTAAATGCTAAAGGCAGGTAACGCCACTTGTCCCTTTGCCATTAGCACATTCATGGGGCTAACCTTTTTTGGTTTTCCTCTTACTTACTTATCAGAACAGGAATCCAATTCTTCTATGATCAACTGCATAAAGAAATTATAGTTTTCCTATGTGCAGATGACCATCTATTCTGCCAGATCTCTCCAGTGGTCCTATGATACAGCCAGGCACTTTTCTAATATTATTTTCCCAAAGGCCATATCCAAGTGTAACAAATACACCTGATATTTTCTACATTATTTGCATGTAATTTGCTTATGCCTAAACAGACTATGATTTTGAAGAGTACAAATCCAATTTAAATTTTCCTGACCTACCACGGTGAATGATAACTGTGCTTTCTGAATTTTGACAGCAGCACAGAATTTTCATTAGATGTAAGTAGAAAACACCAAACACTTGAGAAATGAAACATATTCTAAATGCAAACTAGAAGCAGGAAGCTTGTAGGCATATAATATCAGGCGTATTCACTAAACATAATACCTAACAAGGAGCTTTAGAAGCATCTAAACAAATAATTAAACAATGGCTCTTCTTGATTCAAATGGGAGAGGATAAAGGGTACATTATTTATTTTAAGAAGCCAGGAATGCCTCACTACCTCTAACATACCCAATTAAAAAAATAACTCTTTCGGCTTAGGATAATATGAGCTGTTAAAAGCAAATACGCTTGATAAAGGAAGCCCACTGAGAGTTATCAGTTTATTAAACCTTTTTGTGAATGAGTTTAATGGAGCATTACCAAAGCACAGGATTTGAAGGAAACAGGCAAAAACTACTCCTGAGAGAAAACCCAGAGAGGGCCACTGGCCAGAGAGGGAAGAGACAAGAGAAAAGGGTATGGAACCAGAAGATAAAGTTCCCATCTTCAGTCCTACCCAGAACAAGCCCCAAGTATACTTAATGCTGTTAGACAAAGCAACGTAGTGAATTTGAGTCTTTTAAAACTCACATTCTAGATTACCCACACTCCAAATCAAATCCACTTATTAGTTTTGTTGGAAGATATTTAAATAACATAGCAAATACATCCCATGGAAGATTCAAATGTCACTGAGGGGCAAAGTTAATAGATTTCAAAGAGGTAGGCAAAATGGTTCCAGAGGAATATAACAAACAGCATAGGAGATATTGGATATTGAAAGAAGTGATTTGGAATTTTCTTCCCATGGTGACAAAAGTAAGTTTTAAACTATAATTAATGATTAGGTCTGGTTTGTTCTTTAAAGTGAAACTTCTTCAAACGCAATCAATCTCTTCGCATAATCACAGATCTTTAAGTGTGCTAGGTTGTTAGTTAAGACAAAAACGAAGCTCAGAACACCTGGGATCTCTAGTGCTTCTTACTAGGAAGCCTAGATTTTCTTTTGTATTGTGAGCAACAGTCTCTTTTTCCAACCTACAAACCATCTTGAGACATACTGAAGGGATAAGATTAAGAATTAATAAAATCAGAGTATAGCCTGGAGAGAAAACAGTCAAGAAAGTAGAAAGACTGAACCTAACCTTTGGCATCCCAGTCTTACATATCAAAGGCCAAGTTTCAAAGCCAGGATGCCAGTCAAATGTCTTCCTGAAAATAAGTCCAGGTGTGAGGAAACATAGACACACTATTGTGGTGATCACAGCTAATGGCAAAGGTGTCCTGAAGGCAGAAATAAGAAATTAACAAGCCCAGAAATGGCCTGATCTGTAGGAAATTGCTTCCTGAAAAGCCAAACCCGTGAGCCTCGCTAGAGGCACTTCACCATTACTAATCCAGCCCATGTTTTCAGCTCATTTCCCAGGGACCTCCTTCATATCTCTGGTAACCAAGCAAAACCATTCACTGTTCTTTATATATGATCCAGTTCTTTCATCTCTCTGTGCTTGAAGAGCTGCTCCCCACCAAATTTCTCCTTCCAAACCCTATCTGAACTTTAGGATATCACTCACATGCCATCTCTATAAATATGAATCACATCAGAAATAAGCTCTCTTAGCTGAATTCTTAGGATAATCATTATTTTCTACCATTATGTTTCTTCTTTTCTAGAACACTATATTTCTCATTATCTCTATTAATCTTTAAATTCCTTTGGAGTATATTTTTCATACTAAGTATCACAGTGTCTTGCACACAATACATGTCAATAAATATTTGTTAAATGAATGAGTAAATGAATGAATGACAAGTTAGATGGTCTATAGGAAGAAAAGAGATCAAGAAGCCAGGAAAAAACAGGCTGTCATTTTTTTTCTAATTAAAAGAGCTTTAAGGATTTAGGGAATATAAAAGGCAAATCCAGAAATGATCTTGTTAGTTGTAGCCTCTTACTGGAAGAATATAAGCCATATTGATGCTTTTTTTTTTTCTACCAACCGCTATAATACTGCAGTCATCTGACCCATTTCTGTCTGAGAATCCTAAATTGCAATGACAAATATCATAGAATATTAGATCTTGGAAAACTTTGCACATGTAGCCCCACTCCTTTCTTCAGGGACACTGGGTTGGTAGCTGAACAAGGAGTAGAGCCCAGATTCCTTGAATTGAAATCAAGAGCTCTTTTTGCTCTAACAAGCTGCCTCATGGTAAATCCATCTTTTTTGATGTCTGAAAATATTCAACATCACATTCTAATGACTTGAACTATAAAAAGGTTAATAGTGTGTGCATTCCTTCAAATGGCATATTTTGTGCTACATTTCTGAAGAGGCATCACTCATCCTTTATAAATGCTACAATGATTTCTTCTGACTACTGGTCAATACTTCTATTTATTCCTGCCCAGAGTCTAGTCGGTGGGTACTCATTTCCATTAAGCACCGGGGCATGAGATTATGTTTCAATTTTGTATCTGTATGTTGATCCCAGTGACGTTTATTTTAAATGAAAATTTTTTTCCAATGGCATAAGAGTATAAGAGTAGGAAAGAAAAGTCTTGCCTCTTATTTTTATGATCTCCATATAGACTGAAGACATTTGCTAAAGTGAACGTAATCTCTTATATGTATTCCAAAGTCTTTATTAAACATTGAAACTTAAACATCGAATCACTTTGTCAGTACTGTAAAGAATTTCCAGAGGATTGTAACCCCAAATCCAGTTGTATATCAGAATCTTAGAGGATTCTTTTTAAAAACACAGATTCTGGGGTGCCTGGGTGGCTCAGTCAGTTAAAAGTCTGACTCTTGATTTGGCTCAGGTCTAGATCTCAGAGCCCTGGGATCGAGCCCCTCGTCGGACTCTGCGCTGGACACAGAGTCTGCTTGGGATTATCTCTCTCTCCCTTTCTCTCTGCCCCTCCCCATACTCACACTCTCTCTCTCTAAAATAAATAAATAAAATATTAAAAATAAATAAATAAATAAAAACACATATTTCTGATCTCAACTAAAACCGACAAAGTCAGAATGCATCTCCTAACCACCAACCTAGGAACCTAATCCCGAGGAGCTTCTGATGCAAAGTTAGATTAGAAAATTGCTACTCCATGGGGCGCCTGGGTGGCTCAGTGGGTTAAAGCCTCTGCCTTCAGCTCTGGTCATGATCTCAGGGTCCTGGGATCAAGCCCCGCATCGGGCTCTCTGCTCAGCAGGGAGTCTGCTTCCTTCTCTCTCTCTGCCTGCCTCTCTGCCTACTTGTGATCTCTCTCTGTCAAATAAATAAATAAAATCTAGAAAATTGCTACTCCAAAGCCCTGCACCTCTTATACAAGTCTAAATTTTCTTTCCACCTGTGCATTTCCACTCAGATTTTGCTCTTGTTGCACCAGCCACCCTGGCTGCATATTCTCACATGCCCACCCCAAGTATCCAAGGGGATTTTAATGTCCCTGTGTTTGGTTTAGGCCTTAGACTCTGCCCTCTGCCTCTCCCTAGGATCCTGAGCAACCACACTCCTTGCTGCCCTTTCAATGAGGTGGGAGACTGAGCAAAAGTGGGTGGGGTGGACCAAGCAGGGAATGTCTCCAAACCATTTAGGACCTAGCCTGACACAGTACTGATGTTTCTCAAGGACTGCAACCTCCCTGAAGTAACAATCACAAACTGCTTAACCTAGTAAGATAATTAAGATTGCATGTATCCATATATTTTATATTGTGAAATTAAAATCCTTAGATATGACCATTAATACTGAAGAAATGCCTCATCTGATGCAATTGCCCTTCACAAGCCACATTCCTTTCAGAATCCTGTGATCTTACTGTCTAGTCATGGAGACTCATGGTCTGCTGATCCAGTGGAGGTGAGGACAATGGCACTACCCAACCCAATGAGCTTTCCCCACCTGAGTAGTTTCATTAACTGTCATATTAAAGCATATGTCATACATATACATTATAACAAATATAAGGTCCCTTTGATGTCTGGGAAGCTAAAGTAATCCACATCACTGGTAAAGTTATCTCAAAATACCTCAAAGTCACTTAATTTTCATAGAAAGAAATACAAATCAATTCTAGCTGAAATTGGGTGCTTTTGGATCATATTATCACCTTGATCAAAAAATACGTATTTATTCACAAAAGGTGGTATGACATGATAGAAAGATTGCAAACCTAAAAGTAAAGGACCACATTGTTATTATTATTAATTATTACTCTGAAACTAAGTGACTTGGAAAGGCCACTTAATTCTCCCACAAATACCTATTTATCTAACTACCTAATATGTGATACAATAAGAAATATATACTTTTTCTTCATCCCTGGTTCCTGGCACAGAGCTCCTCATAACCTTGGGATCTCCTGAATAATAGAGGTGATAGGAACCTTTTGTTATTCATAGCAAGCCCTTCTCAACAATATCTGAGTCTATATTATTGAGGTGACTTTTGGAGGATGAAGGCTGGTTGACAGAGAAACCAACCGAATGATTAGGGTATTGGAACCTTTAGCACCTCCCAGACTCCCCAGGACAGGAGAGGGCCTGGCCATCACCAATGGCCAATGATTTAGTCAATTGTGTCTATGTAATGGAACCTCCACAAAAAGCCTAAACAAAGGGATTCAGAAAGCTACCAGGTTGATAAACACATGGACGATTTCGGGAGAGAGCATGGAAACTCTGCACCTCTTCCCTATACTTTGTCCTATGCTTTTCTTCCACTTGGCTGTTCCTGAGTTGTATCCCTTTTAGTAAACCAAAAATAGTAAGGAGAGCACTTTTCCTAAGTTCTATGAACCATTCTAGCAAATTAACAAGGCTGAAGAGGGGCTTATGAAAGCTCCTGATTTACAGCTTGTTGATTAGAAGTACAGGTGACAACCTGGAGCTTGTGACTGGCATCTGACATGGGGGTTGGTCTTATAGGACTGAACCCTTAGCCTGTGGAGCCTGTGCTAACTCCAGGTACTTTGTGTCAGATTGCAATGTATGGAAAACTCAGAAGTGTTGAGAGTACAGAAAGAGGATTTTGTTTTGTTTTGTTTGCTAATATAAAGGGGTGGATAGGGAGAGCAAAATCTGTAAGACAAGCACTATACATTAGAGCCATCTCTGTTACTAACCAGCTGTGTGACTTTGAGCAACCTACTTCACCTCTCTGAACCCTAGTTTATTTATCTATAAAATAAGGAATGGAACTAGATAGATACTCTCTTAAAGCAGTCCCAGCTGAAATATTCATAAGGGTTCTGATAGCTTCAGATCACCATGATCCTTTCTCAGCACTAACATTCCATTAATAGAAATTTCCCTCATGGATTATGTGGGAGCTGTTTTAGCACTTCTTTGCTCATAAAAGATGCTGATAGCAGGTATTTTCAACTGAAGCTACATCATTACCAGTGGCAGCTCCAGGTGTTACATTCATATCAATAACTCTTACAATGATCTCTTGTATTATATGAATTCCCTGCTTTGATTATTGAATGATAATTCTACAATTTCCTCAGTCACTATAAGTCTCTTGACAAAGTACTTCACTTTTGGAAATGTACCTACGCTATCTCCCTAATATCAGAACATATTTTTGTTTTTGTTTGGTCTTAAAATGCTTTCCTGTCATCAAATGAGTTTTACTTAAGCATCTGTGTATACTACCTAGAATTTGCTCTTAAATCATCTGAAAACATCATCTATACGACATGAGACTTAGTTTGTGCAATATAATCGACAATCTTAGATTATATTGTTTGGAGGAACAAACTCCCTATTTCTGTAACTTTAGCTGGGCTGACCATTCACCTGACGTCACACAGCCCATGTATTTTCCACTCATGATGCTCTCTGCACATGCCATTCCCTCCATCTGAAACAAAATCTCCCTTTCCCATCCCCTTCACCACCTACATACCTTTATTGTGTTTAATACATCTCCAAATCCCCAGTATCCGTCATAGGACCTTATCCATGAAATGTCTGAACTGAATGTAACTTCTTTTGTACAATTACCAACATAGATAGACAAACCCACAAATAGCACTGAATCAAAGATTTCTCATGCTAATGATAACCATACCATGAATGATTAAAATCTCATATCTGAAAAAATAATAGATTTTCAAATAGCTGAATTAGCTTAAATCGTAAGAGACTGTAACAAATACAGCATGATTATGTCCACAAAGAAACAATCCTTCACTCAATTCTGATGCATCTTATTGAATATATATTTATGTTAACTAAAGGACTTTCAACTCACAGCAAAAATAATAAGAATTAATTTATGACAAATAAAAGTTAGAAGAGAAAACAAAATAAGACTTTAACTAATAACAATTCTTCTGTGACTAAAGTGTCTCTTACCTTACCTGATAACTGTTTCTCAAACACATTAAACTGATTAAGATAAAATTCTGGCCAACAAAATTTAAGATGAAATGCTGGCCAATATATGACATACACAGATAAATAAAATGCAGCTTCTGTTTCATAAAGATTCTTAGTACTTTGGTAGCTTGAAAACATATTTGTCTAGTCTATAAAGGTGAAAATTATAGTGAAATACACTGAAATGTAAATATTTCTTAATGTGTTAGGGGACACTGCGATATCATGGTGAGTTGAGTCAAGCAAAGGTAAATCTAGCAAGGTGAATCAAATTAAAGGAGGAGAGCACTGTAAGAAAGAAATAGATGTAATACTAGAGTCCCAGAAACTCTGCTGTGGGGCCACTCTAAAGAAAGAAAATGACAACAACAAAATGAGAAAATTATTTAATACAAGTAGTTTATGTGCAGACCATAAACCCAGAGGCAGCGGTGACAGTACTCAGTTGCAAATGGCAGAGGCAGCAACCAGTGCAATGTGACCCACTACCCAGCAGGAGGCCCCGTGGAACCTGTGAGAGTCTGTGATTCAGCCAGAGCAGTAGGATGACAGCAATGAGAGATGGCAATCCAGGAGCCATCCCTGCCCCTGAACACGAGCAGGGCTGCCCACTGGTGCAAGCTGCTCCAGTGCAGACTTCAGTAAGCAATAGCTGGGGGCAGTTCTGATGCAATTGGAGAAAAACCACAATGAAAAGCAGAGATCACTTAAGAAAAACTCCCAGAGACTCCCAGAGATATTCTGAAACATCGGAGGGTATCTCAGAGAAGCAAAAGGCAAAATCGAAGGTCCTAAGCAGAACACAGGAAAAGGAAATGTTTCTCTACTCAGGGGAAGGGATGTGAATTCAGATATTGGCAAATTAGACCAAGCAGCCACTGGTGGGTTTCACTGAGCCTTTGGTATAACTGCCAGCCTCACTTTCTTGTGTATCCATAACCTGGTTAGCCCTGTGTTTCCTTGGGCTACTAGACAACAGTACCAGCAATCTGAGAAACTTAGGAAATCACCTTCTGTAGAGAGTGTTTAAAATAAGGATAAATTTCTTCCTCCTGTTCAACAGAGGATCTCAGAAATTTCCTCTGCTTCCATCATACTTCACTTACTCTCCCACTTATTCTTCATTTTTCATTAAAGCCATATAAAATAGAGATGCTTGTACTTTCTGATGCTAACGATTATTTTTTATAACCTAATATAAACTATATCTGTTCTGCACTAATTCCTTGGGCAACTGATTGGTACTATAATCATACCGATGACATAATAAACTGGACTGAGAGTCCACTTTACCAATTCCTTTTATAAGTTTCAAATAAATCTTAATTAATTTATTGCCTGGAAAAATGCATGGTTTTATTATCAATACAAATTATCTTATTTTCATAGCTAAAGATATCTTTGATTTTCTTATTCTAAATTAAATATATTTGAGCACTTTCAATGTGAGTCTTGTTTCTTTGGAAACCAAGGATGGAGAGATAGGTTTATCTCTTCCTTTTTCCATTTCACAATTATGGGATGGGCTCCATATGGCCTGGAACTTTTGTCAGACTTCACATTCTAATACCTTGATCATCTGGTTTTGTGCTATCATAGTTCTTCTTTTCCTCTCTGGGGAACTTCAAGTCTGTTGCTGGCATCTGTCCCCTGCTTTTCCCTGCAAATGTCTTAGCAAATAATTCATCTAATATCTACTGTTCCTCTGAACAAACTAGCACTTTCTCTTTGGTCTGCCATTTCTTAAATGTACTTCTAAATGTCTTTTAATATCTTACCTTAAAAACCTATGCAGTTTCCATATTAACACTCTGATAACCATCTATTAAATGGAATCCAACTAAGACATTTATTCTCTGAAGAGTCAAAAATTCTGACATAAATATAATAACTTTAGGAAATTTTTAGTTTTAATTTTGTTCCCTAATTCTACCATCATCATTGTGGTTAAATGTAGCGAATGGAGTTTTTTTCAAAAAATTGACCCTTCCTAATTGTTCTCTTAGTTTCGTTAAGTCTCAACACCAGATTAGGAAAAATAAAGTACATCTATAAATTTACTGCTCTCTGTTGTCAAGACAAATCTGGTCTATCAAGACACTGCTGATGAATACCACATTCAACCTGTAACACTCTTTCAGAGACTAAAAGTTAAACGAGGCTCTTGAAATAAACAAAATATAAACATCCAATATTTGCTCAAGAACATCCATTTACACCAGGGTTAGCTTTTCTGCATTGGTCCTTATACTTAAGAATAATAAGTAAACATTTCTGGTTCAGAGCCTTTTTCCCCCCATAATCACTTTGGCTGGATTTTTCCAGTTCTTGATAAATAACAACAGAGTATAAAACTATGGGTATGCTTCTGGCCTCTAAGTCCCATGTCATGAAGTGTTAGATTTATTGAAACTGATACTCTTATACCCAGTTAAGCAACTAACCAGTATGTCAGAAGCACTGAGAACTATATAGATATAGCCAAGCTCTATATAGATAAATAGGCAACCCCTTGAAATCTTGAGTCATCAGCCATCAATTATTTTCTAGTAATGCAAATGAATTTATTCAGAATTTCCTCTGTATATCATGCATTTCCCTGTACTTAGGCAAAAGCAAGCCAAAGCAATATTTTAAAGATGACTTTTATATTCAATAATATACAAACAAAAAGACCCTTTGTCCCAAAGGTCTTTTCCAACATTTTTTTTTCTTAGCTAAAATAAGAATCACAAGTGTCTAGGTGAAGACTGATTTGGGGCTCAGGTGGATCACTCTGAAAATGACTTCAGTTTATTGCTAGGTATTTTAGCTCAAACACTCCAACTTGAGTACAGAGGTCCAGAACTCTGTCCTTTGTTCTGATGGAATATTTTGAACAAAACTCAAACAATGTTTTAAGCTAGTTCTTTTGTGCTGTAACACAATAGAAGCTTAGGATAACATGCATTTTAAGAGAGTCACAATCCTTTTTGGTTATTCAATCTATAACACTCTCAAGGCCGTATGCAAAGTATAAAAGCAACTGCTTTGAAATGCTAATATCCAATAAAACTTTATACATGATTTTTTTTAACTAGCACAGATGTTAGTTAAAAATCTGTGTCAGTGCAACACTGACCACAATAGTTAAATTGTTAAATTGGTTAGAAAAACATCTAAGACTGTGCCTGCAATTGTAAGGCCCAGCCCTAGAGCTTGGTTAGTTTACACAGCCAAGCAGCACAGAAATCTTTTGATAATTAGAAGTAGATGGAGCCAAGACTGGGAGGCAATGAGTGACAAAAAAGAGATTAGATGGAAATGGGTGTCCTTGACTAGAGTTGAATTAACTAATTTACTGGAAGCCATTTAAACCTTATTAATGACCTTTAAAATATAGGAAAGAGACCCATCCATGGTTGTCTTCATATTTTTGTATTTGATCCCTTTTCTAGGGAATGTACCCTACCCTCACCCTCCTTTACCTGGCTAACTCATGGTCACACTGCCGAAGACTACAGAGATGACTCATCACCCTCACCTGCCCAGGTGCTCCCTTAGAATCCTGTACTCATCATGCTGTACTGAAGTCATTCATTAGTTCTGCAGTGATCAGTGAGCAACACAGAAGCAGAGGCTGTCTTCTCTATCTATAATCCCAGGAGCTGGCTCAGTTGCTGATACACTGTACATGTTCAAAATCTGCTTCCTGAATGAATGAATGAATCTTAAACTTTAAGAAGGGAGCAAGAATTGTGAGGAAGTCATAATCAAGAAAATATAGACAGCACACTATCTTTTGATTCCCGTCCCTAACTAGAAGGGGCCTGGTAGAATCAAAATTTATTAAATACATGTTGTATGTCAGGCTATTGACTATGTCATCTTAGTCATTTTGAAGTAAGTATTCTCAGTGCCATTTTAGAGATGAAGAAAACTTGCCACAAGAGTAAGTAACTTACCCAATTTTACAGCAACCAAATGGAAGAGCTGGAATTTGAATCTAGGTCTCCCTGACTCCAGAGTTCCTATTTCCTCCCCTATACCCAAGACCAGGAAGATTTATCCTACCTTTGCTTTGTTCTATTTTAGGACTTACCCAAGCACACCGTGTCCAAAAAATGCTGTCAGCAATGGTAGGAAAAAAGTCAGGGCTGCTCTGTCAGTAAGTTGGCTTAGAAAAATCACATATTTCATCTGGAGCTGAAAATACTGGTAGGGGCTTGGCTGTGAGATACCCCTTGAAATACTGGCATCAGTTTCTAGGTCAGTTGTTCCTGATGAGCATTGGTTCATACCTCATCAGAGTGGTGCATGGAATCTCATTAGTTGCATCCCTTCTGTGATAGGCCTCCAGAGAGCATGATTTACTCTTTGGTGCATGCTGCTGGCTGTCAGCATGATTCACCCAAAATTGACAAGAACCTGCTTCATTAACGCAGCTACAATCCCACCTCTCTGTCACTATGGTCACATTTTACCAGTTTGTCTACTGATCAGTTTCTCATGTGCTTCTTCATCTCTGGCCTTCTACCTTTTTGAATGCCCAGAGCCCTAAATTCCTTTAGAGTGAGTTTACTTCGCTTTCTGCTTCCAAAGCTTTGCTTGTCAAGCCTCAGACCTTCCGTGGCTCTCCATCTGAACACACCCTTGTTTCTTAATAGAGATTGATTTACAAGAATGGACTTTCTTTTCAAATACGATACATTTTCTGAATATAACAAAATGTAGAAAAGGTCCACAGGGTGGCATAACAGCAATCCTCTCAGGGAATGAATATAAATTTAGAGAGCAAAAGTAACACAATGAAGAATCAAGAAATTCCCCCACACACTCAGTGTGTGTCTTAGGCAAGTCACAAAATCTTTCTAATACCCATTTTTCCCATTTGTAAAATAGAAATATTAATATCTGCCTTGCAGATTTGCAAAAAGGATTGAACTGAGTTATGTGTGTGTCCCAAGGAGTTAGAGTTACATCTTACAACAAAATAAAGGTGTGATTTGTGTTTTCACAATACATTTATACCTCCTTGAAAAAAAATAATTTTTTTTCTAAATTTAGGCACAACCATATATTGATAGATTCTTACTCTGTCATATGGAATAGCTCTCCCAACTACAGATCTCTACAAAGTCTTTGTCAATGAATAAATAAAGTACCTATAATATTAATCTCCTTATTTTAGGTGCAAATAGTGGCTTTTTCTAATCTTTGAAGATATTCAATGTTTAATCAACGTTAGCCATAAAATATTTCTGGGAAGATTACCAAACGTAATCATTTTCAAGTAGCACTATCATCCTATAGTTACTACTACTAAAAACAATAAAAATGGCACCTAATAAATATAGAATACTTATCTTTTGCCAAGCACTGCTATAATCCCTTTACATGTATTAACTCAATTAATTATCATACACACACACACATACAAACTACATTGCATGGAATGATTATTATCCCAAATTTATACACGAAGGCATGAAGTGCAAAGCAGTTAGGTAGCTTTCTCACAGTAATACAGCTACTAACTGAGGAAACTGGAATACAAAGCCAGACACTCAGCTCCAGGACTCATGGTCTTAACCGCATGCTACACAGCTTCCCTAATGTGGAAAATGCCACAGGCAGAACTGATACTTGGCTTTTATAAAAAACATACAAGTTCAACCTACACTTGCATTTTTAAGAATATATCCAAAAGATTTTTTCTCCATGGTGGCCTCCAATTCAGGAAGATTTACTGATTACCAGAGGCATCAAATTATATTTGAGAACTTAATGCTATTGTATTTATTTGTTTCAAAACATATATCTCAGTTGAAACTATGTTAATAATACTTATTTTTTTTAATTTTTTGCCTATCTCTTTCAAATATCTTTTGCTTTTATTTAGCATGTATTCCTTTTTCGATAGCCAATTTGTATTCCTTTTATCAGGCTTAAAATAATTATGTTCGAATTGGCAGTAATATTCTGACACAACATATGAAAATAGAACAATAATGCCTAATAATCATCGAGCATTCATTCTGTGTCAGCAACTATTCTAAGGTGTTTTCCAGATGTCATCTCATTTTTGTACCAACTTTGAGAGATGAAAGTTATTTCAGGGTTTTCACAGAAGGAATTGTAACTTGACAAAGGCAATCCCTATGCTCAGTGGCAAAGCAAGACACAAACCCAAGTGAGTCTGATACTACCAAATTCATGCACTTTTCACTCTGCCACCTGCCTCTTTCCTTAATAGCACACAAGGGAAAGAACCCATGGTGGGGCTCGGAAAAGCAACACGGAAAGGGATAGCAGAGGGGACCATGGGGCATGAACGGAACAAAATCCTCAACACTGGAAAGAGAAAAAATACTCCTGTTGTAACCCACAGCAGTTAGCACATAATGGTGGTGTCACATCTTCACACATAAAGTTGATGACTAAAGTCACCTCTATGAAACAATGTTTCTTCCCCAACTTTGTTCCTCACTTTTTATTTCTTTAAAAGAGAAACCTCTTTTACTAATTGCCTCAACCATCGCAACAGCTGAGCTATACAGAGATTAGAAAGCAATTGGACAAGACAATTTTGAATTTCTCTTTCAAGTTCTTTTCTAAAGAGGCAGCAGATTGTTTATTATTTCTTTTATCCTTAAACACCCTCTTCAGAAATGGTGAAAGAATTAAGATTTACGCAATAACTTTATGATAGAGCCAGTACCAGACCCATTTTCCTGAACAGTAGTGTTTTTCTGAACCAAATTTATCTAAGACATTAGAACTATTCAAAATGAGACCCAGAATGACCTAGAATGATATCACAGAATCGTTCCTTCACTGTAGAGAAGAGATTCATTAAGAACTCCAGGAATATAAATAGCCGTTCTGTTTTTAAAGGCCTTAATGGGAGGTAATTATACGACCTTCCACAGTCCCACATTCCAATGCTCTAAAATGTTTTTCTCCCTGAAACTGAGGGAAAGCATCGGTATTTTCATTCTTTCTGGCAAATATATGAGAGATAGTCCCTGAAGCCAAACTTTATATTGGCAATCAGAAAAGTGCTTTCAGAATATTCAGGCACATATCTGTCCAAGAAAGCTTCAATGGCTGAAGACAGCTGGGTACTTAATATGATAAAATCCTTAGTCAAACATATGGTCTTCTCCACATGAAAGTACTTTCCTATAATAGCTCTCCCAATTTTTTTCTTTTTCACATAGAAATCACACTGTTTATTTAAGTAACATAACACACATAAATAGTAGGTGCTATTTATTTAACATTTGTGCAGAAATATTTTTGCTGTTATAATGAGGGATCTAAAACACGTACATACTTTATTAGAGCTCAGTGACACACACCTGGAGTCCCTGACTTTGCCCACAGACCATGGTAGGCTGATGTTTTTAGGGATTTCTTGTTAAAGGGCATGATGATGATTCAGGGAGATGGGCACATCACAGATAAGCCAGACCATGTCAGAGGTGCCATCAGTTTGGGCACACTTAACACACTATATATTCATCTCAAGGATCAGAAAGCAATTCCAGGAGGGGTGCACATAGTAAACAACCTTACATGTCAGAAATCTTTGGAGAAACAGGAACAAAGGCTCCCCTGTCTCCATCCTCCTATGTTGAAAAGAAAACTCTTCTATGATGCAGGTACTTCAAGTATCAAAAAGTTGTTAAAGTGCTTTAATACTGTGATATATTACATATCAAACCCTGTTTTATCACTGACTTTCATTTCTGAGACTACTTTACTTATTTTTAATGAGGACATCAGGCAGCCTAAAGGTGAAGTGAATAGAAGTAATGTTCAATTGAAACCATGAAGGATGAATTTCAGTGGAAAGGAAAGGAGGAAAAAGAAAGGGCACACATACCTGGTAGAAAAGATGAATGAGTTTACATGAGAAGCTTTGCATTGGCTAGTTCAATAAAAGAAATCTGGAGGTCACATATAGTCCTGAATTTGGGTTAGTGAAGTTCAATCTTATATGAGCTTAGGTAAGTCCAATTTGGTTTTAAACATTGGTTTAGGGTAGAAATTTTTAGTAAGGAAAGAGGTGATAGAACTTGTGAGAGATTTCAAGACTGAAAATGTAGATTTGAAAAAAAGTGAATTTTCCAGAGAAGAGCCTATTGAAATAAGAGAGCCAAGGACACTGCCTTGAGGACCATCTACATTTAGGGAGAATGGGAGGAATGAAAAGTTAGAGTGAAAGAAAGCTCAAAGGCAGAAGGAAGTTCCATCTCAGAAGATAGAGCAGCCATTCCAAATGCCAGATGTCATTGAGTTGGACGACTAGCAGTCACTGCTAACTCTGAAGAGAGCTATTCCAGTACTCATTTATAATGAAAAAAATCCTAAATGCCTAACAACAAAAGATTGAGTCTTGAAGCTACAGTACACACAAAATACTAAACAACCATTTAAAATTGCATGATGTACTGTATGGTGACTAACATAATACAAAAAATAAAAAATAAAATATAAAATAAAATCACACTTTCAAATAATAAATGAGCTGAGAAAGTTCCACGCTACAGAGATATGCAAAAAGTATAATATCTATTGAGATAATTTCACAACAGTATATATATTTTTCTCTATATATCATAGTGTACAGGGATATATGAATATACACTTGCATATATTACATATATCTATAAACACCCCTATATTCATAAGCATATATACATAACTACAGATAAAAACTAAAAAAACTATTGTTAATATATAAGATGAAATGTTATCAAATACTAGCTGTGATTATATCCATCTCTGGAGAATGATTAAAGGTTTTTTTTTTATCTTTTCAAGTTTCTACAATGAATAAATATCACTTTAAAAAAACAGAAAGAATACAGTAAATGCCCATCAAGGCAAGGGAGAAGCAATTTCAAATGGGCAGTGAGAGATAACCAATTGCAAGAGATTAGGGAGTGAGTAGTTAAGGTGTATGTGAAGTAAATGTACTCTTTTCACAAGTTCAGCAATGGAAGGCAGAAGGAAAGAGGGCAGGTGTCCCAGGGGGCACCATGAAAGGAGGTTTTCTTGGTCCTGACAGTGTGAGAGGAGACAATGGAGAGGAAGATAAAAAAAGAGAGAAGACCTCGAGGGACAAGATGGAATGGGATTAGCCTTGTCTTCCTCCAGCAGACAAAAAGAAGAGAAACAGTGAAAATACTGAGAACTGAGATAAAGAGAATGTGTCAGGGATGGAAAGAAGGCATCATACAGGGTGTCCCAAATTCAATAAAAAAGATAGTGGGATCTTCTTTTAAAAGGAAATCAGGATCATGATGAGGGACTAATAGATCCAGATACAGAGACACAATTAGAAATAAAAAGGAGAGGACTACTCTTCAAGAGAGGGAAGTTATCTCTAAGAATCAAGACCATCAGACACTGGAAACCTGGTTGTTTCTGTGTACCACAGGATTAGACTTCCTTCAGCTCAGTTAGGTTTGAGAAAGCTAACTTTGGCTCCCCTGGCTGATGAGTCCAGTAATTAATGCACTTTTTAAGAATTTCCATAAGTTAGAATATTAGATTAACATAATTTTTGAGGAGCACTTTGTCAATTGAGGAACATGAAACAAATTTAAAACAGGTCTTTTAATGGCTAAAATCAACAACACAAGAAGTGTTGGCAGGGATGCAGAGAAAAATGAACACTCTTGGTGGGAAACCAAACATGTGTAGCCACTGTGGAAAACGGTATGGAGGTTCCTCAAAAAGTTAAAAATAGAGCTACCTTATGATCCATGAGCACATGGGTGGCTCAGTTGGTTGAGCGTCTAACTCTTGGTTTCAGTTCAGGTCATGATCCCATGAGTCCTGGGATCGAGTCCTGCCTGGGTCTCCCCACTCAGCAGGGAGTCTGCTTGAAGACTCTCTCCTTCTGTCCCTCCCCTGTCTCGTGCTCTCTCTCTTCTCTCTCTCTCTCACTCAAACTAATTAATTAATTTAAAAAAACTACCTTATGATCCAGCAGTCACACTACTGGGTATTTACCCAAAGAATACAAAAACACTAATTCAAAGGAATACATGTACCCCTATGATTATAGCAGAATTATTTACAAGAGCCAAATTATGGAAGCTGCCAAGTGTCCATCGATAGATGAATGGATAAAGAAGATGTGATATATATATATATATGGAATGGAATATTTATATATGGGATGGAATATTATTATATATACATATTATATATATATAATTATATATACGTATTATATATAAATACACATATATATACATATACATACATACATATATATATACGTAAACATATATATATATATTACATACATATCTATATAGAATGGAATATTATTCATCCACAAAAAAGAATGAAATCTTGCCATTTGCAATGGCATGGATGGAGTTAGAGAGTATAATGTTAAGTGAAATAAGCCAGTCAGAGAAATACAAATACCATATGATTACGCTCATATGTGGAATTTAAGAAAAAAAAAACAAGCAAAGGGAAAAAAATAAGATAGAGAGACAAACCAAGAAACAGACTTTTAATTATAGAATACAAACTGACGGTTACCATAGGGGGAGGCAGGTGGGCATGCAGGTTAAGTAGGTGATGGGGATTGAGGAGTGCACTTGTCGTGAAGAGTACTGGGTAATACATGGAAGTGTTGAATCACTATGTTGTACTCCTGAAACTAATATTACACTGTATGTTAATTAACTGAAATTAAAATGAAAATGTAAAACAAAACAAACAAATCAAAAACATGTCTTTTAGCCCAAAAATGGTATGGTCTGAAACAGAAGCAGACATTTGCTATTATTTGTATGCAATGACATACAATCAATCAAACGTAGATTAAAAAAAGTCATGGATTTTTTTTAAAAAGATTTTATTTATTTATTTGACAGAGAGAGAGAGATCACAAGTAGGCAGAGATGCAGGCAGAGAGAGAGGGGGAAGCAGGCTCCCCGCTGAGCAGAGAGCCTGATGCGGGGCTCGATCCCAGGACCCTGAGATCATGACCTGAGCCGAAGGCAGAGGCTTTAACCCACTGAGCCACCCAGGCGCCCCAAAAGTCATGGATTTTTGAGCAGGAAAGAACCTTGGAATTCATCTACATTGGGGCCAGATAAGTAACAATTGTGTGATTCAGAAAGACTATTAAGATTAGAGAGAGTGATAGGACTTCTAGTAAAATGTTAAGTGTGTGTTCCACCTAAAGGATTTAAAAAGGAAAATTGTGTACATCACACCTGCCAAAAAGAAGAGAAGGAAGAATCAGCCAGATGATACCATGGGAAACCTTGATCTCTACCAATCCCCTCATTTTTACAAGTTAAGTACATTTGATATTCGTATACATTAAGTAACTCCTTTATAATAAATGACTCCTAGATCCCAATTTTCTAGCCTAGAGCTCTCTGTAGGACTGCACCTTATGCACTCTGATCTTGTCAACCTTTGTAGGCAGCCATTTTACCGTCCAATGCACTGAAATATTGCACCCACAGAAGATGAGAGTATTTCACCCATTCCTTCCATTCGTTAGCATTTACTGTGTTATAACTACCAAACATCTTGATAGAGATAAAAACAGATAACACGAATGATCTTATTTAAAAATGCCTTCAGTTGTCAAAAAATGTACAACCTGGATGGAGTTTCTTCAAAAAGTTAAAAATAAAACTACCATATGATCCAGCAATCCCACTACTGGACATACATCCAAAAGAAATGAAATTAGGATCTGCAGAAGAGACATCTGCACCCCCATGTTCATTGTAGCATTGTTCATAATTGCCAGGATATAAGAAAAACCTAAGTGTCCATCAACCAATGAATGGACAAAAAAAAGTGATATAAACACACAACGGAATATTATTCAGCCATAAAAAATCCTGCCATTTCTGACAACATGGATGAAACTTGAAGGCACTATACCAAATGAAATAAGCCAGAAAAAGACAAATGCCATAGGATCTCACTTATATGTGGAATCTACAAAAGTCAAATTCACAGAAGCAAGGAGTAGAACAGTGGTTACCAGGGGCTGGGGAATGGGCAAAATGGGGAGATGTTGGTCAAATGGTACAAATTCTCGTTGTAAGATGAATAAGTTCTATAAAGCATGGTGGTTATATTTGCTAATATTGTACTTTATACTTGAGATGCATTAAGAGAGTAGATCTTAAGTGTTCTCATCACACCAAGAAAAAAAAAAAAAAACTATGTGAGGTGGTGGATGTGTATGGTAATCATTTCACAATGTATAATGTGTCAACATTATAACCCTAATGTTAAACACCTTAAATATATACAATTTTTATTTATCAATTATACTCCAATAAAGCTGGAAAGTAGCATATAACCTTTTTTGTTGCATCTTACAGATATTTAATAATTACATATATTTATGAATATTTAGGTAACAGCACTGGCAGTAGCACACGCATCACAAATTGTGGCTTGAGGATAACACTGCAATACCAAACAGATTTAAAACATTAGCTGTGATTCAATGGGAAAAGTATTGAACCTGAAGTCAGATAGCCTTGGTTTAAGCCCTAACTCTGACACTTACTTACTTTCTGTCTGACATTAGGCAAGTAACTTCATTTCCCAATTTTTTTTTCATTTGCAAAAGGGCAATGCAATAACGCTGACCTGTCACTAGAGTTGATGAAGAATTAAAAACCTTTCCTTCACAAACTTTACAAATACATCTACACATAGGTAAAATTTTTAATTTCGCACAATTTCCATTTAAGAAATAAAAGTATAATTACATTTGAAGTTGTCATAGTGGAATTTCTCATTCTGGTATAAATAAGCACTTTTTAACAAGTTTTAGCAAACCTATCTCCAAGGTTGAGGGACACTGTTCTGTTACGGACTGAATTAAATGACAAGCAACTGCCTGCCTTTCTTACTTATGGGAATCACAAGGCATTAACATCATTTAGCGCCAGTAATAAGTTTATATAGCAGTATTGAGTCAAATATGGAAAACAGGTACAAACTGGATCCCTTCTTGATATAAATATATCCATATATATCCATATATATATACACAAACACATATTCTATGCAATATTTCAAAAATATGCAATAATCATTGAAACCAGAAATATGAGCCAAAGCGTAAGGCACTTATAAAGTCATTTTCAAGCTCCTGAGCAAGTGTTTGGTTGGAAGCTACCTAAAAAGTCTTTATATTTTTATTTACTTAATATATGTTATTTAATTTACAACCATATTTTTAAAGATTTATTTATTTATGGGGTGTCTGGGTGGCTCAGTGGGTTAAAGCCTCTGCCTTTGGCTCAGGTCATGATCTCAGGGTCGTGGGATCAAGCCCCGCATCGGGCTTTCTGCTCGGCAGGGAGCCTGCTTCCCCCTCTCTCTCTCTGCCTGCCTCTCTGCCTACTTGTGATCTCTCTCTCTGTCAAATAAATAAATAAAATCTTTAAGAAAAAAAGATTATTTATTTGAAAGAGAGAAAAAGAGTACGTGTGAGCAAGCAGGAGGAGGGACAGAAGGAGAGAGAGAATCCTGAAGCAGACTCCATGCTGAGCAGAGGCCAACATGGGGCTCAATCCCAGAACCCTGAGAGCATGACCTGAGCTGAAAACCAAGAGTCAGCCGCCCAACCAACTGTGCCACCCAGGTGTCCCTAATTTACAACTTTAAATTAATTGTTCATTATTTTGTACTTGGAATGTTTCAAATACCTATAACTTTTCTTCCAATTTCAGGATGCATAATTCCATGTGTCAGTCATATCTGGTAGTTCATTATTTGGAAACATGTGCAATGGATTGTTTTAATATTATCAGGAACCTAGGGTTTCTCATCATTTAGGAAATTAAAAACTTTTAGCAATATCCTTACACCTGAATAATTTTTATCTCCATTTGTAACCATATCTCCATCAGTAACCATATGGTTACTACATATTTTAGGTACAACTGAACCAAGTCATTAATTCCATTTACACTGTGTTTTCTCTTTTTGTTTTACAGTGCCTTTTTAATGTCTCCCCTCTTTGTTAATGATTGCTCTAGGCAGTTGTTAGATCCAACTAAATTGAGTTCCTTTGATAAATCTGGACTCGATGAACCAAAATGTTATTTAAGAATCAGTAGATGCAGGAGATGATTACTTTGATATTACTCAGGATTAAGAAAAAAATTTCTTTTTATACCTCATCCTCAGTCTCAGCTGCTCTCCATCGCTATCATTTTGTGTGCTGTAACTTGCAGACAACTAAGCTTCAAATTTATATAGTGAGGATAAAACAAGTGATGAAATGTTCTGAGGTTACAAAATGAAGACACCTCAATATTCCAAGTTATTCTTGCTTTGACTACTTATTATTCAGACATGATTTGGAGAGGAAGCAATCACTCTGCTGTCCTTTTCTATGCCACTGAGCAGCTTCTTAATCAAAAGAGATTACCTGAGGAAAAGATCATTCCATCTAAGGCTATGCTATGTATAATGGTGTTAGCCACTTTTTTTAAAATAAGGAATGATATATAAATGATGTTCTCTGATTTTCATGTAATTGGAATTTCTCTTCATTTGTAAAATTAACCATTTTTAAGCTGGAAAATTTTGACATCAGAAGACAAATAGGAAAGCTAAAAATCAAATGTTTAACCTTCAAAACTAACCTAAAACTGGTTTCTAGATTGCATTAAAAAATGTTTGCCTACTTCCAAACCTATTGTAGGAAGGGTTATGAATCTTTTCCTTGTCTAGTACTGCTGTTTCACTCATACATAAATATTTTACAATTATTCTTGTGCCAAAGAAGTCTTCAATTGTTATTATTGAAAAGGATTTCTGTTTCAGTGAGTGGCTTCACTGCTGTCCAATTCATTTTACATTTATATTTCTTGTCTTCAGATGCCAAAAAGTGAGTTTTATATTTGAGCCTTATTGATCTAAAAAGTTCAACAAGTTTGGCCTTATAATTTTAAAAATTTAATAGCGACTCAAATCGGGGAGGGTTTGTTCTTAATTTTGAGTAGTTTCACACACTCTGTTCTACTTACTGTCTCCTTTCAAAAGTTTTGCATGTGTGTTTAAGAAAGTTAAAGTATAGTTTTAGTTTGTGCCCATCTCTACTCCTGACTAGTTTTGTAACCATCAGATAGCTACCCAATATTTTAAATCTCACTTCCTTTATCTGTAAAATAGTTAACAACAACAAAACAAATTAGTCCTATCTGGTAGGGTAGTTTTGAGGATTAAAATGAGATGACGTACATAAGACATATTCACAAAATAGGCACAAAAGAAGATACTGGATATATATTCTGTCATTATCATCATTATTAGCAACTTAAGTTAATTTTTAAAAAATGAAACAAGATGGGACCGGGGAGAGAGACAAACCATAAGAGACTCTTAATCTCAGGAAATAAGCTAAGGGTTGCTAGAGGGTGGCTGGGTTATGGACATTGGGGAGGGTATATGCTATGGTGAGTGCTGTGAATTGTGTAGGACTGATGATTCACAGACCTGTACCCCTGAAGCAAATAATAAATATGTTATATGTTAATATAAAAATATATGAAATAAATGTTATATGTTAATAAAAAACATTAAAAAAGAAAAGTAATATCGCAAGGTCAAGAAAGTCAGGCTGGGTTTCTTTCCCAAAAAGGATTATGCTGCACATACGTGCTCCCAGAAGACCCTCCACCAATCCCATCCCAGAACTTCTCTCTGTATTGCAGAATGTCTGAATCACGTGTCTGTGCAACCACTCACATATCTCTAGCACTGGATGATGGGTTGCATCATGGCTGACACTATATGGTTTCCTGTGTAGCCCCAGGCAACTTCAAAATAAACAATAATTTTGAGTTGAATAAGAAAATAAATCAATGAATTTATTACTAACTTATATTAATTCGTTCCTCTTAAAGGCTTCTTCTAATAGCTTTTAATAAAAAAAGAAATCTAAGAAATAACCCTCAGTACTGGGGACATCCAAAGTTTCTCTAAATAGTAATGTTTCCTGGATTGATAAACCTGTTTAAGTTCCTTTTCATCTCTACTTAGTTATTGTCACAGTGGTGATCTTTTTTTTTTTAAATAAAGATTTATTTATTTATTTTAGAGAGAGAGAGAGAGCATGAGCAGGAGGGGCAGAGGGGGGGAGAGAGAATCTCAAGCAGACTCCATGCTAAGCACGAGCTTGATGCAGAGCATGGAACCCAACACAGAGCTCAATTCCGGGACACAGATCGCAACCTGAGTCAAAACCAAGAGTCAGAGCAGGTGCCCCTGCTGATATTCCTTTTTAACTAGATTGATTAGCCTTCAAAATTTTCAAGTTTTTCCTATAGCCTAACAAGTAGGGCTCAAAACCATAGCTACACAAAACCCACCTGTCACTTGACTTGAAGTCAAGTTTTTTGCCATTTTATCCAGTTTATCCAGTTCATACTTTTCTATTGCAGCCAAAAAAATTATTCTCCTATTAACTTCCCTTTGCCACTCTTCTATGAGTCACAGTATTCAAATATTAAAGATATGATACAAATCTTGCACAATAATTTATTTTAGACTGTTCAAAACTAATATACCTTATCCTAAAATATTCTCATGCAATTCAAAGTATTCTGCCTCCTCACATTATTTTATAGATATATTATTCTATATTATTTTATCTTCTCATATGTAAACTAAATTGGTTGCCCATTTTTCTCATACTAGAGTTTAAGCACCTGAGGAGCAGTACCATATATGATATTATAAAATAATAGATATTTTAGTAAGAGCTGGATATAAATAAATTGTTATGAACAAGTGGTGATGTAGGGACCAGGATGGATTTCAAACAACAGTTTAAATCTTACTTGATTGCATATTGTACAAATCAATGACAAAGATAGAAAAGGTGCTTTTTTTTTTTTAATGTTTGAATATGGCTACATTTAATCCACATGTTTTGTTTTGTTTTTAATCTCAAAATCAGCTCATAACCAGCAACCAGAATAAAACAAAGTTTCCTTGGTGCCATTTGCTTCATAAGCACAGCAGGTTTATTGTAGCTGCAGTTACAATGTATTCTGATATGAACACATTGATATATTGCTATCAGTACATTGATATAAACAAACTGAAACACAAGAAAGAATTTCTTTTTTTAAGATTTATTTATTCTAGAGAGGGGGTAAGGGGCAGAAGGAGAGGGAGAGAGAGAGAATCTTGGCAGACTCCCCACGGGGAGCCTGATGCAGGGCTCCATCTCCCAACCCTGAGATTATAACCTGTGCTGAAATCAAGAGTCAGATGTTTAACTAACTGAGCCACCCAGGCACCAAACAAGAAAGAAGTTCTTAAGTACTCAGCACAGCTAATACACTAAATGTAAATCTGTTCATTAAGCAAACACTTATTGAGAACTTACTATAAATTAGACCCTATGGCAAGTACCAAAGATAAAAGCATGAATAAAACATAGCATTAGGAATTCACCACATAGGCACTTAGATAATGTATACATATGTAAGTATAGGACTGTGTTTTGATTCAAAACTACATGGAAAGTATTTAGGAATATACCTACTAGAAATACTGTATTTCCAAAGTCATCAAATACATGTCTGAAAATGGGTGTGTAGAGTGAAATTAATTTTGAATTGTTTCATTTTACTGAATTTGTACTCTCCAAAAAACTACTGCTTTCCCAACATTCTCATTATTATTGAAGCCAAGAAACTTTTACCTTCTGAAGCTTATGATGTTGGAGCTATCTTTGATATCTCTTGCTGGTAGACTGCTGATTATAAGTGATACCTGAGTCTTTCACTCCAGCCTGCTGGCCACTTCCCTTTCAGCTGCCATGACATCATCTTTAATTTGGCACTGGTCTATACCCCTTCCTCCCCACCCCTGCCTCTACCCTCTGCCTGAAAATAGAACAGGGTTTCTCCACTCTCATCTTCCTTGTTGTTCCCAAGACAAGTGCTCACACCCTTCTTATGTAAGGAAATGTCCTGCAAATCACTGTTGTAAAGCAGTTAGGGACTATCAACAATAATCTAACTGGGGAATTTTCAAAATATCTAACAAAGTTATCAAATCCAAATGTCCTGAGTTTTTGTACCAACAATGCTTTCTCTCACTTCGCAATTCATTGCTCATTTTAGCTTATAATTTGTTTGCTTATTTTGCTTATTTGGTATTTATGCTAACTCGATGAAATTTATGGTCTTTTTCTTTTTTTTTGCTTTTTTAATTTGGAATTGCATAATCAATGTTTGTATGCTTTTTATAAGTGCTGCATTAGGTAGACAGTATGAGACTAAGAAATGAGTGAAACACAGTTCCTGCCTTTAAGTAGCTAAGACTGTATGTCCTATAGCAGCTAGGGCAACATCATGTACATAAAAGTTCAATACACATTTATTGAGTCAAAGAGGCACCAACTGTAGAAACTCAATACTCTGCCATACCTAATTAGAATGAGGATCAAAATAAAAACTCCATTAATGAAGAACTATAAATTCATGGACAACATGGAGAGTGGTTAAGAGCATAATGAGAAAGTGAATCAGATAGACTTCAATCAAATACTGTCTCTACTGTTTACAAGCTATCTGATCTTAGTAAAGTTACTTAATTTCTTTGAGTCCATTTCTTTATCGTTCTAATGGAGATTGTAATACCTCACTCACAGAAAACTAAAAGTAAAATGAGATAATGTAAATAAAGTGATTTACTCAGTGTCTAGCATATATTAAGTATTTAAAACAAATAAGTTTTTATTGATTATTCATTTATTCTACAAATATTACTAAGGAACTGCTATGTGTTTTTGTAATATAAAAGCAAATAGTATTTAAAAATTCACTGTCAATCACTCCTACTATTCACATTATCAGAAGTGAACTAGAAGAGTCTATCGTGTTACATTTCCTGCATAGACAGATTGATAAATAGATAGATCTGCCTTGCACAAGCAACCAAGACATAAACCAAAACTGAAGCCAATGATATATATCATTTAGATGAAAAGCATTCATTCAATAAAATTGTATCCTACATCTAACTTGTGCCAGCAAATTGCTATGCACTAGAGATACTAGAGGTCAGATACTACCATCTCCTGTATTTTTTTCATATATTCAGAAATTGGTCAATTTCCAAAATAAAAAAATAAAAAAAAAAGACACAGTGGAAAGTCTTGCCTTCGTGGATAACAGAATTTCTCTGATTATGCAATAAACAATCTGGATAATTATAGTGTATTTCCCTTAGGTCTTCTATATAGCTCCCTTTGCCTTTCATTCCTCTGGGATTATTAGACCAACTGAATCCGCCTTTGCCCCAGGAAGAATTTGTCAAAATCATCCAGCTGATACTGTCCCAAATCCTTCTTTCCTGTTCCCAACCTGAACACCCAAAACTCCAGCTCAGAGAGACAGAATGAACCATCATGGATGTCCGTAGAATTGACTCACACCTACATCCTCTCTCCCAAAACACAAAGTCTGTGACTTTAGAGGGGATGAGATGATTGGCAAGGATGAGACCACAATAACTGTGGCAATTGCCACATGACTCATGGGATGTTTTATGGGCCACACAAATCATTCTATCAATATCTGAAGATGGGCTGATTTTCAAAGGAGTGAGTTTTCCCTTTGTACCCTCAATGTGACACTATATGGTAATGAACATGTATTATATGTTCCTTTAGTAGAATGTGGTTTTAATGGTTAAATTCAGATTAGGAATAATAAAACAATAATATTCATTTCGTGGCCTTTTAAAAATCAGATCATTTTCAGAACAGTTGAGGTATAAGTGCTTATCCCTCTTCTCTTTAATTCTGGCTAAAAATCCTTCCTGAATGTCAATTAAAAATGTAAATACTAGTTGGAATCTGACCTTATGAAATCTGTGGTAAGTGACTCACTTGAAAGGATCTAATAGAGTTTGTTTTTGCCAAGAAGAAAAAAAAATTGAACACTAATTCAGAATTCTCCCAGGAGAAATGGCAGAAGAAATTGAGACTATCCAAAAGCAACTTGAAGAGTTTGCCAAGAGTTAAAGGCCAGAGAGATCTTTGATTTATGCTATCCTACTGGCATTGCATCCTCTGAAAATAGATTTATACATCAAGAGAGATGCAAAAAAGCAAAATTGCAATGAAAGCCCAATTAATTACTGACCAAACTTTCACACACTGAATCCAAACAAGGTTAACTAACTGTTAATATTAGCTATTAATTAAAAGTTAACATTAACACTTTTAATCTACATTTTCCTAATAATAATAGTTGTCCCTGGCCATGTAAAAGTATATAGAGGGAGAAATATTCTCCTGTATATTATAAGAAATGAAAGCAAGAAAATAAATGAAGTCCAATAGTACATCATTTTTCTGATAAAATGAAAAAGCCTCTGAAAATTTCATCTATCAGCTTATAAGCCGACATAGTAGTTAAGAAAATTCCCCAAGGAGGTAGATGGGGTGCACTTCTGCTTTGAGAGGGCAAATGTTCACCAGAACTGAGAGAAATCAAACTTAAGTTGTATAGACTATGCTTAATTGAAAATCCTGCTATTCCTATGATTGAGAAAAACAGTATAACATATTTAAGAAAAATCAGAACCGAAAGCTGAGAGAGTACATGAATATGTATATTACCAAAAAGGTTTGAAGTATTTGAGCTAAAGAACTTAAGAACTATTTTATGATAGTGCAATGCTTCCCTGTCCAGAGCTGGCAAACACTGTAGATATCATTTAGTCAAACTCTTTGTTTTATGGTTGAGGATACAGAGCAATGTTACAAAGAGCAACACTAGAGTACAAAGTAGCTTTTTAAAATTCCACCACCAAAACAACTACTAAAATGTATACAGCCTATAAGCTCAGATAAAATTATATCCTAAATCCATATATGCTAAAATATGTTCAGTTAGGAGCATTTATTTTTAATAAGTAACATTAAGAGATGACTCCAAAGTCAATAAATACTAATATTTCCAGCGATGCACTTAGATTTCTACAAGAACACTAATCTCTCTGTACCATCAAAGTGTCTAAACAAAAATGTCAAAACCTAACAGTTACTTATATAGTAGAGGATAGAGGGATAGAGAAGCACACCTCAAGTATTTTGCCCTTAAGTTATATAAAAAGCATCATCTGTAGACAACAAACTAAAGTACCTATGTGATCATGAGGGGAAGTAGTTCCCCTAAAGAGGGACTATTTGAATGCTCTCTCCAACAATAAGCTCCATACTGGTAGAAACTTACCTGTTTTGTTTGCTATGAAACCCCATGGCCTAGAATAGGGCCTGGCACAAAGTAGAAGTTCAAACCATGCATTTAATAAACTGATGTTATTAGAACCCTCTTGAGTTTCTAATAATTGGGAATTAGTTGAGTAAATCTTGGCACATCCATGTAATTGAATTTGGGCAGATATAAAATACAAATTCTAGAGGTATATTTATTGACAGGGAAAGACAACAATGATGTAAATTGTTCTCTATGCTGAATGAATAAAATGAGATTTTAAAACCATAGATCAAGTATGATTCCCTTCATTTTTGTATATAAGATAGATAAAATAATGGCTATATTCACACATAAATAATTTAAGAAGTATATATCAAAATGTAACATTAGTTATTTCCGGGTAGTGGAGATATAGATAATTTCATTATAGTTTTTCTTATGTTTTATGTTCTAGAATAATAATTTTTTGCTTGTGGAAATTTTAAGTCATTTTTAAAAGGACATTTGGACCACTGTATGCTTACATGGAAGACTGATCAGGTCAAGCAAAGGTGAAGACTGAAGATAAGAGCTCCATAAAGTGAAAAGGTCCTTCATAGATTGGTAAAAGCTTAAAAAAGGATTTTTAAAAAATAAAAATACTCCTGGGATTTAAAAAAGACAAAAAGAAAGAGCAGGGAATACAGTGGGGTGTGTGAGGATAAATAGCCCCATATTGTTCTGTGTGCCAGAAAATAATACCCCCAAAAAGAAAGAAAGAAAGAAAGAAAGAAAGAAAGAAAGAAAGAAAGAAAGAAAGAAAGAAAGAAAGAAAGAAAGAAAGAAAAGGCCAAAGTAGGAGAGAGTCTCCAAAAGAAAATTATTCTTTCTCAATAATATATACAGTATGCAAAAAAAGAGGATGAGATAAATATTTTAACCATGAATTATCCATTATAACCATTTGCGAAAGAGGTACTGAAAAACACTTCTAACATGCTGACAATGATCGGAGAGTTGATGACACTCTGATTTGGAACTGTTTTGGAACATTTTCCTTCAAGTATCACAACATGTGATAAAGATAAAATATAAACTTAAAATGATGAGCCACAGTTAAGTATCCTAAAGTCAGTCATCCAAAAGGCTTGTAGATACAGAGGAATTCTAATTGACAACTTAAAGTTACAATGTCCTAAATTAAATATCGTCTTTTGGCTAAGTCTTCAATGATATATTTCTAACACTGTATTCATGCAGTTTAATTTTGTTCATTTTCTTCACAATTGAACTCATAATCAGTATAATGAATGTCTGATTAAGGATAAATATTTGCAGGGTGCGTGGGTGGCTCAGTGGGTAAAGCCTCTGCCTTCAGCTCAGGTCATGATCTCCGAGTCCTGGGATAGAGCCCTGCAGCATCGGGCTCTCTGCTCAGCAGGGAGCCTGCTTCCCCCTCTCTCTCTGCCTGCCTCTCTGCCTACTTCAGATCTCTCTCTCTGTCAAATAAATAAATAAAATCTTTAAAAAAAAAAAAAAGGATAAATATTTGCTGCTTTGGTCCATCTTAATGACTTCCACCTTTGTCACCACAGCATTGTCATTTACTTTTTTCTAGTCATTGCTTATACACTAATGAATAATGATAGGCATGTTGTTAAAACTGAAATAATGGCTGGAAAAGAATATTTCCATGGCACATGGCAACTAGAAATATGTGTTAATGGCAAGCAGGGTAACATATGGCAATGTATTAACAGGCAATTATTTTTAAACATAAAAAGAGGAGGGCTGCAGAAACCCTACTGTATTCTCGTACCTCTTAGACTCTGGTTAGGCAGGTACTGGTGAAGAAAAAATTGAAACGTTGAAACTAACAGATTTACATCCATGACCAAGACAATATTAAATTTCAAACTTCCTATCTTCCTGATTAGTGCTCATTCAAAGAGACTGTGTCTTTAGATCACAAGACAACCTTTGAAATTTTGTAGAAATCACATGTGATAGAGGCTCCCTTAATTGAATCTGTTCTTTCCATGTAGATGAAAACCACCTAGCAAACCTTAGTATTTCACTAAACAATCTTTTAATTTGTCATATTCTCACCTAATAATTTCACTAGGAAAAGAAGAATAAAGGCAGTCTTGGAAGTTTCCAACTCATTTTAATCTCAAATCTTACAGATAGAGCATTGAGAACAAAAGTCACCGGATAAAATTTTTCCTGTATCAGTCAAAGACCATATCTGTTTCTTCTTTCAATAAAAAAAATAAAATGGTCCACTGCACCCTATTTGTATAACTGTCCAAAAACGCCAGCAACACAGTGCCTGTGTGATGAAGACAGACTCCCAGATGGATATGTTCCGCTAAGAATTATCATCCAATGACCAGTTCACTCCCCACACATCACAGCTTCCCAGCCTCTCCTTAATTTAAGCCCTGTTCACCTGCACAGGGAATAGCACAGAAAAGGGATAGAGCAAAAATGAGCATGTAGGACTTCTCTTTCTGGAAAAATGGTGGGTTAGATATCCTTGGAGCATTCCCATTACCAAACACTGAATATGTTGGACTTTAAAAATTAAGTTGTCTTAAATGCATAGCTAGTTCTGCAAAGAAGTAAGGAAACTACTCATAAAGATTAATGAAGTAGAAGTAAATATAAAATTGTTAGGAGTAATTTAAGCCTACAGCTATTATAAGGGTGTCTGCAACCCAAGAAATATATTTCTAATAATTGCCAAAAGGATAAGAAACAAGGCGTTGGCCCACTTGGAGTAGACTTGAAACCTGAATGCATAAAGCTAGGGAAAAAAAAAAAAAACAACCCTCTCTAAAGAACGTTTTACAGTGAAAAAGTAAATTTTAAAAATCCACCAAGGGAGATAATAAGGAAATATTTTTTTCTGGTCTCGGGTATGTGAGTGCATATGTCTTTGTATATGCAAATGCACAGGTGTGGAGAGGCAAGGTGGTTTTGTCTGTGCAAAATAGGTGTGTCCAAGTATAAATTCTAAAATAAAGGGAAAAACAATATTTAAAAAATAAGTTTTTTACACACTATAAAAAGTCATATGACACATAAAAGACCCCTCAAAAATTTTAAAAATTTAAAAAATCAAATATATTGGTAATCACAATGAATGTAAATGGACTAAACTCTCCAGTTAAAAGACAAAGATGTACAGCCAGAATTTTAATTTTTTTAAGTCTGGCTTTGCATTTGTTTAAGGGAAAAACAGAATATTAATCAATTAAATATTATCAAAAGCAAAAGAGTATAAACATATCACATTAGACAGATTCTAAGACAAAAAAGCACAGTGTTAAAAAGGGACCTCATAAAAGTAATGTTTTAGTCTAAGACAAGGACATACCAATTTGAAGCTTACATGTATTTATCAACATAGCTTCAATTATATATAAAGCAAAAATTAATAGAAATACAACAAGAAATTGGCAAATCCACCATCATAGTATTGGCTTTCTAAAGGTCCCTCTCTCTGTAACTGATAAAACAAACAAAAGGAAAATGAATTAGATTCAGATTTTTCCAAGGCAATTAATGTATCTGATCTAATAAAAATATATAGAAGTCTCCTCTCAACAATAAGAAACATTTTTCTCAAGTGTACATGAGGAATTTATGTAAATTTACAACGAAAAGACATAGAGCAAGTTTGGAAAGTTTCTTATAGGCCATGTGCTTACTTTGACCAAAAGGAAATTAAGATAGGATTCAATAATAAGAAGATAACTACACATAGTAGAAGATAACACACATATTGGAAATTTTAAACACAATTGTAAGTAACTACTAGGTTAAGGATAAATTAGATGAAGTGAACTAATTACTTAAAAAGAAATATAACTTACCAAAACTGATATAGGAAGAAAAAAAGACCTGAATAACGAAGGAAATGAAATCAGTGGTTAAAAATCTTCACATAAAAAAAATCATGTCTATAGGAAATTTCTATTAAAGTTGAAGGAACACATAATTCCAATGTTACATATATATCGCTAGACTAAAAAATAGGGAACACTCACCAAATCATTTAGAGAGATCAAAACCAGACAAAAGCATTTGAAGAAAATAAAATTATAGACAAACCCACTCATGAATATAGATATAAGAGCCCAAATAAAAATGCCAACCAACTAAATTCAATAACATACATATATCATGGTCAAACTGGGATTATTCCAGATATGAAGACTGATTTATCAGTATAAAATTTATTAATGCATGTCATCATATTAACACATCTAACAAGAAAAATCAGATGATCTCCTTAATATGTTAGAAAAAGCATATAAGAAAATTAAATTGACATCCAAGATTAAAAAAACAAAAACAAAAACAATTCATAACCTAGGAATAGAAGAGAATATCTTGAACTTAATAAAAAATATAACCAATATAACCACAAACAACGGGTGCCTGGGTGGCTCAGTCAATTAAGCTTCGGCTCAGGTGATGATCTCAGGGTCCTGGGATTGAGGTCTCTGTCAGGCTCCCCACTGAGTGAGGATTCTGCTTGTCCCTTTCTCTCTGCCCCTGCCTCTACTTTCTCTCTCTCTCTCTCTCTCTCTCTCTCTCTCTCTCTCTCTCGCAAATAAATAAATAAATAAATAAAATCTTATGACCACAAACAATAACAAAACTTACATTCATATTTCCCTTAAAAGCAAGAAAAGGATGTTTTCTATTACCATAGCCAGGAAAATGAGACCAAAAAATGCAATAAAATGGGTCAAAATAGAAAAGGAAGAAACAATATTGTTATGATTTGCAGATGATAAACAGAGAAACCTGAAACAATATGCAGACAAATTATAAGAATTAATATGAGCTTAACAAAATTGCTAGATATGAGATAAATGTAAAAGAATCAATGGTATTTATATTTGTCCTGATGAGTTTTAAAAAGCTTCTCCAATAAGTTCATTTATAATAAGAAATAAAATAACTAATAAATACCCAGTAACACATCAAGGAAAGTAGTGCATCATCTTCATAGAAAAAAATAAAATCTTTGCTGTAAGATCTTAAAAAAGACCTTTTTAAAAATAGAGTAAATGACCACATTCATGGGATGATTACATTTAAAAATATCAATTTTTCAAATTAATTGCTTTAATGCATATCAAAATCATAATACCTGCAGAACTGTCAGAGGACTTGACAAAATGATTCTAAAATGTATACAGAAGAGATGACATACTTTCCCTGTAGAGCTCAGCACTTATTATAAAAATGTACTTAACACGACATGGGATTAGCAAAAAGATGACAAAGAAATAAATGGAACAGAAAGAATCAAACCTACAAATACATGTAAGTTTTGATATATAACAGGTGGAATTGTTGATCAGTGGGGCAATAATGATGCTGGGATCTCCATATGGGAAAAAAACAGAAAATCACCTAATTACCTCATAACATATCCAAAAACTCAATTCCAGTTGAAATAAACACTCAAATATAAGAAATAAAATCTTCACACTTGTAGAAGAAAATATAAGAGAAGAGCTTCAAGATTTCAAGATATGGAAAGATTGCCACAAAAAGACACAAACACAAACCATGAAGAAAATGATTGAAGAAATTAAAAGATGAACAAAACACAGAGGGAATATATTAGTGGTATATGTGATGTTCAGTACATATCATCAAGGAAGGATTGATATCTAAAAATCATTTTAATAAATCATACAAATAAAAAGACAAAAAGCCAATAAAGTGTTCAAGTGATATGAAGAAGGATTTTATAGAAGGAATAATGAATAAATATATGAAAAGATACTTAACCTCATTAGTAACAAAAAAAACTGCAAATGAAATAGAAGCTTATATACAACATATTTGCAGAAATTTAAAAAGATGAAAATGTTGCTGAGGATACAGAGCTTGCCAACTTTTATAAAGGACTTTTGGGAATGCAATAGATACAACCTTTGGGGGGAAAATTTTATCTAACAAAATCAAAGATGTGTATCTCATTATCCATCCATTCTAATCCTACCCATATAAACTATAAGAATTCTGCCACATGTGCATTAGGAGAAAAGTCAGAGAATCATACCAGTATTGTATCTAATAAAAAATATCTAGAAATCACTCAGATGTTCACCAATAAGAGAATAAGCATGATCTTTATTCAGCGAAATACTCTACATTTGCAAAAATGACAAACTAAAACTGCATTTATCAACAGGGATGAATCTCTCAAACAATTTGTTAATCAAAAACATAAGCTGCCAAGATGACATTCCATTCATGTAAAGTACAAAAAACATGCAAAACTATTGCATATTATGCAAAAAGATATAGTGTTTAGAGATATTTTGCAAAATATGCAAAAAGATATAGTGTTTAGAGATATAAACATATAGTATAAAATCATCACCAAAAGCAAGGGAACAACTTGTACAAATTTAGGATTGAGGGTACCATTTTGAGAGGAAAGGTAATTTCATAGTATTTCTTATATTTAGAAATTTTAGATAATTTATATTCATTTAAAAAAATCCCAGTCTTTTAAAGCATGTGACAAGATCAACTCAAGATAGCAGACTGAGCACAAATGTTCTTATAAATTCCAACATGGCAGGAAAAAAAAAAAAGAAGAAGGTCTTACGAAAACAATTCAACACGAACTGTAGTCATCAAGAAGAAAGGATGCCATAAACAAACCAGAAATAAAGATATCTAGAAGACAGAATAATGAAGGATCAAACAAACAGAAATCACAGTGAAAAAACTGTCAACCCAAATGGCCTGAAAAAAAGGATATTGTCAAGGTGAGAACCTTTCTTCCCAAAGGAGCTCCCAAGAAAGCAAGCTGAGTCAGCAAATTTAAAGAGCAGTACAATTAATTAAAAGACCATCAGTCAAACAGTCCCTATTGTTCCAATATTGGCTTTCCTTCTCCAAGACAAAAAGAAAAGCATCTAGAAACACTGTCATTTGCTTCCCAGGACAAAACCTTAAGAATTACTTTCCAAACAAAGGAGAATCTTCCCTGAGAGGGCAATTAGCCTAGATATCCAGGCCAGAGAGAAAAACAAACCAAACTTTCACAAAGGCCAAGGAGATAACTTAGTAGTATGTAAAGCCCAGAAGTGAAATATACTAAATTTCTCTACCCCAAGAGCAGACTTCAGCCTGTTGTTGTCTATGAACCTCAAAGAAAGCCTTCTATGAGCACTTATTATTATTCTCAGATAAAATGTGATATTGGTACAAAACCAAGGCATTAAATGAAAGAATATGTATATTTATATTAATAAAAGGCATAATCCACATAGAGGTTTAAATTTTGTAGATCGACACAGCATTCAAAGTTAACACTCTTAGATATATTAGAAGATACTTTCAGAAGTTATAATCAAATTAAGATACCTCTACATAAAAATAATAAAGTACCCCAAAATAAAATTTTAGTAATTTTAATAATCAATAAGCTTATAATGAGTAGATATATAAATTTTGTGTATGACAGAAATTACACATTTTGCCAATTGTCCTTTGTAATAATTATAACATTTGAACATTAGGTATATTTAAAAAAATCTCGATAAATTCGTACAAGTGATATTTAAATAAACTAGTTGAATTCTCAGATTAACAACAGAAAGCTGCCCAGAAAATTTCTAAAGCTACCATAACCTGATAACAAAACAGGAGGAGAAAAGCATGAAAAAGGAAGCCTCAGAACATCCATTTTGTATTTATATGAAATTCCTAAAAAATATACTAGCAACAATCCAATAGTTTCTTAACAAAATATATCATAGCTTTAAATAAGTTATCCAAGAATGCAAAATTATACACACATGCACGTATTTATATAAATAATTGATGCCAAAATAAATTAGTAAAAACTTAACACTTATTCCTAATGTTGACCATACTAAGCTAGGAATGGAAGACAACTTCCTCAACTTGAAAAATATATGCCCCCACCTCCATAGCGAAATATTAGGAATATTCCTATTAAAGTCATAAGAAAGAAAAAGATATCTGCTACTACAATTACTGTTCTCCATTGGTTTAGATACCCTAGCCAATGAAATAAGACAAGAAAACATGAAGAATAAATATGGAAATATAAGAGGAAAAAAGTTAGTATCTGTTGATGATAGTATTGGTTACCTAGACTATCCAAGAAAATCAAGAGAAAACTTTAGAATAAAAAAGTTCAATCAAGTGGCCAACTAAAGGACAACATAAAAAAAGCTCTTCAATATATTATTAGTAATGAATTTAAAAATATTAATAAATCTCAGAAGGGACCAGTCATGCACTCCCCCTGTTAAAAAACCTACCAAATCAAAGAAAAAATGCCCACCTGAGGCATATCATTTTTATCTAACAATATCCAAGATAAAACAAAAAATATTTTAAACTTTTCCAGAGAGAATTAAAGGGGCCACCTACAAATAATTTGAAATGAGAATGGCATCAGACTTTAAAAACAACAACAACAACAACACTGGAAGATATAAGATAATAAAGCAATGTCTTTAAAATTCCAAGGGAAAAAGGATTTCCAAATTGAATGCTATCCTCAGTTCAACTATCAACCAATTATAAGGCAAGAATAAAGTTACTTTCAGTCATGCAAAGTACCAGAAAAAAAATTTTAAAGGAAGCTAATTAAGAGTGCTTCGAAACAAAGGAATAGCCCAAGGAAGAGAAGTCCTAGTGGACAGAAGTAAAAGGAATTCCTAGATGATGGTGAAGGAAAGCCCAAGGATGGCAGCTACACTAAAGAACTAGAGAACAAAACAGAACCAGAGTGAGGGCTCCAGAAGGAATGTGTCCAAGAGAAAGGAAATCAAACTAATATTAACTACCCGATATGTTTGCGTTATTGAGAGGAGTTTCACATATATGGTTGTGAGTGTAGAAGATTTATAAAAAACTAGGCAGAGAAAAATAAGACAATTATTAACTGGAATAAGGACAAAATGTATAAGAATGGAAACAAAGTTACAGAATATAATACAGCTCATGTGAAAAATATTAGCATAGTCAAAATGATGTGCCTGAGTAATGAATTAACATCAAATGTTATATAACTATAATGGGGTAGGGAAAGAGAGGGAAAAAAAAAAGTGAAATTCTTATCGCATAGGATAGAAAGTAAATATGAAAGACAATATCTAACAAATGAACAATGACAACAAAATCTTACCAGTAAAGCATGATATTTAGAAACAGATATACATATAGCCAAAGAAACTGCTAAAAATAATGAAAATTTTTGTTTCTGGGGGTGGGAACTGGAGTGCAGCAGTGTCGATCCAGAGGTAGGCTGGTAAATGTTTAAAATTATGCTCTCTGGGAAAAAACCCAAAACCCTGATTTGTAGCATGTCCTAATTTCTGTGGTGGAAACACTCCTGCCAAGGCTGATTAAAGCTACCAATGTGTCATCTCTGAACACAAAGTTGTGAAGAGATCCAGAGAACTGTCTCCAGCACATCACTGTTCTAGATCCAAGGACAGGTATTTTTAATATTTGATGTTAAAACTTTGCACATGTATTACTTTAAAAAAATACTTAAATACATTAGTTGGTACAATTGCTTAAATTTTTTTTTTTAATGATATTCCTTATGTTCCACATATGAGCACTGGGTGTTACATGCAACTAATGAATCGTTGAATACTACAACAAAAACTTACAATGTACTATATGCTGGCTAACTGAACATAATAAAATATATATATATATAAAATAAAGTGTTGTTTGTAAATTTAAAAAAACAAAAAAATTTTTATAATAATGGCCCCAATATTACAAATAATAAAATATTATCAGATGCCTAGGAATAGATGCAATTGGAAATGTTAAGGATCCACCCCAAGAAAATTAGAAAACCCAACTAACAGTATTTAAAGGCCAAAAAAGAGACTTTTTTCTTACATGGCAGATTCCATATAATTAAAGTGTCAAAGCTTCACTAATTGATTTTTTAATTAATTGAAACCTCAATCTAATCTAAATAGGTTTTTAAATAGCATTTTATAAGCAGATTCTAAATTTAATCTAAAAGAGTAAGAATTATGGGCACCTGGGTAGAATAATCGGTTGGGCACTGACTTTTGGTTTTGGCTCAGGTCATGATCTCAGAGTCATGGGGTCCAGCTCCCTGTGGGGCTCCTTGCTCAGGGAAGAGCCTTCTTGAGTTTGTCTGTCTCTCTCTGCCCCTCCTTTTTCCCCCCTTCCTCTCTCTCTCTCAAATATATAATAAGTAAACCTTTATAATAAATAAAAGTAAGAATTACATGAGATTATAATTTAAAAAAAAGAATAAAGAGTGGCCACCTGCTGTACTATGTTGAAATACACCATAAAGCCATATTCACTTAAAGATCTTATTGGCATAGGGCAGAGAAATATACAATACTAATAAATGAAATATTCAAATGAGTGGGAGCAATTGGACTGCTCAAAATTACATGAGGAGCAATGGATATTCTTATAGAGAAAATATTAAGTTGAAGTATTAATTTAGACTTCTTTGTGATATAACATTAAAAAATCAATTGTGACAAAAATCTAGACATTTTTAAAACTTTAGAAGCAGTTAAAATCTGTAGATTTGTCTTTAAACTTGGAGTTTAAAAGATCTTCCTAAATCAGATATGAAATCCGGAGGCCTCATAGGAAAAGACACACTGAAATAAATAGTAATAATTCCTAGGGACTAAAATACAACATAATAAAAAATTAAAAGGCATATAAAATCAGGAATAAGGATTTGCTATATATATTATTAATCGATATTTATATAAAAAGTTTCTATAAATCAATGAGAAAAACACAAATAACTGAAAAGTAGTCAAAGCACAAGATCCGACAATTCATAGAAGCTAGGTAAATAGCCAATAACATTAAAAATATGCTCAACTTCACTAATAATTAGGAAGATGCTCAAGGAAATGATAAGATACAATGTTTTACCCACAAAATTGGCAAAAATTAAAAAGCATGTAGAACAATAGTCTTTTTTTGGGGGGGGACTGCGGGTAGTAATGCAAATTGATACAATCATTTGGAAGACAATTTAGCAATATCTACCTAAAGTAAATGCTCATGCCTTTTGTCACAGTGTCTGGGATCAGGTGTGAAAGTCTATTGACTGCTAGGCCTAATTTAGCAGATGATTCCTCATATCTCCTTTTAACTATGTAGATGCAGTTATCAGATTATTCTTTTTTCCCAGATTAAACAAGTTCTAGACTAAAGTTTGATAATGTGATATTATCAAAGTCAGAACCCTCAAAATGTTAATACCATCATTAATTAGTTACTAGAGTTTTTGTTTTTAGTTTATATGAAATATTTTAATAATTACATGATTATTTTCATATATATGTAGCACTAACAGAAAGAAAAATGTCAATAGCTATCAGTTACTGATAGGTTGCTCCATACTCTGTATGTTTCATTTCATACTTTTAATACTTTCTTAAGATAAGTATTATTTTCCTCAATTTGGAGATGAGGTTTAGAGAGGTTAAGTAACCTGTCCAAAGTCACACAGCAAGTTAGTGGATAATTCAAGTTACAGATCTGACTATCTCCAAATACCCCAACTTCTATGTTAGGATTTTAAAATATGAACAGTAAATAAACATAATACAGTCAAGCATGGTTATATTATGAATTTTTTTAAAGTTTTATTTATTTATTTATTTGAGAGAAAGAGAATGAGAGAGAGAGCATGAGGGGGAAGGTCAGAGGGAGAAGGAGACTCCCTGCTGAGCAGGGAGCCCGATGTGGGACTCGATCCCAGGACTCTGGGATCATGACCTGAGCTGAAGGCAGTCGCTTAACCACCTGAGCCACCCAAGCACCCCATATTATGAATTTTTATTGCACAGAATTAAGTACAGGATCCAGTGTTAAAATCACACTACTGAAACATTAAAAAATAAACATTCATTGAATTAATATGTGCAGCACTATATAGACAGAGCAAGGGAGTTTTTAATGTGTTCTTCTGTCTCCTCTTAAGAACCTCTCGAAGTGTCTGTAACCTATTCCAAAGCAGAACTATTTATGAAAAATATGATATGAAAATCGATCCCTAAATAAAGCATTTGTTCATTTTCCCCAACCTTCTGTAAAGGTTCCTCCTGTAGATTATGACTTCTTAATGTAATATCTTAAGTAATTCCTCGGTTTGCTGATATATTTAAAATAAAAATAGCACCAGCCATTGCTAATATGCAAGCCTGCAGAGCCTTCTTGGCACCAGGAGGATTCTAACTCTCTCCAGTGATCACTGGTCCACAGTGAATGTGAGCATTTACAGACGGGTGATCCCTCTACTTTTTCTGATACATCTGACAATGAGGTGAGTAGTGCCAATTCAGGTCCCTAGCTGTATGACACGGTTGCCGAGGTGTTTGTTCGCTTTTATTAGTCCATTGTAGATATTGGCTCTCCTCCCAGATTTTCTGCTTTGTTTTCCTAGCTCATGTTTGTTTGGACCATCTGCTTCACTAGATCAGCATTCTCCTCTCCAGGTTCTTCATCTCTATCGCTACAAGTTGTTTTTTGTTTTTTTTTTTCAAAGTAATGGCCACCTGCACCTTATCCATTTTTATATTCAATTCTCCAATTTTCTTCAGCAGACTTTTCATTTTTTGGAGAAGTCTGTCTTATTTACTGTGATAGTCTAGAATGGGATTTCTATTCCAGGTATGGGCTGACTGTATTCAATGCATTTTTTTAACCCAATACTACATTTAAAATAAATTCCTTTGATTTGCCTTATATCATGTCATAGAGTCCCTCTTATTAATATATTTACCCAGCTGGATAACTTATCTCTTTCCAGTCTTAAAACAGATATCCAATAGAAATGCCAATCTCTATTTTAGCAACAAATTCAACAAAACTGAAGAGCATGTAAGGCACTGTGAGTTCAATCCACAAATTAATAAAGGCTAGAGTAGTTCAAAGCCTGAAAGATAACTAAGGCACAAGATCTAAACAAAAAGGAGCCATGAGAGCAACAGATCAATTTGTGGCAAAAGCAGGCTAACCAGGGACAGTCCAGCCTCACTGACCAGACCAGGAAATGAGTCAGTCCCAGCAACGGTGAAGATGAGGGACCTGCAGTGTGAAGGACACGGTTTTAAGGGATCGTAGCTGCACAGAGACAGAGGTCTTGGAAGTTCCTTGGTTTCTGTATAAAATCTGACTACATGTCTGTAGTCTGTGTCAAGGCTCTATTCCTGAAAAAGACGGTAAGCCAAAGTAGTTCAAAAAAGCATTGGAGTAGCACACACAAGGTTCCAATGGAGAGGAAGTAGAGCTGTAACACAAAGTAAGGTTATGCTCATAAAATCAAAGCTACAGCCCGAGTTCTGGGACCTGAGCACCAAGTGAACAAAGCTGGCCTCTTATTGAACCTTTAGTTATTACTCAGATTCTAACATTTCACTTCTTGTAGGGATCCAATAGCCTTAGAGTCTGATGAAACGAGTCTTCAGTTGGGCCTAAGCAGCCCAAACTAAGAGAAGATGAATGATGTAGATCAGAACAACAAACAGGTCTCTATTGAGAGACCTATACAAATCTGATGCTGAGGATTCAAGCTAGAGGTGGAATGTGCCAACACTGAACATATGCTCAAATATAGGACTTGTTCTTCATGTCTGTGGCAGACATCATAATTCAATCATAGCATGCTTTCCCACTGAATGCATTCTCTTCATCTGACTTAGCCTGTAATTGGTGCCACAATCACTAATTGATTGAACTGATGTTCCATTGGAAGTGAAATCAATTTGCTATCCTTGGTGTGCCCTTTTCTTCTTAATCCTTTGTCTGAGATTTTTATGGAAAATTTCAAGGGAATATTATTATCTCCTGTAGGCAGATGTAGTTCCTTTACCTATTAATATGGGGAGAAGGTGCCTGGAAAACATCAGAAGTGCTATTGGAAATTCTGCTGACTGATGAGTACTTTTGCAGGCCAAAAAGTATTTTTCAGATCTTATCTAGAAGACAGTTGTACAGATAAATTTCTTTAAATATTCCCATAGTGTCCTGAGTTAAACTTTTGTTTGAAAGAAACACAGAGACAAACACAAGGAGCTTTCACTTACATTTACTCAAATATCCCAAAGGGCTGTAGCCGGAGTTTGGCTATTGAGTGAAAAGAGTCTCTTGAGTTTATAAGCTCAAACACAATCCTTTTCAGGGTGTAAATGAAGCTGGGCACAATTAGGCAGAAAACGGTATCTTTAAAGGAAAAAGAAAGTCTATGCAGGCTGCAGTCCAACTTCAATAAAAAATAAAGGAGAAAGAAAGCCATACCCTTGGATAAAGTGACCTTCAGTGGATGTAAGTAAGAAACAGCAGTTTTAAGTTTCATGTTCCTTCGATTCTCTCTCTCAAAGAATACTATTTAATATGGAAGAGATAAAATTAACACACATTTTATTTTTTATTTAAAAAATTTTTTTAAAGATTTTATCCATTCATTGAGAGAGAGAGAGAGCTCCTGTGTGTGCGATCAGCGGGAGGGGCAGGGGAAGGTGAGAGAGAATCTGAAGTAGACTTCTCTCTTGGGAGTGCGGAGCCCCCCACAGGGCCCAATCCCACAACCCTGAGATCATGACCTGAGCTGAAACTAAGAGTCAGAGGCCCAACCAACTCAGCTACCCAGGTGCCCAAATTAATACACACTTTCAAACTCAACCACTTAATTGAAACAATTGGGCAACCTGTTCAGTAGCAATTGTAGATATTCTAAATTCAGCTGGACAATTTTTTAGTTGTTAAAAAAATTCTATCTTTCCATTAGTTAAAGACATAAGACAACTACTTCCAAAAAAAAAACACAATTCAATAGAACGAAATATGATTTCCACAGGGTGTTGATTTTTTTATATATTTTATTTTACTTATTTAAATACTACAAATATATTTAGACCCAATGTTGCTACATTCTCCAACATTTTAGCAGATAATTGAGCAATGGTTCTTCATCCAAATTATTTATCTTAATACATCCTTATTTTCTTGCTTCTATGACCATGGCTTTGCCCTTAAGACTTAACAGTGGGCTTCATAATAGAGGAGTTTCCAGAAACCAATTACTAAGATCTTGTAGAATTTAACAGAATAATTCAAATGGTGCCCAAGAGATTCAGTATATTTATAACACCAAAAAGAGAAAGGTAGAAAAAGAAACTTGAAAGAAACTCCAAAGTTCTTTTGAGTTCAATAGCTGTCTAACTAAATAAAATGTGATGTGGGATTTTAGGGCAAAAGGCAGCAAAGGCTGTTGTGTATTAGTTCTTAAAGAATTGTACCTTCAGCCGGCTAATAGCTGTCATTCCCATAACCTTTGAAGAAATACATATAGCATCTGGGCTCTGAGTTTACCTCTACCTCAGTAATACAGCATTTTTTTTCGTATTTGCAAGTTTTATTCAGCACTTTAGGTTACCTCTTGAAAAACTGCCTACTGGTTAACTGCTTCTGACAGATAAGACTTCTAGACTGCTTTTGACAAAAATGATTGCAGATCACTATTTCAACAAATTCCCAATATCAGAACTACATCGTCAAAATATTGTTTGTGCTTCCTGAAAATATATTGATGGTGGGAGCAAAAGAGTCATTACTACACAAGATAGAAAGTTATATAGAAATTATTCAGTATTCAAATACTTCAAAAATGCCGGGTGAAGGAGTTGGAATTTCTGAATTCTGGAGTTCTCAAATATTTAGTCTTGAGAAAATTATCACAGATTTGGGCCAAAGATGATCTCTCTGTTTCAGCTTGCTTTCCTATTAGGTAAGCAAATAAATATAAACCCTATCTTTTCCTGGGCCATTTCCATCTCAAAGCAAATTATGTAGTAACAGGGAAACAGATCCCTTTGGAAATAAACTTTCTGGACAATTTCTATAATACAGATAACTGTGGAAGAAAGATTTGACTCCAAAAAATTTTATTCTTATTACTTTGAAAATTAATGCAGATGTGCCCATATCATGGGCCTGAAACACTCAGACAAGTGTGATAGCAAAACAAACTTTATCTGACTCCCCAAAATGGAAAAATAAACAGAAGTTACCAGGAAATATATTTCAGCCTAAAATCAAACTCAACTTTCAGACAATCAGAATTGTCCTATAATGGCTTCATTATGGGGAGAAATCCCTATTTACAGATGCTCTTAAACAAAAGCTTTTAAAGAAATAAGGTAACCGGGCCCAGCATATAACCTGAAAGTTCAGATTCTTAAGAATGTACTTCACCAAAAAAAGAGAAAAATATTTATCTTTAGTACAACCTGACAAACCATTTCCATTAGTAGGCCTCATTTTTTTTTTTTTTTTTCCATCTGCACAAAGTGAATTCAAGGGGCACCTTGGTAGCTCAGTTGGTTAAGTGCCTGCCTTCAGCTCAGGTCATGAACCTGGGGTCCTGGGATCCATCCCATGAGTTGGGCTCCCTGCTCAGTGAGGAGTCTGCTTCTCTCTTTCCCTCCACCCCTCCCCCATCCCCCATCCTTACCCCACTTTACCTCCCCTCCCCCCCATGCTTGAGTCTCTCTTTCTCTCAAGTAAATAAAATCTTGAAAAAAAAAAGTTCAAACAAAACAGTAATTGTCAAGTATGTGCATTGTTGCCAGCTCACACAGGGCCAGCCTGATGAGCCATGGACCTTACAAAATTACAAGTCCTTTCCCCAGTTTATATGGGTAATTGGCTGGAAATCTGTTTTTACAAATTATTGAAAGATACTAAATATCCTCTTGAATGGTTTATTAAATGTTTCTAAAGTTTGGAATTCATAAACAAATGTTAGCACAATACTAGAGCTTACTGAGGCTGAAATTAGGTATTCTATTAAATTTGGTTGTCACACAGCATCGGGATACAATGCGGATGTGCTTTCATATTCCCACAATGATAGGGAAGGACGCTTTGTTGATAGATCACAAACAGGAATGTCTTGAGTTGACTGTAGCTTGAACTTGCTGTTATTCTTATTTAATAATACATTATGGTTATATTAACTTCATCATTATTAACTGAGTTCATGTGAGTTGTTGGTTTGGATATGGAAGTGCATGGATTCATCATTGATAATGTCTGCAAAATACCATTAACGAGTCTTCCACATACTAGACACACGAATCCATGGCAATATGAAAAAGAATCAGCCATACTTCTATGGCCAAAGTGATATAATATTGCAGAGAGCAGTAAAGAAGCTTCCCCAAAATATATTTGCCATGTTTCCTTTTCATCACTAGGTACTTGGTCTACTAGAATGATCATCTAAATAAAATATGTCTTATGCTGGGTAACTGAACATAATTTAAAAAATTTAAAAAACAGAGTATGTCTCAAA
>CM052887.1:35363888-35418630 GCA_028534135.1 Potos flavus | reverse complement strand
GTAAAGAAGAAAATGGATCTCCTCCAAATATGAGAAGTAACAGCACCCTGTATTTCCTACAGCATTCCTTAACCAACCAACAGAAAAACAGCGCCCATATATCACAAATAAGATATCCGATTCACAGACTAAAAGATTATGCAATTAACTGAAGGTCATAGACAAAATCAGTCATCTCAAGATCAGAGCCCAGGCCTCTGACTCATGGTTTAAAATCCCTCAGTATGTCACTTATCTAATGCTGTGGGTTAATATACAACTGCACTTTGCCAAAATCCCTTCCAAAAATCTTTAGTTTGACATTGATCTCGGATAGCAGATGATGCCTGGATCATAAGGAAGATTTCAGACTTTTTATCTCTTTTTGTGATAACAAAGATCTGAAAGCTTTGTTAAGAAAACTGGTTATGAGCCAGTTTCTGCTCAAGCCTCTGGTAAATGTTCTGAGAAATAGGGAACCATAGAGTTAAAAGGAGGGAGTTGGTAGATTTCTAAGGCAATGCTATCCTCTTCAGAAGATCTGTAATTCATATATTTTATAGTCTACTTGAGACTGTGTTCCACAGCATTTCTTTTAGTCCCTGAGAGCTCCAGCAGCAGTTAATTGACCAGGAAAGGCATGCATCATTCCTGGTCTGTCATTTAAGTAGAATGGTACTGTCTGCATAATTCTTTTCTGCATATTTGGACCTAATAGGATTTAGAAAAGTTAATGATGGGGCAGGGAAAACATACAGAGTTTTGACTAGGTCTTCCCACTAACTTCCTACTAGAAATAGGTACTAATGTATAGCAACCCATTATGACAGTTCCTTAACTCTTAAAAAAAAAAACTTTGATATTGGAAATATAAAATTAAAACAGTTTTTCTATTCAGCCAAGTCACATTTTGTTTGTATCAAAATATTATATGAATACATTTGTTAACAACTCCAATAATTATAAATCAGTGAGGTAGCAAAAAAGAGAGTAAGATGTTTCTAATTCTACATATGGTCTCAATGGTCAACGCAATTGTGATACACAGGATTCTCAAAATGACTCTGTAATATAGAACTTAGAACAATCCTGTCTAAATGCTATTTTTTTTCCTTAATAGAAAGGCCAATAGAATGTATGTTGGAAGAAATATCAAACAACACTGAGTCCAACAACCACGTTTTTAGGGATATAAAAATTGAAGCCCAGGGAAATCTTTTGTGAGTTAAAAGTCAAACTGAGGGTGGCTGGGGGGTGGGGGAGTAGGGATAGGGTATACCCAGCGGTTATGGACATTGAAGAGGGTATGTGCTATGGTAAGTGCTGTGAAATATGTAAGCCTGGGGATTCACAGACATGTACCCAGGGGCAAATAATACATTATGTGTTAATTAAAAAAAAAAAAAAGTCATGACTTGAATCTAGGTTTTGTTTGTTTTGTTTTGTTTTCTCCAGGCTGCACCAGTTTTCTCCAGGCTCGACTCAGTTTCTCCTCCTCCTGATGCTGACCTGTGCTTCCCCAAAGGACTGTCGCACATCCTTATATAAACCTCTAGCCTGAGTTACAAATGATCTTTTAAACCTCTTAACTATCTTTTTTTTTTTACTTTTCAATTTTCTGTATCTTTTTATTTTGATGACCTTCACTCCTTTGTAAAATTCTATTCATTCATCTGTTCAAAAAGATTTATAGAAGGCCTCCCTTGACTGTCATGTCCTTCCTCTATTTCTCCACATGCCACTAAGCAATTTCCTTCCGACATGGCCTGCTCAGTCTGCTTTGCGGGCACCACTTTTTCCTTCCACCACCTAAACAGGAGCATTTCTCAAGGATGTTGCCAGTTTTCCTTCTGAAAACTTCTTTATTCAAAACTTTCATCCAATTCCACGATTTCAGCCATCAGCCTCTGTGGCTGAATGGCAAAGTGGCATCTCTAGCCCAGATTTCCTCTGGGTCAGGACTTGGGCCACCTTCCTCCAGCAGGTGTTCAGCAGGAAAGCTCAGATCCACTTGAAACTAACCCCTTCTGAAACTACATATGTATTCTCACCCCAACCTACTTCCTCTGAAAACTTTCCTGTCTCGGTACAGAATGTGATGACATCCCTTCAGCAAGGCCTTAATGCCAAGACTCATGCTTAAGAGAGTCCTCTGATGCTCTGGGTTAAACAAATCACCCAGTGTTACCAATTATCTCCGCACATCTGCTCCTTCTTTTCTACTCCTACTGCTTCTGCTTTAGGCTCCAAAGCCTGACCTATTTCTCCCTCTTCCCTCTGGCTCAATTATTATTTTAAGTCTTCATCATATAGAAAATTAAAAGAATAACACAGTGGGTACACAGTCTGTATCCACAAACCAGATTTAATAATTTTTATCATTACATTTTCTTTTTCTAAACCTGAATTAGATGTAGGTATAGGAATAGAGATAGGGATGAGTGTGGGTATGGGTTTAGTTATAAATATAGATATAAATACAAACATAGATAAGATGTAGACATAGACACAAATACAGATATACATATATACATACACACATATATGCACACACACACACACACACACATACACACATGTATTGTGCCAAGCAACCTAAAAGGGGCAGATAATCATGAGACCTCTCAGCACACATCACACATCTCTTAAGAATAAAAAATTTCTCTTATAGTACCACATTATCATTATTACAACTAAAAATTATACACTAATTTTTTACACTGTATTACAATAATACAATAATGTATTACATTGTATTACACAATAATACACTAATATTACCTAAAATTCAGTCCACATTCAAATAGCCTCACTCAGTAGCTCAGTTGGCTAAGCATCCGACTCTCAATTTTGGCTCTGGTCATAATCTTAGGGTTGTGAGATAGAGCCTTGAAATGTGCTCCATGCTCAGCATGGAGTCTGCTTGAGATTCTCTCTCTCCCTTTCCCTCCGTCCCTACCCCTGCTCATGCTTTCTCTCTCGCTCTCTCTTAAATAAATAAATAAATACATACATACATACATAAATAAATAAATAAAATCTTTTAAAAAAAATAAAGAAAAAAATAGCCTCATTGATTCCCCGCAGTGGCTTGTATAGCTGTTGTTCATTTTGTTAAACTATGATTCAATCACAGTTCATAAGCTGAAGTTGTATTTGATTATCCTATTTCTTTGATCTTCTTTTAACTTCCCTCCTTCCTGTTTATTTTTCATAAGAATTTACTTTGTCTAAGAAAATGTCAGATAACCTAAATTAATCTGATTGTTTCCTTGAAATGCCATGTATCTTTTACCTCTTTGCCCTATAACTTGTAGAGGCTTGGCCTTTTCCAATCACTTTCTAATTGGTCCCCTTTATGTCACCTAATTTTCTCAATCTTTTATATACCAAATGAATCTGCTCTCCTTATGCTTTAATTCCTGGGCAAAAATCTTCCCTGTTCCCACCCTTCTGCACCAACCCCTCCCAACTACCATTCCTCCTGCATCATAAAATCCAGACCCTTTAGTTTTCCTTTTAAGACCTCAGGCTGGTCCTGATCCACTTCTGTGGTTTCATCCCTATCTCCTTCCCTTTTTAAACCTTGGCTTCAGACAAACTACTTCCTGCAGCACACAGTGTTATTTCCCTATCTCTCTACTTTTACTCTTTCTGATTTCAGGACATTGTCACCTCTCCAAGTCCTACTTTCAAAAACCTAGTTCAAATACTTCCTTCATGAAGCTTCTTCTCCAGACCACTCCAGTGCTTATAATTATTTTCTTCTTCTGAACTCATATGCATGTGCTATCATTCATTTGGCAATTAGCTAAATGCCCTGCCCCACAATAGTTGTTTAATGTTTTCTCATAGATTACTCATCACCCATACTATTTAACCTTTTATGTACTGTCATGTAACTTTCCACCTTGTCCCACAACCATATTTTAAGTTCCATTAGTACAGGATCCACACAAAGGCCCTTTTAAGTTGATGCATAAATTCACATAATAATATTATGTGAAAAAAGTACTCAATAAATATCTGTTATCTGACTTACTGATCCTAGAAAAAAATAACAAGACAAATGAGAAACCCAAATTTATAGTGTGGAAAAGGCTTAACCTCTGTCAAATCATAACTAATAGTCAATAATTACTTTGAATTTTCATACTAACTAGTAATAAATCCAAATGCCAAATTTCAGAGATATGCCCTTCAGTGATTGTTGGCCTAAAGTACTGGGAAAGAATGGACATTAAGAGGCCTGAATTCAAGTCACAGCTCTGCCCACACTAACAATATGCCCTTTGTAGGCAAGGTATTTAAATAGTTTTGATCTCGGTCTTATTGTCTATACAATGGGAATAATGACACCTTCCCAGCTTGTTTGGGGGGGTGGGGAATGAAGTAATAATTACACAAGTACATACACTCAATCCCTAGATATTATGATGTTCTCAATAATTGTTAGTTGAATCTAATTTCTGAGATTTCACTTTCTTGCTTGAAGTGTAGAAGAAACAACAATGAATCTCATGTTAAAAGAGGCTCTTCAAATGTTTGAAATCGAGTCTTTCTAAGAATGTGTAGGTAGTAACTCTGAATATTAAACTTGCCAAAAATATGAATACTCACTCACTGAACCATGCAGAACACTATTATCAACTTGCTTGTGCAAAGTGACTGCTCTGCTTGTCTTAGAGATGAGACAGAAGTTCGCAACCAGAGAAGCTGCATGAATTTCAGAGGCAGACTGACCTGGGTTGGTTCAGTCTTAACTACCTACAGGCTTGATAAATACATACAACTTTGCGCAAGATGTAGACAACAATAATATATACTTCAAACAATAATATCTACTTATTAAGTGAGAGAATCCCTGTGAAATGTTTAACCGAATGCCATGTGTATGTAAGCACTCAAAAAAGGGTTGTTGTGATGTTGTTTCTCAAAACAAACCCTAAGCAAAACATTTCATTCCAAAGTTGTTCTCAAAAGTAATACTAGATGGAAATTTCCAAGCTATTTTTTCCCACACCGTACTCCTTTGCCACAGCCTGTCCTGTCGAGTCACTACCTTCCTCACTTGACATTCTCTCCTCTCTCTGAGTCCTTGCCTGTGCTGTGCTTCAGCTCCTGGAGAGACATGTTCCTCTTCATCTGCCCAAATCCTAAAGATTTGACTCCATACCTGCCTTTTTCATGGCAACTGCCATTTTTCAATCAATAATGACCTTGTCCTCCTTTAACTGCTGCCACAGGAATTCATCGATCCCACCCCTCTTGTTCATGCTAAAGTTTTTCTACTTCAAAACAGTAAGATATAAAATGAAAAAATTTGAATTTTACAACTTCCTCTTTGTAACAGATTCCTGCAGTGAAATATGCAGTGGAAGAAGAGAAGGAATTGGGGTCCAGATAATTTCAACAGAGGCACATGTAATTAGACATTACTGGAATTCTGGATAGTATATTTGGCACAAAATCAAACAAAGAAAATAGAAAAAATACACAGAATTCAATGACTTATTATGCAGATTCAATATATAAAGATATTGGATTAAATACTTTATATAATCTCAGGAGGCCCTCAAAATGAAAAAAAAATAATACAGTGACTATACTTCTGGGAACAATATCTTAGCAAAATCCTGACTCCCCATATCCAGCTTCTTTCCCAGTTTTCCAGTGAAATGTAAGCCTCACAAATATCTCAGTGCCTCAAACTTTGTTTCATAATACAAGACAGCTAATTTGGCCTCTTCCTGTCAATACAAGGACATAAAGAGTACAAAGGAAAAATGTATGTGAAAGACCTTTGGGCTCTTTATAGAAAGTTAATAAAATATTTAATTAGCTTTACATAGCCAGTCATTAGCTAGACATCCAAGTTAGCAGTGTGTTAATGTTCTCAATGGATGGATCCAATGGCTACTTTGATCTCCTCTGCTCTGAGAATCAGTGCCACATATACCAGCTGTGTGAATAGTCAGTAACTCGGTGACATCAGTTAGCTAAGTGAAATATCAAACCAAACGTTGTCATTCAAACCTCATATCACTACCATAAGATAAAGCCCAAAATGCCTACATCCCAATCATAAAGTACAAACATAACTAAGCATTCTACCTATTCAGCTTGTGTTGTTACTATCGAATAAAAGACAAGATATAGGATGGACAGAAATCAGTGATTCAGTATGGGCATAGGAACCTAGTAGTATTATAACTCTTCAGTGAGTAACACTCATCCATAGTTAAGCAAGCCCCAAATCTAAGTTATCAATAATACCTCACTTCCTTAATCCTCATATTTATTAGGAGCTAAGGACTATGAGATTTTTGTAAGTAAAACAGAAGTCATTTACTATAAGTAAAACAGGAAGTCATTTCTCATGATGAGAGAGATTTGAGAAGAGGTTTAATGTGATCTGACTTCCATTTTCATGGGATCACTCTGGGTGAGGAATATAAACTGTAAGAGGCAATGGCAGAAATAGGGAGACTAGTTAGAAGCTTAGTGCTTCACCTATTTAACCCCTATACTTTATATCCCTGTTTCATTTCCTCAGGAAAGTTTTATCTGCTCTTTTATATGCTCTTATAACCCATGTCTCTGTCATTTATATAGCCTTGTCATCCTTGCAATTTTATATTTATTTGTGTAGTTATCTGATTAATATTTGTCTCCACTGGTCAATGACTTCCTTCAAAAGGATTCATTCAGGTTTTTCCTTCTCGAGTGTCTAGTAGAGTATAGAACATCATTGGTGTGCAACGAATACTAGGGAAGGGAAAGGAGAAAGGGAAAAAAAGCAAGGAAGGAAGGAAAAAAAGAGGGAAGGAAGGAAATGACAGAGGGGGAACAGGGGAGTGAGGGGGAAGGAGAGAATGAGAGGAATAAATTGAGTTACTTCACAAATACACACACAAAGTCACTTTACCAATTCTGGTATAGTTGCTCCAAAATGATGCAATAATCTGGGGCAAACAGGGTGATTTTTTACAAAGGCTATGGGAAAGGTTAGTCTCTACCATCTGAGGGAAGTATGGATCATGAAGCGATCAGTAGAAGCTAACATTTATTGAGAACTTCCTAGGTCCAGTACTTTATTTATCTTGTAGAAATTCTCAACAGCCTTAAGGGGTTTGTTTTATCACATCTTTCAGATGGGTAAATGTACTTAGAGCAGTTAGTTACACAGCCAGTAAGTTGCAGAGCTGAGGGTTCAAACCTTCCCGTTTAGCTGTCATGCACACTGCCTCCTGCAGGGACAGTCAATAGCAATTTTATTAAAGATTTACTTCCTGCAATCCCATTCCTGAAAATCCATTGTGTCAAACAAATAGCAGGGTTCAAATGTAGATGAATTTCTGCTGCACATCTACTGTGTACATTTCCCCCAACAGAAACAATTCCAATCAGTGTCACACAGTTTCATTTGAAATTTTAATGAGGCACAACAAGCAAAAAGGAGGAAGGGAAGAGAATGGAAAATCAGAGCCACCTAATAGTAGAATCTAAGAAATTGTATTTGCTGCAGTATTAAAGCACAAAACAGAATCTTTCATTTCTAGCACCATTTAAAGGAACTTGGTTTGTTTCACATATTAACGAAAAACATAATTTAATATCACTTTGAGGCATAGAATAATTCTTATTTCAGATGTTCCATAAGAACAATAACTGCCACAAAAATGAATCTCTCCTTTTGATAACTCTTCGGAGAGAAATAGGAGAAAAGTCAATTTAAGACTGTACTTTGGAATTCTTTCTTCACAGCTACCTAATGAAACATGGGGTTTCTAAAATATGTATGAAAACTTTCATCATTTAAATAGTTTCAGTGAATTTCATTTTTCCCATGGAGAAACTTCCCTTTTTCCTTAAAAAAAAAAATATTTATGTATATATACATGGTTAGAGAAATCAAGATACCTGTATGTATAGGTATGTATCTATCGATATCTATATATCTGTATCTATATCTATTCCTCTCATAAGCAGCTGGCAGGAATGTAAATTGGTTCAACCTTTTGCCACGCAATTAAGGAACATACATCAAGCTCTTATAATGTTCATATTTTTGATCCAATAATACAATGTCTAGGCATTTATCTTATGATAATATAGGAAGATTTAACCACAAGTATAGTTATCCTGGTATGGTTTATAGTAACAACAACAACAATGACAACAAGAAAGAGGTAATCTATCTAATAAAAAATGATCGTTCAATAAGTTACAGCACATCTGGATACTGGAATACTATGCAGCCATTATAAATGATGCTGCAGAAGGACATTTGTTGATTTGGAACTATGTTTAACAGTATATTATCCAGTGAAAACAAATAAATTTAAAAACAGTAAGTATAAGTATAACGTATTTCCACTTTTGTAAAAACATAAATATTATAGACAGAAATAAGTATGAGAGAAGAGCTACCAAAATAATATTAGTTGTATATGGAAACTGAGATTATGGAATAAATGCATATGTATAAATAAATATATAAGTAAATACATATGGATATATATGTGTGCTTATAATTTATGTATGTGGTGCGCATGTGTGTGTGTGTGTGTCTGTGTGTGTATATATATATATACACACACACATGATTTTCACGGTTTTCCAATGAAAAAAATTGGCCAAGGTATATGTTTCTTTCTAGAAAGAAAACTACCAATGTTAATTTTTTTTAAAAGGTTTTATTTATTTTTTTGAGAGAGAGAGAGCACAAGCATAAGCAGGGGGAGAGGCAGAGAGAAAGAGAAAGGGAGAAGAAGCAGACTCTCTGCTGAGCACGGAGCCTGACACAGGGCTCGGTCTCAGGATCCTGGGATCATGACCTGAGCCAAAGACAGACACTTAACCAACTGAGCCACCCAGGAGCCCCCCAACATTAATTTTTAAATCAAATAATTATAGTCATTACCTTTAAAAAGAACTACGAGAAATAAAATGTATATAGTCAAAGTCAAGAGCGTAAGATATTTAGTGAAGATACAATTAATAAAATAAAGTTTACCCAACAGTGTCTCCTAATTATATATTGAACCATAGATAATCATTGCTTACTCCTTTCTACAGAGATATCCTACACTAACCAATCATTTTACCTAACTGCATTTTCCCTAGATCTTTTAAGAACGTTCAGAAGCTACATCAAGTGTCTTCCTATAATAAAAATACCCACTGTGTTCCCATTCAGCTTGTTAAGAAATCAAAGAAAGAAATTAAGTTAGTTTGGCATGATTTGTTTTTGATGAGCCCATGTTGCCTCCTAATTATCACATTATTTTCCTCCAGATGTTTGCAAATTGAGTGAGCACAGAGATTCTCTTTGTTGAAATGCACCATGAAAGCCCTGGACAATAGACTATGTCTGAAAGCTTTTGAGTTACTAGGTTTTCTAGTATTTTAAAATGAAGCTTATCGGGCTGACAAAAAAAATGTGCACATACTTCAAAACATGACTATTTAAGTATTAAAATTGGCTATGTAAAAGTAACAGAGCTAATGATGAAAAAAACCCTCCGAATCCTGTACACTAAGAAAGTCTCAGGATCATGCGCTCTTAACCATTCAAACAGGAGGTAGTAGTGGCATGAAAACTAGAACATATGGCTCAAAAATACATTGCAGATGCAAATGTATATGGCTATAGGTAAACACACACACACACACATATATATATATATATCTGTAATTTGGCAACACACTGATCATCTTGATTACGGTTTACTCAGTTTGTGCGGTTTTGCTGCAGCATATAATCCCCTAGGGCACAATTAAGATCTAACTTTCATGCAAGGTAAACAAGGAAATAAAGCTGCATTTTTTCAATACTTTTATCTAATATCAGCAACAGCAGTGAGTGGACGAAACACTTGCCAAGACTGCTGACCTCTGTATCTCTTTATTTACAAAGCAAGGTTAATGATAGCAGGCAGGGAAAAGGGTTTGATGAATGAATGAGACATACTGAGAAGACAGAATGCTAACAAAATAAGTAGTGATCTCATATCAAAAAACCAGACCACAAACATGGAATATTTTAAATATTCACTTTAAACTATAACAGAAGTGGAAGCAAGAGGCCCTGTAAGGCTGCAGAACAGATTAGGTTCTCTTATAGCCCAAGAGATATAAATGCCCATTAATTCACTCTTGGCAAAATTGGCCATCAACAATTTTACAGATCTAAGGTGACAGCCCTGAAATGCTTATAAAATTACAACGGAAGTCAAGTTTCTCTTTAGTGCTCCTACTAACCCTTACTCAATCTCCTCTCCTCACAAATATTTTTGAGAGAATGAGAGAGAAGCACAGGTTTATAAAACAAACAAACAAAAACCTGTATTGTAGCCAAATTGCCTGAATTGTTTGATTGTATCACTATAAATATTCAAAAGGGAAAAAAGAGAAAAAAGAAATAAAGGGACGAAAGAAAAGGAAAGGGAAGAGAAGGGGAAGGAAGGGAAAAGAAGATAGAGAAGAAAAACTCAAACAATGAACGTAGCTGTAAAATAAACGTCACATACTCATTTACCTTTGTAACACCCTGACTCCCAGGGAATCAATTCTCAATATTCTCTATTATGGAAAACTTCAAAAAATTCATAATCTTGAAATGTCATAAGTACATCTGGCTTATTCTGAAATCATATTTCCTTCTAGAGTTATATATGTGCTGGGAATGCCCTGACACCATACATTAACTGCCTAAAGTTTTACTGGTGAGACCATTTAAAAACAACTCGCTATGTTGCTATAGACTTACTAGTACTAGAGACAAACAACAAAGCCTTGCTGAAAAGCAGATGCTGAGTAAATGGTTAGCTGTATCCACTCGCTAACCAAGGATCCCATTATGACTTTACCATGAACTCGATTCAAATTCAGCAAAATTATAAATTCCAACATACCAATGGATTACTTGGCATTATTAAAAAATACATTCGTTAAATGTTCCACAAGGATTCACTGCACAGAATACAATCTTAATTTTTCTTTCCCCCCTTTTCTTCACAAATTCCCACTAAGCATTTAGGTTTCTCACATGGACTTGTGTTGACTCAAAAACCTCCACTGAGATTCCTTCACCTGATTGCTACTAATAATGATCCACATTCCAAACTACTCTATTTCCTTTCTCTGCCAAGATTCTTGTTTTATGCTCATTTCCTCACAGGCTTGATCTCTGGCAGGTAATATATGTAGAATGATTGTTCCTCCCATGTAACATATTTATGTTCTAAGATACTCTCTGAAGATGCAATGATTTAAAGAAATATTTAAAGGAATATAGGGTATAAGGGTAATATGAGTCCTGAGGCTAGCTAGTAGAGAGAGTTTTGCGTAAGAGGGCCTCACAGAACCCATTAAGTTGTATCACGTAGACAGCTGCCTGCCCTTCAATAAAAAAGGTCATAAGCTATAGTGCCTTGTAGTCCTTCTAACATGCTAAGCACGATGTAATCATGGGAATGAAGATTTGGAAATAGACAATAATGGAATAAAAACAAATGGGGAGAATGTTGATAGGTATATAAAATGTCGTTGAGATGTAAATTCCTAGGTAATTCCACCTTCTTGTTGTGCTATGGGACAGTGTTTGGATTATATATGGCTATACATGCCAAGCTGTGCTTCAGTTCATAGAAAGGCACTCAGTTCTTTTTGGAAAGTTCAAAGAGAAATATTTGCCACTTCCCTTAACTGGAATTGTCGCTCTGAATACTGATAGCCAAATGTGAAATTGCAACCAAAACTGTCTCAAAAAGACTAGAAAGTGCATTTATTACTGTTAGCAATTTTCCACTTATATTGTTACGAATTCTTCAATGCTATCACTCTGGCAAACAAATAAATCAAAATTAAAGTTCAAAACTCTTTCCATGTCTAACAGCAGTGACTCTAAATCAAACAAGTAAATTTTAATAATGCAATACTTTCGTTACCAAAGGATCTGGAAGTCTGAGTGGCAAAAATAATCCTCATTTATTTTAATTACAAATACGTTTCTCCTTTACCCAGCATAAAGTAAAAGACAAAGAGTTCTCCCGTGGAACGACAAAATCAGAAAACTGCAATCTCTGTTATAATGAAATTAATCGAAAAAATAACTGAGCTTGGCAAATATGTGTATTTATATAAATATATAATATACATATATAAATAAACTAAAATTATATCATGTTAGATCATTCCTTTCCTCCCATAAAATCATGAGACCACTAAAATCCAGGTGCACTATGGAGCATTACGCAGGTGGATAAGGATTTTTCTTTGTAATATTAGTTCAAAGATAATTGTCTAAAGTCATCAATATTAACATACTTTATACCAAGAGACATCTTTGTCCTGAAGCCCTTCTGAGAGTATTTCAAAGTACTCCACAGTCACGATCCCAATCTCATTCTCCCTCACAAGATCTGTTTGCGTAACACCAGTTTCTTATTATTTGAGTCAATTCTACAAATTAGCTAAGGACTGTGTTTCTCTTTCTTTTCCCTTCTATTGTCAATCTTTTAGACGATTTCCTGATTGTTATATTCTCCAACTACAAAGGACACAGAAGAAGTATAAAGCTCTTATTTATAATGCCTGCACTATTTTTGGAGTAAAAGGTTGAAGAATCATCAAAAATGTTTTAGTTTTTTTAGTTGCTTACATATATTGAGTTTCTAAGCCTTTCTTGGGTTAGCTAGCATAGGTGGTATACATTAGGTGTACATATAAAAGATTAGAAAGCCTGACACATATCTTTGGACCTAAATTATGGTTAAATACACACACACACACACACACACACACACACACACACACACATATATTCCTGGCTCTGATTTAATACTGTACCTACTTATAGAAGTTATTTTTAAATATGATCCCAAACTCCCAAATATAGTTGTCCATCATACAATATGGCACACTGGGTTTATATGCATAAATTATTGAAATGAAATATATTAAAAATAGTAATTTAATATTAAATTATTATTATTAAAATTTGTATTTAGGACTTCAACATATCTTCTGGGAAACAAAATTTAACCCATAACAGTATCCCATAAAGACATAGCCAACTATAAAAACTATAACAAAACAAAGATGTCTAGCAAAATATTCCCTAAGTGGAGTTTCAAAACCATTGCAACTGGGTATATGGAATATTCTAAGCATTTCTAGGAGGATTTAATGATGAGTTTGGAAAGAGAAGAACCCAGATTTTTTCCAGAGCTAAACGACTTCTTGTCCTCTTAGGCAGTTCTCCTAAGAATAAGTTACAGAAGTCTTTTGCATTAATAACCAAGGGCAAAATGTAGTCTGTAGTAATTATACTGATAACATGATCAACTAATGAAGTTCATTAGTCTAGTTGATGGAAACAGGGATTTACTGACTTTTTTATTTGCCACTGGTAAATGAGTACTGTATAGCGATTCACCATCCAGGCAAAGTATAAAACAAATGCATTCTTTCAGTATCTCATTGGTCTTAATTAAATTGTCCTTTTAACTCATTTAGCTAGAATTATCCAGAGCACGTAAAATTTAAATACCTATTTAAGCAATAATACATATAAGTACTGTATTAATTATGGATAGGCCAATTATTGTTACAAAATTTAACACAATCCAAAGTGATTTCACACTACTCAGGGTCAAATGTCTCTGAATTAATTTTATTAATATTTACTATATCCTTAAATATCTTGGTCCCAGAACAAACCAGAATCAAATATCCGAGTAAAACTGCTCAAAAAAGTATGACCTCAGATTATCAAATTTACTAAGAATAGATTATATCCAAAAGCTCCAGAAAATAGCCAATCGTTAATGTCCTACTTCTCATGATAGAAAAATATTCAGGAAAAAGACAATAAAGATCTCTTTCAATATTCCAAGAAAATACATGTCATCATCATCTAAGCACAGCTTTCTACCAATTCTATGCCCCTTTAAGTTCTTCACATATTGTCATGAGTATCACTTCTTGATTTATACATATTCACTGATCTAACAGGATATACACTTAGATTTGAACTAAGGACCTTGTGTAAATATTTCAAATTTACAATATAACAGAGCCAACCCGTTTAACAAGCTTTTGAAAGGCAGAGTTGGGAGGGCAACAGTTCTACACCTTTGCCCATTACAAAAAGAAGGTCAAAAACCATGCCTTAACTTCTAATGCCTGGCAGGGATTATATGCTGTGCTTGTTCCAGACTGTTTTCTTGATCCCCATTATATTGTTAGCTCAGCAGAGGAAAGAGACAGTTTTAAAAATGTCACAGTGGGAAGTGTTTTAATATTGAGTGGTAAATCCCCAGAGGAAAATGCAAAGTGTATCCATATTGTTAACACTGCCTTTGAAGCAGGCACAAGATTGTTAAAATGAGTAACTTGGGTTTCTTTGCTTTGGTTGAAGTTGTTCGTGGTCTGGGGTTTTTAGGGGGTAGGGAAAAGGAAAAGTGTTTTCCATAAAACATAATTATTTTTGTGTTTTTAGATATTTTATATTGTATCCAAACTATAAAGAAATCTTCCTTTCCATCTTCCATCCATATTTTTAAGATTAACAAAGTAAAATAAACATAGAACAAATAGTGATGTTGAACTGAGTACTGAACATCTCAAAAGGTAAACTTATCTGTTGAGCCATGTTTAATAGCATCATTGTAGAGCACTGCTACCCCACCCCCCACAGGCAATCAATGAGAACTATTTTTATATATTAAACAGAGGAAAAATTATGAATATTCAAATATGATCTCATTAATGTACCAGAATGACAGAATCTGTCTTTCAAGGAAAAAATATGGTCTCATTTTATTCATTGTATTGAAGAAAATAACAAAGATATAACTACAGTTTCTGGAGATTAAAATCAAGAATGGATGTTTTTACAAACCTGGAAATAAAAATATTAAGACCGTCTGAAACTTCCATACATTCCCTTCTGATGTGTATTGATGCTCTTCCTTCCTAATGTCATTTGATTTTTATTGTCCCCACTCTAAAAGATTTAACTTATCTATTTTCAAAAGTGCTTAGGTTTTCTGTATCCATTGCAATTCCTTTGTAGGCAAAATTGGTATTTTGATCTCTGACGTTGAACATCTGCAAACTAAATTTATATGCATGATAATGACACACAATCATAAAGGATGTGAAATAATCTGTCTGTGTTACAACAGATGTCAATTTTTGTTGCTTGTTATTACTAAAAGGGGAAATGGAGCTCCTCTCTGTGACAAGTAATGTTGCTTCTAATTCCTAGCAATAAATGCACCTAGAATATGTGCAGAAGTGGCACTCAGCCTGAATATCCATCACCAGTTTGATTGTTTGAAATGCATCTGGTCTCTTTGAGGATATATACTGTGATTACCCAGTTCAAGCCTTTTCACACTATTGTATGTGTCATCAAATGACAGTAATGAAAATAACTGCAACCATTATTATAGGTTTTAGGACTTTGCCATCTGTTGAGTATTAGCCTTTGCCATTCCCCAACTGGCATTCCATTGAGCCAAAATTACAAAGAAGCTACCCCACAACACTGCATTTTTTTATCACCTTTCATCTCCCACATACCAAAGAGAAGGCATTCCTTAAACAGTCCTACCAGAATCTAGTAATTAAGAATGAATCTGAATGAACTAACTTGATGTTATTTCAAATCTTAAAGAATAAGTATAAAGCCTTAGAAGTAAATTTGGCATATGCTATGCAATTCTGAGAATTAGCAGTGATATGTAATGTTGTGACACTTAAACATCAATATAAAATGGTAAAAAAATGACAAGCATGTTTTTATTTCCATGTAATGCAAATTATTTGAACATACTCTATATCTCTCATATGCAATGAGTAAGTAGAATTAGGCTTATTTTAGGCTACAGACTTCCAATTCGTCAGAATGTCAGCATTTTGACTAGCCACAAATATGTAAGGAACTTGTGTTCACAAATCCAAAGACAGATATTTGATTATGCTCTTGTCAACAGTAGTCTACTACCATATTAGAACCAGACTATAATGCCTTGTTTTAGAAAGAGATTCAGTATAAATTCCAATCAAAAATAGGGTATATATGTATATATATATATATTATGTGATAAAATATGAGAGATTCCAAAATGCAGAGGAAAAATTATAAACAATGAAGCTCAAAGTTTGACTGAAAATTCTATTTTCCAATATTGTTAGTTTGAAAGTCCCTTTTGCATCAGCCAATTTTACACAAAAATCTGTGAGAGCAAAGCAGTCTGTTTTAAAGCTACTGCATCATACAGTAATAAAGCAGAAACAGTGCTACTAAAGAGAAAATGCAGATGAAAATTTAGCATTTTCTCTAATTACAACACCTTATACTCCATTCGTACCCCCCAGAGAGTCCACTTCAGGTTGGGTACACTGTAAGCACTCAAAAGATACTTGTAGAAGATAACTGGAAATCAAAGGACAGGCAACATTAGGAATGGCTATAGAGAATGTTGAATCAATAGGCATGAAAAAATACAGTGTTTTCTAACAACTGAATCCAAATCATTTCTTATTATATGAAATTCAAAATTTATTTTTTAATTTAAAATGTATTAAGTAGCACATAATCCTGACCAAGAAAATGCTCCTCACATTGAAGCCAGCTGCCAGCTCAGTTTTTAGAAGAAAGGATAGAACTACCCATACTTTTTTCATTTTTTCCTACATCCACTGTTGCTAATGCAATGAAATTAACATTCTATCATCACTGCATCTGTCCCGTGAGAGAACAACAATCTGGGGCATTCGTTTTAAAGAATGCAAAAAAAATCGATTTCAATATAGATGTATATATTTTTATCAGGCAGAACTGAGGACTAACTGTCCCCAATTAGTTTCTCAGAATGCAAATGAGGAAAGAACGATACATAAGGAAAAAACACAATCAGGTGCAATTTTTTTTAATTAAAAGAAAACTTAACAAATAAAGGAAGAGGTACTGAGGAGAATGCATAGTGTGTAAGAAGATAAACCATGCTATTTCCTATTAGAATCCTAGAAAGAGTGAGAAAAGTATGTATCTTTCAATGTCACTTAGAGAGCAACCAAAAAAAGTAAAACCATTTTCTATCCAAAAGTGGACTTGGAAAAATAAATCTAACCAGAACAGGTAAAATATGAAAAAGTACCACAAACTGTGGAAGAGCTAAGCAAATGACAATGATGACCAATAAAATCCAAAATAATTAAGGCAAAATTGAATGGTCATCTAAAGTAAATGGGTGGTACTCTGCCTGGAATGTAGCTGATGGCACAATTATTGATCCTATCTTAGTGATGATGTGGCCAGTTGAACATAAAACAAAAATAGTAAGAGGAATAATGTCTCGAAAGGTTATAGTGGCTATTGAGGTCACTAAGAGCACCTTGTAATACCAACTGCTGCCTGGAATAATATTTACTTACTGTATTATTATATTAATATACAGTAATATTTATTACTGTACTATTCAAAATGCTTTATACTCTCAAGTAAGTTTCAAAGTAATAAGCTTATTTTCTTTGAAAGTGTTCCAAAGACACGTCATAGCCCTTTGGTGTTTCACCCAGGCATGTTCCTTATTTGTGGTCAATAACAAATGATTCAGTTCAACTAATATCTCTTAGGAATTACCAAGTTCTAGGCACTACACTAGGAAGCTGCAAATGACACAGGGTAAATGGGACTCAAATATTGTTGAGTTTGTGCTAGTATAACCCCAACCACCAGGACCATGACGTCGGAGCCATGAAGGTGGCTGCTGTCTTTGTTTGGATTATGGGAGAGTGGGAGAAAGTGACATGAAAGAAGTTATGGCAAGAAATTATGAGAATGATAATTCCCTCTGTCCAGATTTACAATATAGTGGAGAAAGCTGGCATGCAAACATAGAGCTAAGGTAAGGCTGACCGAGAGACATGCTTAATAGAGAGAAATGAGCTGTGCAACTGAGTGAAGAAGGCATCAATTCTAACTGAGGACATTCTGAGGGAAGGAGGAATTGAATAGGCACAACAAGATGGATAATGATGGGGGAAGGGCATTTGAAACAAAAGGTTCAAGTATCCAGAGCAGTACCTACTCAAATGACAGAGATAGAGGATGGATCAAAAGGTTTAAGGGAGATGTCAGAAAACCATGAGGGATCCTAAAAGCCAAGCCAAAAAAAACCTGCGTCTGTTCTATAGGCAAGCCAAGGCAAGTAAAGATTTTTGAGTTGAGCAGTAATGTGATCAGGCCTCTGGTTCAGAGAGAAAATTCTGGAAAGCATCTCTGGACCATTGACAAAGCTATTTTAAATACACAGAAGTCACTAAAAGAACATAAACTAAAATATTCACAAAAGTGGTATTTTTGAATGACAACAGGTAATTACCTTTTTGTTTATTGATATTTTCTAAGTGTTTTACAATGAACATGAGTGGTATTTGTATTTTTAAAACAAGTTGTATACTTTTCTGATATAAATGTCCATCAATATAAGTATACTATTTATTATTACATAAACATAAGAGGTTGGAAGCAGAAAAAAAGTCTAAAACCATGTAAGTATTTAACTTTCAGTATTGATTAAGCCAAATGCAGCCATTGGTCTTTGGTCAGGACTTTTACTGAAATTGATTTAAAGCCAAATATTTCTAGCAGCCAGCAAATGATGGCATTTTCCCGAATATCCTGCAGTCTGGTCCTAGAATAGCACTGTGACTCCTTGAGTTACAGGAAGAAGAACCAGTTGGATCACAAATCTGGGAAGTAAGGACATTTCTCATCACTAAGCAGGAAGGCACAGATAAGCACAAGGTTACAACGACTTCCTGTGTTTTAGGGAATCAAGTCCTGACATGATATTTTTCAGGGTGACTAGATATCCTTTTAAGAGTTAAGTTCCCATTTTTAATAGAAGGCTATCTAAATATAACACTGATGAAGACAAGGATCAGCATCACTTAATCATTCCTGGTACAATATTACTCATAGGGAGAAAAGGAAAAAGTGATGGGACTTCTGGGGAATAGTGTCCTGAAGAACAGGTATAGCACACGGAGAATGTTGGTAACTTCAGGTGTCCCTAGATATACCACTTTGATGACGTTGTTTTAGTTTTTTTCCTTTAATATCTTAAGCAGTGATTTTAGGAAAAAAAATTTCTTTTTTGCTTCCTCTTAGACTAGTTCCCCTATGACCTAACACTAAAGTAGATTAAAATTCATATACTAAAAAAGAAGTTTGATTATATTTTTAAAAATATTTTTTTACCAATTTAAGTAATCTCTACACCCAACGTGGGGCTTGAACTCATGACCCTGACTTCAAGAGCTACACACCCTTCTGACTGAGCCAGGCAGGTGCTTCAAAGTTTGGTTACTTTTTAAAGTGATATTACTTTTTAAAGTGTTTAAAAAAAAAAAACACTCAAAGAGTAGGAATGATGGCAACATTACATAACCTTTAAGAAGGAAAAGTTTGTGGTATGTGTGTGTGTATGTGTATATACATATATACATATATACATATACATACACATACACACACACATATTTTCCTGTAACAAATGGAATATTTGCCTTTGCATGGAGTCTCCTGAAGAGAACAAAGAAGTCCATTTATATTATGCAACAAAATTTAATTTTTCTTCTCAAATCAAAGGTTAAACATAAATTGTTAGTATAGCACAGAGAAGGTTCAATGAAAGTAAGTGCCCTCAAGTTCAGGACTTAGGACTGGTTGGTCACACCACATAATCCACATAATCTGCTTTGGACATCTGTGTCTGACCCCCCAGCCCATTGTGGGAAGATAGAGCCTTGAAGTTGCTACAGGTCCAGACAGCAGAGTCTGCAAGCCAGTCTAAGTTAGAACAGTGGCCCTCTCGCCTGTCAAGTGACTGGCACAGGAATGCAATCTGAAGGACTGGAACCAAATCTAAATAGATCGGAAAGGAGAGCCAACATCATAAAAAGCCAAGTGGATCAAGCACTAAGTGAGCTGAAGCATAACAAGAAACTGAGCCTTACAAAATCCCCCAAGCTGGTTTCCAGGTTTCCAAATTAGCTTTGTATGTGGTTCCTCTCAAACCCTGACATGGATTTACCAGGATCCATTAAAAGAGTCAACACATGAAAAAAATCAGCACAGGCCCCAGATCAAGCATGTATCCAGTTTCTTACAATTGGTCTATTTTCAGTAATTACTTACATACACCCAAGAATATCTAGCAGAGTACCTTGCATGTAATAGTTTGGATGAGTAAATACACAAATTGAAATGCCTCAAAAAATACTTTGCTGGTTTTGTATTGCTAGAGAGATAATCAAATTCCAGAGCCAAAGGAGGCATAAAATAATGAGCAATCAGGCTAATTTCAGAAGACCCAAAGTAGGCTACAGAAAGGAGAGAAGTAACTGAAACACAAGATGTTTCTAGGTAAGCACTGAGACCTGTTTCTTTATCAAAATATTTCTCTGTGCATCTCCCTGCAAATCATGACAATAGTAACAGAGATTCAAGGGCATTTTATTTGTAAACTGCAAACAGATAAGTACTGGCATTAGACAAAGATAACTCCATGACTCACGGCCAAAAAAAAAAAAAAAAAAATGTTTTCACATGTCGCCTGCCTCCATTCCAACATTAGAATGGAAAAAGGAAAACTCACTCTAATGGTTCCCTAGTTAGGAATAAACACAAGCCCTTAGGGTCCAGAAGAGTTTAGTTATTAAGGAGGAGGAAAAAGTGGCAAAGATAACAGCTTCTCTTTAATTACGACTCTACCACCAAGGAAAGGAATTATGTCTATTTCCCCCAATATTAACCAAAGAGAAGACTGGATCCTGAGTTATTCATTAACAACTTATCAGGCATTTTGGATCTCATAATTGAGAAGGGATGAGACACAAAAGAAGAGCCGTCTAGCACTACTGGCTTCCTAAGAATTCCTCAGTATTATTAATACCACTCCTCCTAAATCCCTTTGAGGATTGCTGCTTAGATGCTGAGAAAAAATAATTGAACAATTTCATGGTGACATTAAACAGCAGCTCATAATTGACCTCAATATGAATAGCAATAAAGACGGAGAGAATGACATATGCTCTATACCATGAGTGTGGGCAGGATTCAAATCCTAATGCCTTTAACTCCATCAAGGAAGGAACACAGGAGAAAACTGCTTAATAATAACCCAAAGGCTATTTGCTTTCTAGAGCAGAGCTCGATGTTTTCGTATCATCTCTGTTAATTGACTACACTGAAATGATAGGACCACTGTCTGCAGCAAAAGAACTCTCACATTTGCATTGATCCCACTTGTTTCCTAAAAGGGCATTTCACTGGCCAAATCAAAGTGAAGTGTTGTGCAATTTTCTGTATAATCAGCATTAACAGCTAAAGAACAACCGGCCTTCAGAGTAGTAAGGCGTGTTGCCCAGTATAAAGGTTGTAGCTGCTCCTCAACCCCTCCCTGACCATCCTCCTTTTATATCTCAGGTTTGATTGTATGAGCAAAGCTGCAGGCATTTACTCACATTTTTAGACAAATCTGACGTCTGGATGAGTAAACAGAGAGGGGCTGTTTGGTTTTTAACACTGACTCCCCGAGTATCTGTCCCCACAAAACAGATCATTCAGAGTCAATATTCAAATGTGTATTAAAGGAAATTCTAGACAAAGAAGAAATAAAAAAAATATTACCAGGCAACTCATCCAGTAACTACAAACTTGATTCAAACTCACTGTCTTCCCCTCAAGCCTGTTCTTGCTCTTGTATTCTCTAACACCAATGCTCCACCATCCACTTACTTTCTCATCCCAGAGCTGGTATTGCCCTTGGTTAGATTCCCACACGATTCCCACACGGGCCTCCCACCCATCCTATCTGACCACCACAAATCTGTCCACATAAACAATCAAGTTAATAAATCTGACCCTTTAATGAATGAAGCCCCTCATTCTGGCTGAAAAGACCCACCTTTTCTGGTTGTTACTAATCTCTTTATTCTCATCTCTGGGACACTCTACCACCCCCCAACCCCATTTAACATTTATCATTACTGAACTACTTGTAGTTACACAAAATTATATTGCAATCCCTGCATTTCCACGTACTCTTCCCTCCAGCATGAATGGCCATTCCCACTTTGCCCACTTGGAAAGCTTCCCTTTATCCTCAATACTTTCCTGAATGTCACTGGCCCTGTAAGTAAGCTCCTTCTGTAAGACCACCACATAAAGAATACTAACAGTCCCCTCTTCGTAGTGGTCCTGCCTTTTGTGCATTTTTGCATCTTTGATTGCATTGATCCTACCATATTAAAATCATGTTTCCTGTTCTATTCTACTAGATGGTGAGCTCTTTGAGTGCTTCTCCTAAAGTAAAACAGTAATAGGAACATGGGCTCTGGAGCTCCCTGACTTCAAATCCTGGTATCACTTCTTACTGTGTGACCTTGGGCAAATTACCTAACCTCTCTATGACACAGCATCTTCAACCATAAAATGAGGATAATGACAATATTATAGAGAGCTATTGTGAGGATTAGAAAATTTGATTTCTGTAAAACATAGTAAATGTATAATGAATGTTAATTTTCAGATTGAGAACTCAGTGGCATTCATATTTAATCTCCAGCAGACACATGCTAAAGACCCGGACATAACAGTTGGACTGGATTGTGTAAACTGATTTAAGGAAAGAAATAATGGCAAAGTTTATTCTAATAGAAACACTCTGGCAGTGGTTGATGCAAGATTTTGTACGCTGTTTTAGCAGGAAATGTTCTTCTAAGAGCCTCAAAACCTAAATGCCCTCATTAACTCTTTCCAGTGATATTCTGTGTCTTTTCAAACTTTGATTCTTGAACATATTCAAAATTTTAGGGTTTTATTTCTGTACGAGTACTGACATTCTTGTCCTGAACAGAACTTCTTTCACGTAATTCAGAACGAGCTAATGAGCTTTCTTACTTACTTACCAGGAAATAACTTCTTAATCTCAGCTTCACTGTTCATACCTTGGAAAGAATACAATTCCACTAATCCTTAACCTTACCTAATTTTTATATCATCACAACAAAGGGATAATACAAGACCCCTGAAAAAATATATAATGTATAAGTGAACACATATAGTGTTTGTCTTTTCTGTGCACACTTTAAACATATCAAACTTCAAACTTACATACAAGTTTTTAAAAGAGTTTTGAATGTTAATACGATATTAATGTATAAATTCATTCACGTACTTTAAAAAACACTGAATCTGCTATTTATCTTTCCTCATAAGAAGTTTTTAAGAATAGACAACACGTTGTAAAATTGAACCATAAATGGGTACATGACCCATTAAAGTAATGGTGAAGGATGGTCTTTGTTCAATGCTCTTTTCATTAGGACATGAAGGTTTAAAATTCAAAAGAAAAAGAGCCTCAAATAAAACACAGAAAATAAGAAAACTAAGCTCAGCTTCAATACACTCAGAACACTGTGGAATCTGTAGGAGTGAGTCACACCTTCACAACTGTAAGAAGGTACGTCATTAAAAATTGAATTTTATCAAACATCTTCCAAACAAATTCCTAGCAGATTCAGTCAATACCACATACCAAATTATATATGCATGTATGTATGTATATATATATATATGTATGTATGTATACAAAATTACCAATTTGCATTTATAGTGCTTAATGAATCTCCACAATATAGACTTAAGTATGAAATCCCTATGGGATATATATATATATATATATACGCGCACACACACACACACACATATATATATAGACACAAACACATATATATATACACACATATAAAATTTTGGACAACTTCACCAAATTATTTCCAAGTGGTTGTCATTTTTCAGCTTTTCAACTTGTAGTAAATACGACGTTAACATCCACTTTTTTCTTAGGTCAAAAGTAAATTATTACTTGTAAATCCAATCACATTTTTAATTTTCTAAAATTTGGTTCATGCCTTCTTTAAATCTGTATTTGTTATCTTTATTTCATATTTTCTTATATCGGGGTTGTGTAAAATGATATAAGCCTAAATTCTTAGAATCAAATGCTTATTTATTTATTTATTTATTATACTGGTTTAATACCACAGAAAACTAATTATAACTTTTAAAACTACAGATAAAAGTGTGTTTCCAAAGAAGATTGTGATGATGCTGTGATTAAAAAAAAAAAAAAATTGAGGCCAAATAATTCACCAAAGTGACCCTCAGTTTTTACTGAGGTATGGAAGTTATAACTTCCTATTTGTCAAACTAGCTTTTAGTCAGCTTCAAGAACTCTTGAGTCTCACCTAGGCTGGCTCATCTTTTGGCTTCTCTGCTTCCTGCCTTGCTAATTAATGAAAATACATACTTAGCCTGCAGCAAATGCAGGGAGTTGATTCCCAAAGAAAACCTAATGAAAAAGCTATGCCTCCACAAGGCAATAATTTGTTTAAATTTGAGAGTGCCAATTGGAAGCAGCATTGATTCTTTGGGGACACCAGGGCTCTATTAAGTACACTCTTCCTTCACTGAACCACAGTAAAGTCGACTTCCAAAGAAATATAACTTGCTACCAACTCTCCCTTGAGAAGACTCTACGGAGGCCAACAAACTTCATTTCTCTTCCCCTCGGGCCTCACTATCATTTTGTGGCAATCAGCGGCTGAGGTGAGAACCTACTTACTTGATTTATTTATTTATTTTCACAGCCTTGTCCCTCATATAAGCAAAGAGGAACATATTTTTAAGCTTGAATGGCTGCTTTATAGGCACATAGACTACGCATTATGCTGCTGAGGAACACTGTAGTTAAGAAAATATGCTTTCTCTGTTTCCAGACTTCTAAACACTGTAAAGTTAACTCCCTTCTCCAGCTGTTCAAGGCAGTTATATTCTCCAGCTGTTTACCATTTTCAACAATGACATACTTCTGCATGTCTGAAATTTATGAAACTTTAAAACAGCCCTTTCATGCTCCTATTTAGAAGAAACATCAAAACATTTCCTCTTCCTGCAAATACTACAAAGTGAGAGACTTACCGCAAAACTACTGTAGCTTGAATTACCTCATTTTCTCTATATCCTCCCATGCTTACATTTACCATCAAGCCAAAGTGGGGTGGAGAGGGGTGGTCCAGAAAAAGATGTGCCTCTAAAGGCAGATGATCATTAGGGATCTTGAAGAAGTCTCACTTTCAGGGCGCCTGGGTGGCTCAGTTGGTTGGGCAACTGCCCGCAGCTTAGGTCATGGCCCTGGAGTCCTGGGATGGAGTCCCGCATCAGGCTCCCTGCTCAGCAAGGAGTCTGCTTCTCCCTCTGACCCTCCACTCCTTCATTCTCTCTCAAATAAATAAATAAAATCTTTAAAAAAAAAAAAAAGTCTCGCTTTCAGAGAAACCACTTTAAAACAAATTCCCTAAATCAAAGGTTTTCAAATTATGTTGCTATCATACCCCCTCCAGAAGGATTTCAAAACACTATATCCACTCACACATTTTTAAGTTGACATCTTAAAATTTTATTATAAGCTGAAATGTTTGTAAAAGATATGTGGTCTGATATGTGATAGTGTATATCTGCTTTAAATACACTTTTTGCCAAAACTTTGGTATGGCATATTTCAGGTCTTCCAATTTATAAAAAATGTCTGCCACAACAGTACCCTAAATAACAAAGGCAGCTGTCATTGTTAAAATAATCAGCCATTTTCCAGATATTAATATATCCCTGTGACAACTTTGTCACATATGATTTTAAATTTTAAGGTAATAGGGAGAGAGATGAAAAGAGACTGCAAGATAGCAAGACACTGTCTATCCAGGTACTATTTAATGATTATGGATCTTTTCAAGCATTTTTTATTAACTTACTCATTTTTTAGGTTTTAAAAGAGCTAACATTTACCTTTAATTGACTCCACAAATTGAAAATAAAAAACTAAAGAATCCCCCATGATTTAGAGAACTAGAGGGCAATTAGTTCTACAAAGGAAATCAACTTTTTTGTGTTTTATGAGATTTGCATGTGAAAACAGATAATATGACACTAATTCTACAAATGTGATATGAGAGCTGCACCTAGAATTTTTATCATATTTCTAATCAGTCTTCAGGGCTGCATTTTGGAAGATAAAACTGTATAGGCAGTAGAAATCCAATTGCTATGTATTCCCCCAAATCCTACAGTTCCAAGTCACTTTCAGAGAGACCGTTTGAAGGAAAGATAAGCCTTCAGACTCTTGAATGCCCCGTGCAAGTTCGTCATTGTGGAGGAAAGTAACACAAATAGAAGAAAGTCAGTCCCTTCCTCTGAGCAACATGCAGTCTGGATAGGGACTAGGATTTATACATCAGAAACAACTAGGAAATCATTCCATGAAACCAACAGAAATGTTAATGTTATGAAGCATTTGAGTTAAAGACATGGACCGTGGAATCCACCAGTCGGGGTTTCAATTCTGGCTATAAATTACTTTTCATTGACCTCAGCTTCCTTGTCAATTAAATGGGGACAGTGAGGAGGGCAGGGATTGGCAAGCTACAGCCAATGGGCCAAATCCTCCCCAAAACTTGTTTTTGTATGACCTGTGAGCTTAGAATGGTTTTCACATTTTTAAAAGATTTAATCAGTTTTTTAAAGAACATTTCATGATATTAGAAATTATATAAAATTGAAATTTCAGTGTCCAGAAATACTTTTATCAAAACAAAGCTACGTCCATTTATTCACATACTGTGTATGGCTGGTTTTGTGTTAAAACAGCAAAGGTGAATACAAAACAGATGAACGCAGGGGAAAGAGAAGGAAAAATAAAGTAAGACAAAAAAAAGAGAGAGAGAGGTAAAACGTAAGAGACTTTTGACTTAGGGAACAAACTGAGCGGTGCTGGAGGGGAGGTGGGTGGGGGGATGGGGTAATTGGGTGATGGGCATTAAGGAGGGCACGTGATATAACAAGCACTGGGTATTATAGACAACTGATGGAGCTAATAATACACTATATGTTAACTAACTTGAATTTAAATAAGATCTTAAAAAAAAACAGCAAAGGTGAAGAGTGCCAACAGAGGCCATGTGGCCTGCAAAGCCTAAAATATTACTATCTGGCCCTCAACAGAAAAATTTACAGAGAAGAACCCTATTGCAGAGAATTAGAAGAAATAATATAAGTAAAATGGTTAACACAGAACCTGGCATATAAGCATTCAAAAAATGGTGAATATTATGATTATTTTGTAAGATATTATAATTTGAACCAACTATACAACTTCAAAGGTAAACAAGGATACAAAAGGCATGACATACCCATTAAGTAATCAGCCACCAAGGCTCCTAAAAAAAATTGAAATAAGGCATGGTCTAACCTATAACCATGCAATTCTTATAGAGCTTGACATGCATGCAGGATGGACAACTGACCACCAGAGAGTAATTGTTGCTGTAATATCTATTCCATGACATTTGAGTGGACCATGATTCAATTTTTCAACCTCTTTCCAACCTCAGGACTCTCACCCATGATGTCTGCTAATGACATCCTTCCCTCTGCCAGAACTCTCTCCTTCCCCACCCATCAAGTCTTCCCTTACATATCATTTCCTCAACTACCCATCTCCTGTTTCCTCATAGCACATTTATGATTATAGGCTTAGGTGGCAACTTGTTTATGATCATCTGTCTTCCCGTTAGAGTCTAAGCTCCAAGAGCAGAGTGATACAATCTATCTCTTTCACCACTATATGCTCAGCTCCTAGAAGACTGAAAGCCGGTAAGTATTACATGAATGAATGCTTGTAACTCTGGAGGTTGCTCTTAAAGGACAATTTGTCCTCAAACACAATGAAGTGCAATGAAGAGACTGTCAAAAAAGAAAATAGCCTTTTCACCCTTCAACCCAGAATTCAAAAAATACAATGTTCATTAAGTTGTTAGTGAATTTTCAAAATCACTAACAATGAAAATATTTTGAGTGCCTACTATATTCAAGACACTATTCTAGGCACCAAGGAAAAATTAACTTGCATAAGCTAAAGTGCTGGCTCTCTGGCAAATAGTAAGTAGGTGCAAAATTCTAATATAAGGAAAACTTTGAAAATAATAATGGAAACAAAGTGTTATAGGATTAAGAGGAAAGAAGAACGTTAATTTTGGCTGGAGAGATATGGAAAGTCTTCTTGGAGGAGATAAGAAGAATCTGGATCTTAAAGCATGGTAGAACTTCAAAAGGCAACTAGGAGCAGAGCATTTCCAGCCCAACTTGAGAAAAGACACATTCAGGAAAGTACAGAAAGTGTTCAGTACCATCTTAGACAACTAAGGAAAACTGGTGGTTAAAAAGAATTTGAGAGGCAGGGTGGGGGGTTGTGGGGGTGGGGGAGGGAAATGAAACAAGATGGGATCAGGAAGGAGACAAACCATAAGAGACTCCTAAACTCATGAAACAAACAGGGCGGCTAGGGGGTAGGGGCGGGTAGGGATAGGGTGGCCGGGTTACGGACATTGGGGAGGGTATGTGCTATGGTAAGTGGTCTGAAATATGTAAGCCTGATGATTCACAGACATGTACCCTGGAGCAAATAATACATTATGTATTAATAAAAAAAATAATTTAAAAAAATACAGTTTCTAGAATCAAACAGTCAGTACAAATCCTAAATCCACTGCTCACTACCTCTGTGTCACTGAGTAAATTATTCTCTCTCTCCAAACCTTGGTTTTCTCATCAGCAAAACAGGAATAATAATGTTACCTACCTCAAATCATTCTTGTGAAAGTCAAATAAGATAAAACACATGAAAATAAAACAATGTTTATCTCATGGTAACAGCTCAATAAATGTTACCTTTCACTGTTCTTACTTTTTTTCCTTAGTACTCATAGGTGTAAGAAATAGTATGCTGCTTTCTTCTTTTTGCTTTCCTCATGCTATTCTGAACTAAGCTATTCCCTGGTAGCAAATTAAACATTTCTGAAACTGTATGGGCACTTTAAAGCTCTTGGGGTGCCATTGTGTACACAGAAGCAATACCTAATTGAATAGTAGCCTAATAGCCTCAGAAAGCTGCTGCAATTTAAAAAAAAAGGTTGAGTTAAAAATAGGAACAGTTTAGAAAGTAGGAGAGCTTCTGTGAATTGTCGTGACATTCTTCCTTAACACTCTTTTAAAAAGAGCAAAATCTATCAAAAAAATAAATAAATATACAAATCCAAATTGCTCACCAATTCAGCAAAATTGGAGTCAATTACTGTGAAAAGAGGTTTATATCCCTAGGAAAAACCATTGATAAGGGAAAGGAAGACCTAAGTTAAAATAAATACACCAAGTCAATGAATTAATGGTTCCAAATGGTAAAATATGGATTCCATTTTTCAACATCTTCTTGTTATCATGACCAGATTATTTTTTTTTCAAGAAAACATATCAGATTATATAGAACAGATTATATGAATTCTTAAACTAGCACATTCTTGGAATAGGGCAGGAACTATCTACATATAAAAAGAGCCTTAGAAAAGTATCTACATGACATAGGTGAAGGGTCTGATTTTACCACAAAATCCCAGAAATAGGAAGATTTCCTTTGAGAAGTAAGGCAACATCTAAAAATTGCTTGGTTAATCAACTGTTTTGTATGGCTTAGGTACAGCCTGGACTGGAAGCACAGTGACTTGCTCTAGGGTTTGGCTAACCATGATTTATACAAGTCTTTGCTTGGTGGCCTGCAGAGATGCATAGACTTTTCTGGAAGGAAGAAGTGGAGGACTCTGGATGCAGTTACATATCCAAATCCATCCCAGCATTTCTCTCTCTAGTGATGCTGGATACCATGTCTCAGTTGCCCCAGAATGTCATTTTAGTGTTGGAATCCAAGCAGATTCACCAACATGGTCAATCTCCAATAACTTTGAAAGGAAAAATGAAGCCATGATGTTGCATCAAGCCTCAGGCTCACTACCCCTCAGGCTCGCTGCCACCAGCCTTTCAGTGCTATCCAATAAAACTTTCTGCCATGATGGAAATGTTCTGTGCTTGCACTGACCAATAAGATAGCCTCTAGCCCCATGTGGCTATTCTGCGTATGAAATGTGACTAGTGAAACAGGAACCGAATTTTTATTTTACTTAATTCTAATACTACTCTCTCCCTCTGGATAGTAACACTTTAGGAACCAATATTGTACCCACACACAAAAATTATAATTTCCGGAAGCTCTGTTCGTAAACCTTACACCCTTATGGCTTAATATAACAGAAGCAGTCAGGCCTCACAAACAAAGATAGTTCAGCTCCACCTCTAATTCTCTGATTCACAAATCCTATTTTAGGTATCTTATACTTTAAGATTAGTCTCCCTTTTTGATTATTCATCTCTAGTCTGCTTTCCACACCCCAGAGCAGAGGAAAAACATTTTAGAAGTTAAATTTTCTTTTTCTAAAGGTCAGTTATCCAGGTGTGAAAGTGGGCAAACTTTATTCCACCAGAAACTCGTTTTTAATCTTTTTTTCTGCACTGATAACAACACACTGTTTTATTCTTAAATTACAAACTTGGACAGTTGAGATATTTTTCCCATGAATTTCTATATAACGCTAATATGTAAAGGGATAAAAAGAAAGATGATAGCATACATGTAAATAAACTGTACATTTATCAAATATTATTTCTGTAATTGTAAATGATGAAATGCTTGAGTGCTCTGAACTTTTATAATTTACAATAGCATTTTAACTGCACCTCCCTTCTTTCTCTATACTTTAAGCCACATGTAGTTTTATAAATATATCTGACACCAATTAGGGGAGAGCAATTGCTGAGTTCCTTCACTGGAACATATCCGATATACAGGAATGGACTCCCCAGTGCCATGCTTGTGCCAGGTGACTCCATTCTAAACTGACTGGCCACTTGACCCAAGCCAAGCCAATCAGACTTTCCTCAAAATCTTTCCATTTAGAGCTAAGGGATGAGAATCAGTCCTTCTCTGGAGGGATGTGGGATACCAAGCCTGATTGCCTTGAGCAACCATGTTCCCAGCCATGTGGTTATATGGTCTACTATGCAAGGGGAGGCCAATACGCAGGGATTCCCCTGTCCCAGAGCCCAACTTTCCCTATCCTTCTTGTTTTTCATTAGATGCCCCAATACCGTTCCAGTAAATTCCTTTTTCTGAATTAGTTAAACTTATGTTTTTGCTATCTGAATCTAAGACTGTTAATCAATATGATAGTTATAACACTTAAAAAATCCACTCCTGAATAAATGCAACATTGTGGATAAGAATTGAAAATTAGAAAATTAAAAATGAAGGATCTCACAAGTGTGCTCAAATAAATGTCACATATATTTTGAAGTTTATAAGAAACATGCTGCTTAAGTTATTATTAGGCAATGAAATACCATGTTCAATTCTCTGACATGTGAATGTTTAATTGTATTTTGAAATTATTTATCACTAAAAATAAAAGAATTTTTAAAACTTGTAAGCATGATCCTATTATTTATAAAATTATATATGATTTTCTATCAATTATATCCAACCATCTTCATAGATTCATACAGAATTGCCTGAATAATTACCTAATGTCGACAATGATCTCTTTTTCTAAGGGTTATATTATTATGTGGTGTTTTATTTTTTCCTTCATATTCTTAGGGATTAAAATTCTCAACTCAAATCAACTGAAATACCTAGCTGGGGACATCTCAAACATGACTTCTGTGTGAATACATAAAAACAAGGAAGAAAGCTGACCCAAAGAAAGACCTTGGTGCTGCTTCAACTGGAATACAAAAGGTTAAAAAAAAAAAAGATTTGAAAATCACTACTTTCATTCTAAAGACAAATCTCTGACTTACTTTACAGTATGTAAAGTTTTTGCTCAATGTATATATATATATATATATATTAATTATTCTCTTAATATGTCATTCTTACACCCAGAATTTTGGGCCATGCTCTTCCTTGATCCACTTTCTACCTTTCTAATTTGTATCTACCTTTCAGAAACAAAACTTTCATCTTCCTTGGAATCTTCTCTGACTGGCTCAGTACTCAAGCACCTTATTTCCCTCCACAGAACCCATCATCCTTATTTGCATTCCTACAATACAATTGGGCATTGAGCATATGAAATGGGATTCTGTTAATTAAATTTCTATGAATCACTCCTGAATTCCAAACTGAATTCCAAGTATAGATAGTTTATCTACACTTTGAGGTGCTCACAGATACAGAGAACAGATTGGTAGTTGCCAGACATGAGGCGGTGGGAGCAGGGATGGGTAGGGAGGAGAAATGGGTGGCAGAGGTCAAAAGGTAAAAAGAAAAAAAGTCAATGCCAAAAGTCAGTTCTTAAACCTATTTGTACCACAGCCTCCCTCCACAGTTCATCTTTCTTTCTCTCATCCTCCAGGGTTGTAGCACAGTTTTCCAGTGTTTTTAAATTAGCATTTTCAGTGTTTCAGGTTCCTCAGTGTGTTGGGATTGAAATTTTCATTTGATTTTAGTCAACCAGTTCCATTCTTATTTAATCGACTAAGACAGGATGTGTCCATTCTGACTTTCTATGTCACTATTTCTCCATCTCTATAGCCAACTGCATTCCAAATCCCACCATGATAACTGGTAATGGAATAATGTCTATTCTACACTGAGCTTCTTGAATTATTATCTCAAATATCCCCTTGGAAAAATATTTGAAGAAGAATCAGCTTTATGGCTCTAGCCAAGTATCCACCTAGTCAGGTCAAGAAGTCATCATTTCTAAAGCTCAATAAAAGCCTCCTGATAAAAACATGGCACTGTCACAAATTGCAAATTGGCATGAAAAAGAATATGAAAAGATTGCCAAGGCTGGCAGTCTGCCTTCCCTGCCCGATCACTTAAGAGTAATACCAACTAATTGCAAATGTTCCAACATATGTGATGCACACTCATCCTTTTATTTTTAAAACACTAAAGAAGCTTCTTGAAATAAAACCGTTCAGGCAAAGTATACCCCATTGCCAGATTGAACATAAAGATGAAAACAGATTCACAACACTGATTTAAGATTTAAGGCTTCTTACATATGAAACACTTAGATGAAGAGTGGCAAGACTGGAACATGATCTCCCCATTCTTAAGACTCTCTCTGAAACTTGACTGTGCCATCAATAATCCTTCTTATGAATTGCCCATGGAAAGCATCTCAAGTTTTACTGAAAGAATTGAGTTACTCTATAAGCAATTCTATACTATATGAAAGCCCCAGTTCAAGATGCCTAATGAAGGGTTGCTTGCAGCAGAAAACACAAAACCAAGTGAATTCTGCACCACCTGGCAGAGCAAGCATGCCTCATTTGGACACCATCAATAGGGATGGGCCCCTATCAGCACTGTGGATTTCTTACAGAAAGGCACAAATAAATTGAAGAGACACACACCTCTTTATAAAAACACAGAAGAGGCTTGTGGAAGTATAAGCAGTCCAGATGAAGTATCTCATGTTACCATTTGTTGCAGAACTAGAATGATTTTCAGAGATTCCCACAAATTATTGATATATTTCCCCACAAAAAAAGGATCTGTGTAGACCTGTTCTTCAGACTTTGAATACTACTAACATTTCTGACATAGAAAAGCAATAAAAATGCAAAATGGTAACATTTCTTATGCTGCAGAATAGCCTGAGGTCATGTTTTTTTTAAAGATTTTTTATTTATTTAAGAGAGAGAGACCCCAAGTAGGCAGAGAGGCAGGCAGAGAGAGAGGGGGGAAGCAGGCTCCCTGCTGAGCAGAGAGACCGATGTGGAGCTTGATCCCAGGACTCTGAGATCATGACCTGAGCCGAAGGCAGAAGCTTACCCCACTGAGCCACCCAGGCGCCCCCTGAGGTCATGTTTTTAAACATAAAAAGAGACATTAGATTTTACTGGCAAGTGTCTGTGAACCAGTGTCACTGCACTTGTTGCTCTGGGTCCCTCTAGGACTTGCTCTCCTTCTCCCTAGTTCAATGTCTATTCCCTCTTCCAGAAAACAGAAGTGCAACATCCTTCCCCAGGATAATGCAAACCCCAATTCCATCACTAAGTTCTGTGCTATGCACAACTGAAACCTTTCGCGGCCCAGTCTCTCCATCTGTAAAATGGGGATGATAATAACAGTAATGATTGCAAACACGTTTTGAATGCTTGCAATCTATTGGGCACTGACCAAAGCAAGATCACTTGGCTAGTAAATGGATCCAAACTCAGACACTGATTCCAGAGCCTAGAAACTACTGCGCAGTCCCTGGCAATTTAGCAGGTGCTCTCTAAATACCAGGTCTCCGTACCCACTCTGTAAAATCATAATGAATCTGGGTATTGGCAGCCTATACAGAAGTCATTGCAGGAGTCCTCATTACATCCTTGTGGGTATGACGGCCTCTTGAACAGATTCCTAAGCATGACTTTCACACTCTTCATGGATTGGCCCTGCAAATCTCTCCATTGCCATTTCTCACCAGCTCCATCCCAACCCTTAGTGACACCCTCTCCTGACACCATGACCACCAAACTTCACCTCACTCACGTGAACTTCTCCCAAAGTCTTAAATGTATCACCATCCCATCGTCTCTGTTCTGGATCTCTCGACTTGCTGCTCTCTCTGCTTACAACATTCTTTCTAGCTCCATTTCACCTGACTCATTATTATTTAGTTTAAAATTCATTTCTATGTGGAGTCTTTTTGACCCCCTCTCAACCTCCCTCCCAAATAAGTTGAGTGTCACTGCTTTGTCATCTAGCCCCCAACAGTTTCCTATTGTGGCTCTTAACATACTGGACTGTAGTGGTACATTTCCCACATGTGCTTCCCTCTAAACTCTAAGCTCTGTGAGGATTCTGGCAAGTTGTGCTTATCACTGTTCCCCCAATGCTTGATACACACATGCCTTTAGTAAATATCTATTTATTAGATAGGAAGAAAGGATGTGAGACAAGAAAAATGTAAACTCCTTTTCTTGCTCAGAGGTCTGGCATTTCTCAGCAGTGAAGATATACTCAGAAACCCTAGAGGACTGGATGGACTGATGGTTAGGTTAAACAAACAAACTAAAAAAACCCCTCCAAATATAAAGAAAAATGTTAAGAAAATAAGAATTATTCCATCTGCCAAGCACTAGAATATAAAATACTTCATTGATAGAAGGGCTGAAGCATGAAGGAATGAGGTTCCCTAAATGGTCTGGAAGGAATTTAATTAACTTCTTGAGAAGCCAAACAGGGCCCATGATCATGCATAGCTACTTTTCACCCTCCCCACAGGAAGGGGAAAAAAAAATGACCAGCACAAGTCAGCCTGCTTGAATAGAGCAGATTCAGCTTGGATGACAAGGAACTTCACTCAAATGCCAATCACCAGAATTCTAAGCTATCCAGAGGTTCGGCTGGATCACTGCCAGTCAGTTCTATGACTGATATCTTTTTCTTCAGACATCGCAACATTCAAAAATAAAAGGAAAATATGTTCAGCTGCTGCCTCTTCAGCAGCTTTGCAATTTTCCAAGGATCAGCCCCTCTCCTACTCTCAGTCCCCTAATCTCTAAGCAAAGTAATAGCTTCTCCTTGCCTAGAGAAGGAGTCTCTAGTTAGTAATTCAAGAATCCTTGGTCTCCTAATCTTTATCTGCCAGGAATAAATCAGTGTATGTTAGTTAAATCCAAGACCCCATGTAAAACCCTCCTCTCTCCCTCTCTGTCCCTTCAGTCTTTCAAGGTGTCATAGACAGTGAAAATATAAACTAATAACAGCAGCTAGTGACTTCCTCCTCTAAACTCCATATTCAGTCAGCTCCAACTTTCGCCCATATCCATTCTCTAGCAGTATCCGGGCACCCTTCTGCACTCTTCTTGCACTCTTCACCCTTATGCACCCTTCTGCTCTCTTATGCGGAAGGTCATAAGCCTAGTCCTTATCCTCTGCACCCCTTCCTCAGTGAAGCACATCACAGGGACTCAGCTTAGTTTGTATTCCTTAACCAGCAGTCTCCACCCATTTTATACTTTTTGGTTCTTGGACAAAGCAGTTGTGGAATAGCATAGATCCTTCCCAACTGTCGCGTCTCACTGCTCCTGATGACAGATACGTAAGTTATTTTTGACATAAGACTTTGCTACCACTCTCTATAGGTACTGAAGCTAGGGGCATTCGAAGCTGACAAATGCCCAACTCCCTTCTAGATAGTCCCTAGAAACCCCCAAGGGGGTTGACAGGACAGGCTGTAACCAGACAAGCCTTCAAGTTTTCTGATAGCCACCTAGTGATATATCTTCTGCAACAGACACTAAAGAGGCTTCTCACAAGCAGATGAAACATTCATGTGAATCGGATGAAATCAAATGGATTAAATGAATTACATGCTGAATTTTGAGTCATAAAACCTGAATTCCATGATCATCAGACCAACATCCAAGTTCCTGGCTCTACCACAGATGATATAGTTATAGGTAAGTCTCTCCTTGCCTTCACTGAATCTTGTTTCCTTCCTCTCTTTTAAAAGTAAGCCTGATGATTATATGCTAATAAAAAAAAATAAAAAATAAAATAAATAAAAATAAAAGTAAGCCTGATGATTCACAGACATGTACCCTGGGGCAAATAATACATTATGTGTTAATTTAAAAAAATACATACATAAATGAATGAATGAATAAATGAATGAATAATTAAAAAATGCAGATTATGCGGAAAAAATATCTATTAAAAAAAAGTAGAGATTTGGTTGCTTGCAGTCTATCTGTCGAGGATACTGTAATAAAGGAATAGTAAATGCTATAAAATGAAAGGGGTGGAAAGAAAACCCAAGTTCAAGTTCTAGTTCAGTCACACAAAACCTTACACTTCATTTCAAGTGACTTCCCTTAACCCTGATAAGCATGTGGTACTACTCCAGGGTCTGCGGTAATGAATAGCTGGTTTAGCACCATCTGTCCTTTTCCTTGTCCTACTCCATCCATACCTCACTACTCTCAGTTTTTCAAACAGAGCACGCTATTCTGACTCAGGACTTTTGATACCTAGAATATTTAGCCTCACCTTCACCCACTACATTTTTTCCCTTCGATAACTCCCTGAATCATCTTGTAAGTCTCAAAAGAACTATAGCATTTTCTGAGAAGCTTTCCTTTACCCTCGTATTACTTTGGCTTCCATTTTTTTTTTTTTTTTTTTTTTTAATGCTTTCATAGCAACCTTCCTTAAACCTTGGCAGCAAGCATAACTCTTATAATCATCTAAGTGCTCTGGCCCTCTTCAGTGAAAACAGAGAAACTTTGTCTCCCTTGAGCTCTGCTATGACCCCAATACCTAGGTTCACTGACTGGCATAGAGTGGATACTCAATACAATGTAGCAACTAGCTCCTCTTCTGAAATCCTCACTAGTTTCAGAGAGCTATAGTTAAATATATTGTGTGAAAGCACTTTGTAAACTGCAAAAGTAAATTGCTATAAAAACCCAAGTCACTACTATTACCTGTGTATGTTTTGAATTCCAAAAATCTCAAATCATAACTAAATCTCTATGCGCTGAAGCTACGGTTGAGCTTTCTTTATTATCGAATGAGATATGGCTGAGAAGTGAGCACTTCTCAGTGACTACTACCATCCCTCCCTATACAAGGAAGTATGATATGAAAGTAGGGATCAGTATCAGAATCTGTTGCAGTGTAACAAATTACTCTAAAACTTTGTGGCTTAAGACAAGAAACATTTATTATCTGCCACAGTTTTTGTGGGTAAAGAATTTAGGAGTGACCTGGCTGGGTGTTTCTGGCTCAGGGTCTCTCATAATATTGCAGTAAGATGTCCAAGATAGCTCACTCACATGGCTGACAAGTTGGTACTGAACAAATGCCTCAGTCCCTCTCCACAGCACTGACTGCTTAATGTCCTGCCAACATGGTAACGAACTTCCTTCAGTGCAGGGATCCAAGGAAAAAAGATGGAAGACACAATGCCCTTTAAAAGCAATCCTTGGAAATTACATACCATCACCTCTGTCACACTTGGTTTGACAGACAAGCGCTGATTCTCTGTGGAGGGAGACTACACAGGGCAGGATACCAAGAGGCAAGGAACATTGCGAGCCATCAAGTGTGGTTTCCACGGACTTTGTCCAAAGTCACTAGCACAGTGTTTCGTGCACAGTATGTGCTCTAAAATCAATGTTTAATGGGATCCATGGACGAAATCACAGATGAATAGATGAAAGGGTGGGCCAAGGAGTGGCTATTACTTAGTTTCTGATGCTAGCAATGGAAAAATCAGAAGGAATACTGAAGCAATTAATGAGACTACACACACATACTCCCTAACAACACAGCAAAGATTTTAACTACTGATTTTGGAAAGAAGTGCAGAAGAGGGATTAGTGATGGTGGGAGAGGACATGTGCCCCTGGAGTAATTCTCAAGCTTCTGAACCCAGTCTTACTTCCTCTTAATCCTTAGCATAGCTGAGAATCCTATGCATCCCTTCCTCAGTAAAGCACACCATAGGTTATAGATAAATGGACTTTTTGTCCATAGATAAATAAATGAACTTTTCTTTTACATAAAAAATTTGATGAGAGGCTTAGAAACTGCAAAAGTCATTTTTTTTTCATTATTCTTGTTATGGAAATTCATAATTCAGCTACTCTCATGAATGTTATGCAAATGCATTAAACAATACAGGGGGGATTTGAGCTTTTAGCATTTTCGACTAATACAAGCATTACTATAATTATCATTTCAAAGTTCTAATAATAACATTATTTGCATTTTCTTTGACACTGCTTTTTGTAAGAATTTTTAAGTACTTGAGTAAATATTTGTAAATTATGACCATGAAACAGTAAAGGCCATTCAGAGTAAGAAGGGAATATAGCAGACCAGAACTGATTACTTTAATATTCAAAGCTTATTAGTTCACTACAGAAACAGCTCATGATCTAATGAACCCAAGAGTAGGACAGTATTTCATTGAAGCTCAACCTCCATTCCCATAGATAGCAAGTCAGACACCCTGTAGTTATCCTAGATACCTCCCTCTCTGTCACTTCCCTTACCGAATCCATCAATATCCCCTAAACCCATTCTATACTCCATTACTACCACCCTGGGCCATCAAAATGACCCCACACAGGTTTCAACACACATAATGCCATGATCCCCTTAATAACCAGACTGATCTTTCAAAAAACAAATCTATCTTGTCTCTCCCCTTTTCAAAAGTCTTCTATGGCTTTTTATTCCTAAATATTCCCTGTAGATAAAAATCATTAACATGACCTATAGAGTCATGTATGATCTGGACTAGATATAATTCTCAGTTTTACCTGACAAAACTGCCTCTTCATGCTATGTGTCCCAGCCTCTTTCAGTCCCTAGAGTACATACTCTTAACATTTTATTCTGTGGTCTACCTTTTCTAGAATGTCTGTCATCACATCCTTTCTTACAAGTCGCTTCTTCAAGGAAGCCTTCTCTCAGTGGGATAGTCCTCAGAGGAAATTAGTTCTTCCTATTATACACTTTATAGCACTACGCATCTCCTTGGTAGCTCTTATCACATAATTGAGTAGTGTTGAACTCTCATTTTTCCCATTCTTCCCACTCCCTCCCCATGGACACAGACAGTGACTACTGTGTCCATTATTATGCTTCCAGTGCCAAACACTGGGCTCAACCTGTAGCTGATGTTCAAGGTGTGCACATGGATTGAAAAAAATGAAGATTTTAAATGCATACCAAGACTGTAGCTTAGATTACAGAATTTGGTGCACTCATTTAAGAAAAATAAGGTAAAAAGCAAAAGCATAATGTCTTTCTTGATGAGTTTTGGTATTCTCATCAATGATGAGGATAAAGAGAGAGACGTTATTTTGGATAATCAGAAAAGAGGGTATCCCAACCCCAATTTAGATCTTAGGGAGGTTTTTATAGATTTTAAAATCTTTCTAGATAGGCTGGAAATGTAAGTTTGTTGATGGCAGTTCTTTTCCATTTAGAAGGCCTTCAAACATCCAGTAGAGGAAAGAGGGAAGGGGAGAAAGAGGAAATAAGGGGAAAATATCATGTGGCAACACAATGTAGAATAGATTCACCAGTATCAATAAAACACTCTCCACTGCCTACATATAAACCATCGCTACCTAATCTTCATCTAATAAGAGCCAATTTCCTTAAAAATAAAAGCAGGATGGCTGCCTAATGCCTCACCTTTGGTTAGAATTAAAGACAAACATATCCAGTGCTTTTCAGAAATACAGGAAAGCCCTATAGAAAATTACGTTAAATGCAAAAGACCAACCCAGATAATGCAAACGGAATATATATTCATATTGAAAATATGAACATCCAGACGTTACGTTCTTTCTGTAAAAAGTTACCAGCAGACATTCAGGAACAGTGACAGCATTGACTATAGGTAGAAGTAATTTCATGTACTTCAATTCTTTTTAAAAGGATTTCTATGCTTTCTATACATTTTAACTAATTCTAAACATGAACTCCAAATTTCTATTAGGACAGTTACATATAAAACAAAAGAATTTTAATGAGTTTTCTCCCCAAAATACCTAGAGGTATAAATCCACATTAAGGATTAATGACCTGTCAGCTTGCACTTAGAGGAAAGAAGAGACATTTCAGTTGTAGAAATTTAAAAATAAAAAAGTCTGAAGAAAACTTATCATTTTTCCCCTTTGTGTCATAAAAAGAACTGACCTGATTTATTTGCTTTAAATTGGCCAAAAGAAAAATGTATTAAATGGTTGCCCTTTTAAGCAAAAATTCATTCTGGGCAAAATTTTATGACAAAATTAGAAAGCCTAGTCAGAAATACTCTTTTAGTCACTTAAATGATATAGCAGTAATGTCAGAGTCAAGCATAGTATAAAAGGGAGAGGCTATTTACATTTTAGATTTAACAAAATGTCTCTAGTGACTGCTGTAACGTGGAAGGAGTGCCTCACACTCTTAACCAAGCATGTCTGGTGGTAGGTGCCATAAAATACTTGAATAGCTATTTCAAACCATCAATGCAATTTTATCCCTATTTTTTAAAGTCTTATCTATTTCAAGTAAAAGTTAATGCTCGGTTTTCTGATTCATTTACACTTGACGCATGTCCATGCCCGAGAAGCTCTATTTGAGGTGCCATGAATCTTTTTTTCCCCCTTTGAATCGAGAAGTGATGTTATGACAGCAGGAGACAGAATCCAAAGGCTGAAAAGATCAAGTTGAATTTGAAACTCAGAACCTGCAGTGTTTAAATTGATTCCAAATTTAGAAGCTTGCATTCTCCCAGCTCCAGTGTATGTGACACAACAACACGAGGAAAACAACCCATGGAAGAATCGTGTGATTGCCAAAGTCAGACAGTGTCTCGTCTTCCTTTTTGTGGGCATGCACTCATATCAAAGAAGTTAACAAATTCCATCTTTTTCCTTCAGAAAGACACAATCTCCACTGACCAGACTGAGCAACATTAATCTGAGTCCACACTCCAAGAGAGCATCTGTGTGATGGGAGAAAATAAAATCACCCAGTTTTGCCAACAAGATGTAAAATAAATCTGGATATCTGAGTAATTTATTTCTTTAATGTTTCATATAAATATTTAGGGTCATAGAGAAACAGGAGCACTTGGAGGAAAAAAGCTCACTGTACCTGATTTTAAATAGACAAAATGTACCTGAATTGACTTTTTAATAACATTTTTGCTCTGCCAGTCCTACTCTGAGCCAGGAATGGTTACAGGGCACATCATTAAACAAGGAGGTCCTAGAAACATCTTAAATCCCCAATAAATCTTTATAACATTCACAGTTCTATATACCACTGGAGTACACATTAAAAGGTTTCCATGACATAGAGTTGACCTAGCACTCTCTACCTTCCAGGTGCTTTATGCAGTCACTGACAGAAGAGTGTAAAAATCAATTTATGTTCAATAAGGTAAATGTCAATGACATCTTTAAACATGATGAGCCAATGGAATAGTTTATTTCCAGACATTCAAATTTTGATAGCTGATGACCTTAAATATTATTTGGGCATGATCCAAAAGTTCAGAGACATTTAATGACCTCTAATTAACTGAAAGAAAGTTCTAAAGTCATGGCATTCTCTTACTCGGAAGCCTTCTGTGGCTCACAACTGCCTGCAGAAGGAAGGCTCACTGCCATAGCTTAGCATTTAATATCTTCCATAATCTGGCTTTAAACTACCCTTTTAGCCTGGTTTCACCCATCCATCACTCATGCCTTATGTTCCAAACAAACCCGACTATTCCTTGCTGCTGACTACACACCACACTTTTTACCTCTGTCCTCCCATGCTCCCTCTCATCCTTTCTGTTGACTCTTCAAGTCTAAATTGGGACAATCTATTCAGAAGGCAGTTTGGTAGGATGTCTGTCAAGACCATTAATGTTTTTTTGTACCCTTAACCCAATAATTCCACTTTTAAGTCTTAGAAATAATCAGAGCTAATGATATTTTTAAATGCACAACAATGTATTTTATAATAGCAAAAGAACAAAAAGACTATGGAAAGTAGCTAAAAACCCGAAGTTAGGGGATTATATTAAAAATCATTATTCATATAGTGGATTATTGGTTAGCTGTTTAAACAATGTTAACAGAGTTTTTAATGATATAACGAAATATTTAAGACATATGTTAACTGGAATAGCAGGATAGAAAACTGCATATACATACACAATCTTAATTATGTAAAAAAATCAGAAAAAGACTGAAATTAAATATACCAAAATAATATTGGTATTTCTAGCTCTTAAAATTTGGGGTAATTACTTTCTTCTGCTTTTAAAGGCCTCTATTTGCTTTATAAAATTTATGCATATATTCCCTTACTATTTAGGAAAAAATAACATACTAAAAAGATTTTAAGTATTTTAAGATGCTTGTCTACCATCCTCTGTAAAACTTTCTCAAATGACCCTTGCTGGAATTAATTCCTTATTTCTCTGTTGTCCTGTAATACTTTGTACTGCCAACTACTTTTTAGTCACATTTTCTGTCTGATGTATTTGTTGAATTTAGTTGAGAAAGAAGACCTAACAAAGATCCATGTCTTAAAATTTCTGAAAACAGACCCAACTGGGGAGGTTTCTATATATAGTCAGATGCTACCTGTAATGCAGCTTTATTTTCAACATCACCTTGTTAAATAGAAGCACATCTGTTTAACATCAGAGTCTCCTTTACAAACCAAGCATCAAGCCTATCCTCGCAGCTCTACATCTGCAGTTTGTTTGAAAACTTATGCCTTAATTATAGACTGTCTTTCCACTAAATGCTGTATTAACGTTATGGAGCAAAGTTCTAAAATGTATGCAGGGGTTAAAAAAAATAAACTAGTAATTTTATCATAAGCACAGGAAGAAGAATCATGGCATCATGTTCCTGGCAAGACTGTTCTGTTTTTTTCCCCCAAACTGGATATATAGATGTTTGTATGAATTAATGTTATAAATTTTGACAGAACATCTTGAAAAATTCTCAGCTCAGCCCTTAACATTAATAGTTGCTAGAGGTCACTGTATTTCATATATATATATATATGTGTATATATACACACACATATATATACACACACACACACACACACACACACACACACACATATACTCTGTCATAACTAGGACCCTGGGGAAGTTACCAGATAAAATACATATCATCTATTATATTTTAATTTCAGATAAACAGTGATTCTTTTCTTAGTATATGTATATCCCATGCAATATTTGGCCTAATATTTTGTACTAAAAAACTGTATTTATCTGAGATTCAAATTTAACTAGGAGTCCTGTATTTTTATTTGCTTAATCTGGCAACTCTGGGTGGGAGAGTGACTGCATATTTAGAGATTCTACAATCTGGCTAAATAACCTCTCAAACTTACCCCTGGGCCGCATTTCATTTAAACTCAGCAGATAGTGAACTCAGATATCTGAGTTCTCTACATCCTTCCAAACCAAGTTTTAAAAAGAAAATCCACTAATATTGCTGCCAAGAAATCACCAGGAGTCCCTAACCTCTCCAAATTCCAGAGCCTGAATTCTTGCCAAGTCTATATGGGAGAATTACGTACAAATTATCAAGCTCTGTTGTGTCTTACAGTTTTATTTTTATGCATTTATACTTAACAGAGGAACCGGGAATGTTTGACTTTACAAGCTCAAAATTTTTTCAAAGTATTTAATGCACACTAGAGAACTAATTCTAATGCGCCCTTGTTCTTTTATAGACGAACAGTAGAGAGGATATGGCTAGCATTTGTCATCATTGGATTCTTGTTTGACGTTGAGATAACTACTTTCTTCAGATTTTCTTCTTAATAATGTAACTTCATTTTCCTCAGTCCATTTTTTATGGATCTTCTATGTCCCACAGGCTGCTTAAAATCAACATGCCATAAAATGAATTCTTTTTCTCACCTTTGTTCCCCAACACTTTCCCTTTTTTTCATTCCCAATCATCCATCCAGAAATTTTAATAAGGAATCACAGCTTTATTCTCAGTGCATCCTCTTCAGGACCTCCATACCTTATCAGTCAAATCTTTCCAGTTTCACGTCTTAAATATATGTTTGTAGTCCTTATTCCCTGCTCGACATCCCCACTGTCCTTGCCTTAGCCCAGGCTCTCCTGGGCTGTCATCAGATCAGGTTTCTCAAATTTCAATGTGCTCATGAATAACCTGCACATTTTGTTAAAATTCAGGTTCTGGGGATGGGGCTCAAGAATTCCCATTTCCATTAGATCCTTGGGGATACTGATGCTGCTGGTCCAGGAAACACGCTTTGAATAGCAAGGCTCTAGGTTATTTCTATAGATTGCCACCAAGTCTTCCTTCCATTCCAGCTAATCACTTTGGACATGCCCAGATAACAATAATACTCACGGCTTTTTATGTTAAGTACTGTTATCTGTGTTTTATGTGTAATCCTCATAACAATCCTATAAGGTAAATACTAGTATATCCCCATTTTACAGACCATGAACAAAGGCACTACGGGTGACCTTACTCAGGATCACACAATTTGTTCATGCTAGAGCCAAGTTTCAAGCCCAGTATGATACAAGACTCTGTGGTCTTAACCATTGGACCCACTATCTCCCTGATTATATCTCACTTCAGTTATCAGGTTGAACCATACGAAACCACTGGTTATTTGACCCTTTTACACCTACAAAATACCATCCTCCTGGGGTTCAACTTTTCCAATAGATTAAGAACCATTCATGGGCAGATGCCGTATTTTTTCTTCATAAAAATTCCCTAGATTTAGTACAGGTCTGGCCACATACCTGACACTTAATTGGAAGCAAAGATAGCCTCAGCTTTATTTATTAAGGAGTGAGTGCATGCTGGACACCATACCAGGTGTTTCACAAACATTTTCATATTTAAACCTCATTACAACCATGTACTGTAGATACTATTATTTTTATAATACAGATGCTAACTCCATGACTCAGCGGGATTAATGCCCACAGACCCACAATCAGTAATATACCAAAGTAGTACCTAAACGAGGCCTATCCTAAGAGATAAGCTGTCAGTCTTCAGTGTTGAATAGCGTGAGAACTTGAACAATATCTATTTTTTTTTTACCAAGTCAAATCTGAGTTCTGATTTTAAAAATCTCACATGTTCTGGGATGAAGACATAACATAGCTCTCTTTGTTAGCTATTTTGTAAATCTTTTTATTTTTAAAAACTTGAAGCATACACAAAAACAGAGACAAGATCATAATAATCTCCCATGGATCCATCAGCCAGCTTCAAAAATGATCAATAATACACCATTCTTCATTTTATCCAACTACCCACCTTTGTTTATCACTGTTTTAAAGTAAGTCTCTGACATCATATCATTTCACATGTAAATCCACTAGTATGTATCTCTAGCAGATATCTTAAAATAGCCACAAGGAAATTATCACACTTAACTAAATTAATAAATATCCCTTAATATAATCTAATATCCAGTGTGTGCTCAATTTTCTTTGATCTCAAAGAAAAAAAAGTCTTCTTCACTGATATATTTGAATTAGGATCCTAGCAATGTCTACCCATTACACTTGGTTCCCGCTCACTTTTTTTTTTTTTTTCCTCATGCCATTTATTTGTTGAAGAACTGGTTGCTACGCCGAAGGGGCTTAATTAAATTCAGGTTCAATTATTTTTGGGCAAAAGTACTCATAGGGGGTGCTGGATATGTTCTATGGCACTAACTGGATACAAATAATCTCTGGTTTGTCCCAAATTTTGTTATATTAAGATTCATCAGTGGGTTCAAGAATTGACAACCTAATCCTTTAATTATGCTATGTTTCCACAAATTTTATCAAAATAGTTTTAGAAGCCATAGGCTTCTGTTTTTAAGGACCAATATTTTAAGAGTTTTTACATTTTTTTCTAATTATATTACTCCTTTTGCATTTGTAAATTGTCCAGCCACTCTGGAAAACAGTATGGAGGTTCCTCAAACAGTTGAAAATAGAGTTACCCTTCGACCCAGCAATCGCACTACTGGGTATTTACCCTAAAGATACAAATGTAGTGATCCGAAGGGGCACGTGTACCCGAATGTTTATAGCAGCAATATCCACAATAGCCAAACTATGGTAAGAACCTAGATGTCCATCAACAGATGAATGGATAAAGAAGATGTGGTATACATATACAATGTAAACTGAAATTCTTATTGATTATCGACCCCCTGTTGGGTGGCTCAGTAAAGGGTCAGGGTACAAACACAAAGATTTTAAATATGACATTCGTTATTGGCTTGGAGGTAGATAAAGTTCTCTATTCTTAGAAATTATTATCCATATCATAAGAAACAAAAAAGTCTCTCAATAAACTATAATTGACATAGACCCCAAGTACCAGCAGGCAACTTCGTTCTTCACAGAACATTTTGGCACTGATTCAATAAATATTTATCTTGTTAAAACTAGGGTTTTGCTGAGGAAGTGAGCTTTCTTTTAGGCATCATGGAAGAGATATTTGATGACCTGTTATTTGACCAAAACACCAAGTTTGGAGTTCTACACAAAAATAGACTCGTAGTTAAGTGGTTATAATACTGTGGAGAGAAACTTCAATATTTTCCCCATTGAATTAACGGCCTATTCTACAAAATAAAGCCTTTTCTTTATGGATCTTCATGATAACTTTCTACGATGGGCATTGTGTAAAAAATGTTTTATCATCTAAAATATTTGCACAGAGCATCAGATAAAGAAATTCATAATATCAGAGAGGAGAATGTAGCTAATAAAAGTACATTATTAGTTCCTGTTTGCCTATTCATTGGGAAAGGAAATTGAGTCCCCAAAAGAAACATACAAGGGAAATTTTAAATGTTGAAAGCATTTGAGGAAATTAAAGCCTCGCATCTTGGTTCAGAACCAGTTATAGGTCTTAGAGGTCTCTACTACCCTCAGGATATTTCTAGTTAGTATTTATATAACTTATTCTATTCACCTGTATTTAAAAGGCTCTTGATGAGTATCAATTTTAAAGGCATATGTTTTAACCATCCTTGGAAATAGCATGGAACATTAGAAAAAAATCCTGGACTGCAATTCAGCAGACATAGCTCCTAATTTCCACACCCACCCACACTAATTATTAGTTTTTGGACAAATCCTTTCCTATAAACATGAAAAGACTGGATTAGATGATGGAAGGCCACTCCCAGCTCAAACTGTCTATAATTTTGTTAAGTGCTACACACAAAAAAAGTATAGGATTGAAATTAGTCCAATGAAATCATGCCCTGAGCAACACCAAAAGACCATATGTTCTCTTTGAACTAAACTATATTTAGATCTATTATGATGAACACCATACTCCACATAACCTCACTAGCAGAAAGGTAACTTCAGACAACAGCAAATATGGTCCACCTCAGAGAAATGTACAGGCTTCAACCTACTGGCATTGAATACCTAAGACAAAGAAAACAACAGAGTTTGAAAAGATTTTGTATAAATCACAATATTTCAATATTTTGTTTTGAAATTTCACATTTTTCCTTTAAGAGTCATTCAAAACATAATACAAATAAAAACGTTCAAGTTTAGAACACAGTAAAGTTTGTCCTTCCTTTATCTTCCCATGTATGTCTGACTCACAGTGGTTCTATAGAAACCGAGCCAATCTAAAAATGGCACATCAGGTATATAGGTGTCAGTCATTGCAGAACCTGCCCACAGCCTCTTCCATGGAGAAATGTCCTACTCACAATTCCCAGGCCCAGTATTTAATCTAAGAACCCTGCCAGAGATGATTTGATCAGAGTTGGAAACATAAATCAAAGGCAAGTAATTTAAGCCTTGCAATTGACCTATGAAAAACCTGTTACTTAAAATAAAAATGGAATAGGGCTTGTCAAGAAATAGTTTCTGGAAAACCCAAAAGACTTTCAACAGTTATATGGGAGAGCTGAAACCATAGTTAATTAGAGTTAGAACCTAATACTTGTCCTCAGCTTAAAGCATGAGGGACCAGAGACAATCAATAAAGAAAACCAGTTAGATAATAGAGAAGGTTTAATGGAGGTAAGAGAAAGGCAAAGCTTCCATCAGAGATGTCGATAAAGGAGAGAAGAAGTCACCAACTAGTCAACAGAGAAGCCAGATTTCTCACCATTTTCCCTAAATTTAGGGCCACATGGATCTTGGCTCTAGATATCCTTTTGTTCGAAATAATCTAAGTAATGGGTCTCTATTCATTCAACTATGGTTAAGCAACAGGTTTAGTTTAGGAACAATTGCATGGTCATACAAAAGAGAATATCACAGTGCAGTCACAGAGAAAAGCTTCCAGTGATTCCATATGGACAAATGCTTGACTTATCAGGAAAAGAGACGGTGCACCCCAAAACTAAAGAAGTTAAAGCTTTTTTGGTGTCTATGGGAGACTTAGAAAACACAATACTGTGCTTCCTTGCAAACCAAAGCAGACAAGAAGGACGCAATAACAACTGGATTCTCCTGACAGCAGAAGGCTTATCTGGCATCATCCCACCTTAGGATTGGTCAAAACCAACAGAAATTTCAAGGGAAATGCAAAATTTAAGGCCTACAAGGATTCTTCCATCCCTAATCCAAAGAGAAGAATTAGGCTACAGTGAGATCTGAGAGAGAAGACTGAACCAAAAGAACAGTCCTTTATTATTTATTTGTGACTACAATCCATGAGGCTATGGCCTTAGAAATGGGAACCCACTGCAAAGTTATTTCTCCCAAAACTCTGGCAAAATGCAACAGTGGACCAAGAGATGATGTCAGGTTACTCCTTAAAACATGTGATAGGAAGACCTAAACATACCAACTGAACCCAGAGCTCTTTTTTTTTTTTATCTGTTTGATTGGCAACAGATTTTGAGGAATGATAATGTTCTTGCTAACAGAACTAGTTACATAATTTTCAGGGCCTAATGCAAAATGAAATATGAGGCCCCCCTTCTTTTTATTATGTTCAGTTAGCCAACATATAGTACATCATTAGTTTTTGATGTAGTGTTCAATGATTCATTAGCTGCATATAACACCCAGTGCTCGTCACAACACACGCCCCCCCCTTAATACCCATCACCTGGCTACCCCATATACCCCCTTCTGTAATGGTCAGTTTGTTTCCAGAAAACCAAGAGCTCTTTAATTAGATTTAAGCAGCCAATCTGGAGTCCACATTTCAATTTTTCTGTTGTCTCATGCTCTCCTTGGTGTTTTTGGCTTTAAAAATGCCAAGATCCCATACTGCATATGCTTGCTTAAAAGATGGATCTAAGACAAACTCTTTCAACAGCTGGTAACTAGACATTGTGGTGACCATTTCATAATGTATATAATTACCGAATCACTATGTTGTACAACTGAAATTGATACAGTATTATATGTCAATTATTCCTCAATTAAAAAAAAAAAAAAGAAACTCTTTCCCAGGAAATACTCCCAAGAGAGAAGAAATGAACACTGTAGTGACAACAAAAGCACATTTTGCTTGTTTTGAAGGACGCCCCTTATCATGACAGTAGGGTAGAACTTTGCTCTCCAGGTCTCTCATCTTTGCTCTCCAGGTCTCTCAGAATACTCGGTAGAAAAAATACACCAGGTCACATCTGCTTTGAGGTACCATTTTCTAAACCAGAGGTGATAAGATGGGAAAGAGTTTTCAACAAAAGTTTCCTATTTTATTTCCACCGCTTGCTACCTCTGGTCCAAAGTTTAAGGGGACTCTTAAAGTCCACTTCCAGAATGGACACAGTCCAGCAGATAACAGAAGTAGAATGACTGCCCATGCCTCCCAGCACTGGCAACTGAAGTATCAAGAAAATAAAATACAAAATAAGCCTATGCCTCCTATTCCTTCATTTATTTCCAGCAAAAACTCTTTCAAACTCTGGTTTCTAAAGAGAATGGCCTGCACGCTTTTTCTAAGCAGGAGCAGCAACTGACTAGCTCTATTTATAAGATTAAGGATGAAAATGGCCGCACATCACCTGCTTTGAGTTCTGGAATAAAAGAAAAACCGTGCCTTAATGAATTGCCTGTCAGCAAAGCATTCAGGTGATGCTTCTCCTTGTCCCTCCTTCTTGATTTTCTCTTCCTGTCACGAATTTGGAGTAGACATTCAATCCAGCAGGGAAACTACAGTGTTTACTAACTGAGATGGCAGCTACAATTCCTCGATTTGAGATATGCCTTCAACTAGGTGATGCCAACCTTCCTTCCAGATGGCTGTTAAGCACCCACAACCAACGACCGACACAGCTTCTGGCAGCAGTTGGAAAGAGCTGTGAGCAATGTCACATCCCGAGCAGAAAGCCAGCAAAATCATATCTTGTATACAGTTATTCTCAAGCACCAGAAGAGTTCTATTTTTATTAACGGGGCCATTTAGAAAAGGCATGAAATTAATTTATTGCTACACTGGTTAAAAATATTTACTTTTTTATTATCTTTGCAGTTGGCATAAATCTGTTTTGCCAGAAGAAATCACGATGGCAAGCAGGCAATGAACAAGGAAAGACGACATAGCCCCATCAGAACAAGTGTCTGGCAAGGTTATTGGTACTCCTGCCCAAGAAGCGAGCAGTTAGCCACAAAGCATGTGCTAACTCTATAATTTCTGTGCTCTGGATGCAATACGAAGGCTAGCGGGACTCTCAGTTCCATGCAATGAAACTGAAATGCACATTTCCTTTGCCTCTTGCACAAGCTCAGACTGGCAGAGAGCAGTCCTGCCATTCAAGAACCGAAGAAGCATCACTTACTCATTTGTTTTGTGGCCATTTGTTTTGCTCTTTTAATTTCAATGGGCCATCAGTTTTTAACTAAGTTCTCTCCAGGGCTTAGAGTTTGGGCAGGCCAGTTAAGCAGGATAAGTGGCATTCCTGAGGAATTTTGGTGTGCTTCACTAGGAGAGCACAGTGGCCTTGGACTCCAGGTAAGGAGATAAAGCTTTTGTTGTTGAAGTTTGTCTCACTCTGTAAGAGGGAGGGGTTTCAAGGGTAACTCCTCCCTCCAACCAGAATCACCTCAAGGCAGTTTTACTTATGAAATTCTTTCCCTTTACCAACCCTCATACTACATCTCAATGGTTTTCATGTCTTATTGGTCACAGTCAGAAAGTGCCTCTTAAAAGTCTTACCTTAGTTCCTATTGCTTCCTCCCTTCTTCTGCCATCAATGAAAATGGTAACATGAACATGTAATACTTTCAGAAGTTCAATTTTCTGGTCTCCCGATACGATACACCAATTCCATTGTCCGTTCCAGCAGTTAACTAGGTGCATATGTATCCAAGTTCCTAGTGAGTGGGTACTCTCAAAGAGCTGCAAGAATGCAGACCCAATAGCTGCATATAACCCATATAAAATAAGGCTGATTTTTTGCCCTGAGATAGAGTTTCTTCCCTTTTCTACACAACATGTTGCTCTTCTTTTTCTAACTAAAGAGTGCCATAGGCTAAGAGAGCAGCAAAAGATTCTAAGGACCCAAAGTTTAGAACAGGAGCTGACAGTTTTCTCTGCAATGTGTGATAGAGAATTGGCTCCATTTTGACCTTCTGAAGCTTGACTAATCCTGTTTTAGATTTGGAAGTCAATGTTCTATCTTTCTGATAAAGTCAGAAGATTTAATTCAAATAAAAAGCAGAGACAGCTGTATGGTGGTTGGTTAGAATTCATAACTTGATTAAGTATCTACCGAAGCCATTTCTAAAACATGATGCTGGCACTGTGTTTATTTTCACTTTTAATAACATCTTTTCTGCTTATACAGGTAATGTATGTCTTTTTTTTTAAACTGGGAAATTCAGAAGAGTAAATAGAAAAACTAGAAATCCTTCATATTCTCAGAGATAAGTAGAGGTATATCTTTCAAGACTTTTAAAATATATGACCATACATTTATACATTTTTAAACAAAATCGGCCTTTTGCTTGACATATTGTTATATATCATGAACTCCCAATTATGTGAAATATTATATTATTTCATCAACTTTATTTTTAAATTAGTTTTAAAGTTTCCAGTTAATATTCTTCAAAAGGCTAAAATGTTAGTCATTGATGAGTACCTATAAAAAAAAAAAATGTCATTCAAGAAACTGATGGCTTAAGGAAAAGGAAAACTCATCATTTCACTGTACCCAGAGCTGAATCCAAAGTTATGGAGACAAAGGAAAGTAATTTCATTAATTCCTTTAAGAAAATTAACCAATCTTTAAAAACCATGAATCAATAGAGCCCCCTTTTTGCTAACGTGCTTTTGTTAACACTATTCATCTGCATGGCTAAATTCTACTGATTTTGGAGGACCAATTTTCACCTGGGCAACTGCTCCAGACTTTTCTTAGAAAAGATCTTTCATCTCTTAGGAGGAAGCTGAAGAATAATGGTTAAGAATATAATGTTAATCTTGAGCAAGTTATTTAAACTTTGTGTGTTTCCAGTTCTTCATCTGTAAAATGGGGATAAAAATATTCTCTTTAAGATGGTTACAAGGATCATAGGTCAATATATATGCCACACCTAGAATGGTGCCTGGAACATGACAGGTATTCATCACAGCAAAGCCTGATTATCTGTAACTCTCATTTGGTCACTTAATCACCAACTGTTTTATCTTTTTGTTTTTTGGCAACTATTTTTGTTCTACCCTTTTCCGTAGTTTTGCTGTTTTGGCACAACTCCCTTTTTATGTAAATCCTTCCAATTTTCCTTGCCTGTGCTCTGTTCTACATTTTCTTTCTCCTTTCTTCCTGTCGAGAACCCATGAACCTTTACAAAACCTGATTATGCCCTCTAATAGTCTAAGGCTTTGGACTGTCAGCCTGAAGTTAGAGAGTAGTCTAAAAGAAAAGTCAGCCTCAAAAGATTTGGTCTATGGATCTGTTTCTGTCAACAGGCTCCCTACACCATGTGACTTGACTCATTTTATAATCTTTGCTCATTTGTTTTCACCCTTGGGCTGAATGTCCCGGGGTGCAGAGAGCCTGTCTCTCAGGTGGCAGTTAAGCCAAAAATAAAATCTACTACTACATTCCCTGGTACACTATTCTAATTAGTGAAAACAGCCCAGAGGAGTGAAGAGAAATGGAGACTCACACAGGCTTCCCCTCATCTCCTCACCTGAGTGTTACAAGCAGAGGTGAGGATGCTCTACTGTGCACCTAAGGGCAATTTTCCCATACAGCTAGCTCAGCAGTTGTGAATGGTTCTCCCTCACCAACCAAATCTCCTTGCTAGAATCATTTTTCTCTTTTAGAGCCTTAAAACACCAAAGCACAAGGAAGCATTGAGTTACAAGTATCAGAGCCCAGCTGAGTCCCTGTGTGTGCATCTGTGTATCCTACTGGGAGAGTATATAGGATTCCCATAGTTATAATTGGTGCTGCTGCCCTTCGGCTTAGAATTGCATTACTTGAAAAGCAGAGGGGTTGCTGTTGTACTTATGATCATTAATATTTCAATCCAGAGGGGACTGTTTCCTAAACCCTAGGAGAGGTAACAGAGGTTAGCATGGTGAAACGCAGCCAAAACGCCATAACCTGCAGCCAGATGTGTTATGAATAACAATTCATGGAAGAAATAATAAAAATGGATAAGGAGAACAAGCTTCTAGTGTTAAAAACCTTAGCAAATTGAGGTTTTGTTTAAGTACGTGGGAACTAAATGCTAAAGAAAAGCCCCCTGACCTAAGCAGCTTGCTGAAAGTGGCTGTACATAATTCAACAACTCTGCCAGGAAAGTTACACACAAAAGGTTGAGAGAAGCTGATCTAATAGATCAACTAATGGCCTGGAAGGAAGTTATAGAACCAGACATCTCATCCCAGACCCCTCTCTCTCTCTCCCCCTTTCCTTGACATTCCCTTGGAGCCCCATTGCCTTGGAAAAGAAATTTAACTTACACAGTGCAGAAAGGATGATAAATACCTGCCAATGGCCTATCATTGGAGGGCGCAACAGAACTAACACAGGTTCAGGGCGCCCGCATGGCTCAGTGGGTTAAAGCCTCTGCCTTCGGCTCAGGTCATGATCTCAGGGTGTTGGGATGGAGCCCCACATCGGGCTCTCTGCTCAGCGGGGAGCCTGTTTCTCCCTCTCCCTCGGCCTGCCTCTCTGCTTACTTGTGATCTCTTTCTCTTTGTCAAATAAATAAATAAAATCTT
>CM052887.1:35343337-35363388 GCA_028534135.1 Potos flavus | reverse complement strand
GGTGATCATTTGAGAAAAGCACTCTGCAAGAATTACCTATCATACCTTCATTACAAGCAAGCGCTCCCACAGAGACGTGTTCATATTTGTTCTTAAAATATACAGATGAAATTCTGCCTCGTGAAAAGTGATAACAAAAAACCCATCCAAACACCTAAGTCATTATAAACATTTAAAATGAAAGTGTTGCTCAGATATAAATTACAAATGAAAATCCTCTCCCAGATTTTATTAACAAAATAGCAAATTAGGGAAGATAGGAGAGAAATTTTAATAACAAGTCTCTATACATGTGTAAAGTACTTTGAGCCTTTCTTTTTATGGCAAGACTTGGGGGGGGGGGGGTGGATATCGGTCTACATAGAAGAGATTAAGTGCATTCAAGGCTGGGAATAACCTGGCAAGAACTGATCAGAAAGTAAAGAAGCAATTGCCTAGATTGATTTTCTGTATTCTTTCACTTGGCATTAAAACTGCAGGATGCTTTTGAACAAGGAGGAAAATATGGAGCCTAGCATGCTACTGAATACGGAAACATGAGCTGAGCCGTTTATGTAGCCACATGTAAGCGATTTGGTATATGGATTTCTTTGGGGATTTGCCCTGCCTTTAGAGGTTAGCAGCTACTTGAGAAGGAAATGTTTTTACTGCACCAGTTCAGTGCAACACTTAAAATACCTTTAAAGGAAATAACACCAGATGAAAATCTATCACTGCCAGGTACATTACACACAGCGTATTATTTTGTCCTCCCAACTTTTAAAGGTCATTAGCCCTATTCAACAAACCAGGAAATGGGGCCCTGAGGGGAGGGGTCAGTAATTCACCCAATATTACAAGGATTGCAAAAGAGTCGCTGGGATCTTGACAAAGTCCATCATAGGCCCAAAGCAGGTATACCTGCAGTGTACCATGCATGACTTTTTCGGAAGGTTTTGAAGGAGGAAGTTCACTGATCTTGAAAGATATTTGAGAGTAATCCTATTTTAGGAAAAAGGGGACTAGTTACATTGTATTTATTTATTTGGCATTTAAGAGTTTACAAAGCATATCCCTGTAGGAATCTGATAAAAGCAAACACACACATATGACCGTGCTGTGTAAAAGTCACAGAGACTTCAAATGCCCCAGAAGTACACTGACCCAAACCTACATTCTTAACCCCTGAACTAATGGCCATTGCATTTCTTGCATTTCTGTGCTACATTACAACTTCTCATTCTATATAATGACTGATCAGGAGAAAGAGAGTGTGAGTTCTAAGGTTAGACCACTTGGATTGACATCCTCCCTTTGCCATTTGATAGTTGTAACCCTGAGCAAGCTATATTACCTCTTTATATATCAGTTTCTTCATCTGTAAAATGGGAGCAATAGCAAGTGTCCAACTTATACATTGTGAGAATCAAATGAGCAATCGTGTATAATAAACCCTTTAGCCCAGTGCCTGACAGGGAGTAAGAAATAAATAAATGTTAACTATCATCATTAATTTTGAGAAGAGTTTACTATCAAGGAGTTTCCTTCCTTTATGCAATGTGACTTTGTACAATTTTGTTAGTAAAGCAACATGTGGCAGACTATATTTTCCAAATATGGTCAAAATAATACCTCCCATCACATGGGTCTTCTACAATGTGACCATGCCACTCCCCCATAAAGAGGCAGAATCTGTTTCTGATGAAGTGGGGCTCTACTAGTTCTAGATGTAGCCCTTAACTGGCCTGTTAGCTTTTACTTCCTGCCTTCTGGACCACTCTCTCGTAAGTCCCCCACCATGCTGTGAGGAAGCACAAGTAACCTCACAGCGGGAAACCAAGGCCCCCAGCCAACACTCCTAGCTAAACTCTCAGCCAACAACCAGAGCCAACTTGCAAACCAGATGAGTAAGCACTCTAGGAAGTAGATCCTCCAGACTCCAGAGCCCATCTAACTCCACATGAAGCAGAGTTAAGCAGTTCCTTTGAAACTGCCTAAATGGCAGATTATCGTTGTATCAAGTCACTATATTTTGGGATAGTTTGCTACGCACAATAGTAGATACTCACAAAACAGCACTTTATATAATCACTCTTTTTTCCCACTTTCCTGGAGCTCACCTTCTCTAAGTGTGTCCATGATAAAGATACTTCTTATTTTAGGGGCACTTGGGTGGCTCAGTCGATTTCGGCGCAGGTCATGATCTCAGGGCTGTGAAATGGAGCCCCATGTTGGGGGTCCGTGCTCAGCAAGGAGTCTGCTTGAGATTCTCTCCCTCTGCCTCTCCACCCCGACTCAAATAAATAAATAAAATCCTTTTAAAAAAAGATACTTCTTATTTTAGGATCTATAACTATTACATGGGTTTAGTGCCTGCTGTTTACTAATCACTGGATTGTCCTGGATGGAAGGAGAAGGAAAGAATACACTACATAAGTAAACATGTTCTTGCCCTTAGGCAGCAACAATATAGTTGAGGAAAATGACTGCCCATACACAGAAGTAACCAAAACACATGGTTACCAAATATTTAACACCAGTGCAGGGTTTACAAATTATAGAAGCCTAAATCAGATCTATTTGTTCCAAGTACAGACAAAAGGCTAAGCAGGGAATACATGGGCAGGACCAGCTTAGTTATGAAATGCCTCCGAAGAGTTAGATTTAAGCCAGATTTTTCAAGGACAGCAAAAACATAGCATAGATATAGAAATGGCAGGCAGAGAATATATTCTGTAAGTTAGAAATGGATTTGTGAAGGTTCAAAACTAGTAATGAACAAGTCATAGACAAGACCAGTGAAGGAGACTGCTTAAATTCTAGCAGAGGGTCCTTGCCAAGAAGAACAAAGGAATACGGTTGGGGAGATCGGGACAAGAGGTCAAAAAATCTCTACTCTAAGCTTTTACAACCTGGTGTGCTTTGGCCTTGGGAAAGTTTTTCTTTTCTCCTTTCAGACAGAAGCCTTCTCTCCAGCCCTCAAAGACAAGCAGCCTGAACAGTGACTTAGGTGCTTCTGTCACATAATGCTTGGTCTCTTTACAAACTGGCTTGCTGTGTTTTACTCAGCAGTCTGTGTCATCTCTTTTGTGGAATCAGGATTGCTCAAAATCTAGTCATATCTTCTGCCTGGTGTCTTCTGTCAGAGGTGTCTAAGCGAATTCCTTACACATCCATCAAAGAGATACACTTCAAAATGGGAACTAAAAGCGTAGTGACCATATCAATAAAAGCTGCTCTTAGTTGATTCACAAATGCAGCTGCCAATGGAGTGCTGAGCAGAAAATAACTCCCACTGGACTTCAGTCTATCAGCTGTGTGTTGGTTTTCCCCAACCAGCGGACTGTGTTCACTCCTGACCATGCAAACCACAGGTTCTTGACACCAGCATACCTGAGTTGCATGCTATCTTTTCATTCAGTGCCTTTTACTGAGGACCTACCCTTTATCAGAAATGAAGCCAAACTGTAGCAGCCCTACCACACTGCCATCCAAGGGCTGTCCTTCCCTATTGTCAAGTTCAGCAGAAAATGGCATCTAGTTGAGTCCTGATCCAAAAGGGACTTAAAGCCCATGTAAATCAGAAAATCATGGCAATTTCCCACCAATCCCACCAATATGAGATTCCACATGTACCCCCTCCCGGGAATTCCAATGGAATCAAGAAAAAGCTTAAACTGCAATTATAAAAGCTGAGGTCTTACTATTCCTCAGGGTTGTTTTTTTTTTTAATTTTTAAATTTTTTTTAGTTGGGGGAGAGGCAGAAAGAAAAGGAGTAAGAGAATCTTAAGCAGGCTCCACGCCCAAGGCAGAGCCCCATGTGGGGCTTGCTCTCACAACCCTGAGATGATGACCTGAGCCAAAATCAAGAGTCAGAGGCTTAACCAATGGAGCCACCCAGGCACCCCTATCTCGGGGTTTTTTTTTTTTTTTTTTAATCCTTAAAATTCTCTTTCACATACTGTTATAAACCCTATTTTTCTGGTGACCAGATTCTACCATTTCAAACAGAGAGCCTTCCCAGGGAACAAGAGGATTTGAAATTGAAAAAGCGAAAGAATTCAGGAAATAGATCAGCCACATTCTGTTCCATTTTTTTAATGTTAGAACAGATATTCTCAGAGCCTCTTTTCTTCCCAAATACTACTTCGCTTTTCCTGAAAATGAGAAAGGAGGTATAACTATGAGGAAAATATATATGACATATACTAATAAAATAGGAGAACTTTTATTTTTTAAGTATATCTAGGTATCACAGTTCAGAGTGCTGAGGACTGCTGCTACTTACCTACCCACACACATCCAAATATGTGAAAAACCCATATGCACAACACCCTCAGCTTAAAATGCAAAGAGCACCAATGGGCTCATCCTGATGGATGTAAGCCGACCTCACACCATATGGCCCAAATCCTTCCTCCACTGAGGAGTGCATCATTTCCAAGTTTGGATCACATCTGTCTCATTAGAATGAAGATCTGCCCCTGGCTATTATTGTATTTTTAGACAATCTGAGTATTATCCTGAATACCAGAAGGCGAACACCTAAACAAGGACAGTAAGCAAACATTTACGTATCTTTTCTTATTTTCTTTTGTTTTGTTTTTGTCTTCTTTCTTCAATTTATAAACTCCCTGGGTCCCAGATCATGTGGAGACCAAGATTTTAGCTCTTAACAAGCTTAGCTCCCACACTAACCACCTTGTATATCTCTTAAGACTTTGTGGATTAAAATCACACCCTAGCTATTAACAGGACCTCCAGAGATTCAATACTAAACTCCACAATCAAATAATTTTTTCTAAGAAATGTCTTTGGAAATATAGTTGAAAAGTTTTCCTAGTGCCAGAAGAAATCCCAACAGTGACCAGAGATGATATGGAATTAGTAATGTGTCTCATCTGGGGAGGACCAGTGTACTTTGTAGTCCATTAAACAGATGATTAAGATGATTGTGATTCAAGGGGCACCTGGGTGGCTCTGCAGGTTAAGCGACCAACTCTTGATTTTGGCCCAGGCCATGATCTCAGTAAAAGGCAAAAGATTTATACGATCTGAAGAGAAACCAGAGTATCAGGCCATGATCTCAGGGTCATGAGATCGGTTCTGCACTGGGCAGGGAGCCTGCTTAAGATTCTTTCTCCCTCTCCCTCTGCACCTCTCTCCCCAAACCCTGTCTCTCAAAAAATAAATAAATGAAAATAAAAAGATGATCATGACTCAAGATGATTGATTCCCTTCTTTGAACATGTTAGCCTGATGGTTCCTGGCGATTCATTAAACCCACTGGAACAGGCTAGTTGGAAGACTGAAGGATAAAGAATATACTGAGTGGATAGATCAACCTGTCACTGGACTACTACCTATATGCACCCTGAGGAAGATTGCTGAGTAACCCCCAACCCCCTTAAAACCAATCCTGGATTAGAACTAGAACATGGGTGTAGTCCCTATAAACTAAATAATCACGAAACTGGCTAAGGCCAAGCCAAGACTATGCCAAATAATATTTAATCTAAGAAGCAATTTATTTAGCAACAACCATGTATCAGGCAATTTCTGTTCCAGCAGTAAATACAGAAAGTCACTAGATTGTTTTTGTTTTTCTAATACGCATAAGCAAAAAATGCCCACCATCTCCCTTAGAAAAAAATATAAAACATTACATAAAAAGCTACCAAATTTCTAATCCTTTGGGATGGCATCTTTTTAAACTCCAAAAAAAGGAGATAACTTGTCTGCTGGAATCCATTTTCCATTCAGTGCATTAAGGTAGAGAAATAGATTTGTCCAGTTCTGACTTTTTTTTTTTCTGCCAAACAGAGCCCGCACAATTTCCAAAGGTAGCCTCACTAAAACTGTCTTCTAAAAGGAATTGTTTGAGGGAGATTTGGTACACACGTCTTCTCCCCTCTTCCATTTTGCAATTGCATTTAATTTTTGTTAAAATGGCTGCTAGAGCTCTTAAAGGAACCTGTAGGTGATTACTTTTCAACATGCCTCACACTTGACCATAACACCTACATCTTTAAAAAGGAAAAAGTACATATTTTTTTTCCTCCGCTCTGATTTGCTTAAAGTGTATTGCATATGACCTGAAATGTAATCTCCTGGGCAAAGAGTAAAACAAGCAGTTTTCAATTAAGGGTAGTTAAATGGTGACATTAAAGGAATTGTGGAAATAAATACAGTGCAGTAATCATGCAAAAATGAAAAACAAAACAAACTGAATTTTTTTTTCTATGTGCTTACATCCAATAGAAAAACTTGACAGTACAGAGTATACTTTTAAATCATGGAACTGATTGCCCATTGTAGGGAGAAAACAGTTTAAGAAATCATAACTCTACACTGCACAAGGTTAATGCCGTTTAAAATGCAAAAGTAGGGAGACAGTACCCTTATTACCTAGTATTTTCACCATTTATGAACCCAGGAGCAGACATGTTTATCTTTCACCTTGACATCTGATTGTTGTGCTAATGCCATTTAAAACTAGATGGAAGAAAATTATATTCTCCGAAGGAGTTGACTGACTCTTTACTTTAAAGAAAAGAAAAAAAATAAAGATAGCCATTTTGATTCGAACAAAGTGCTACATAGAAACCTGTGGGCATAAATCGCATCAGGCCTCTATAATTTTTGCTTGCTATCGGTTATTGCCGGGATAATTGCATAGGAACAGTATTTGTGTAATTGTCAGCAGTAATACTCCTGGACCAAGGACCAAGGCCTCCTGCAGATTTCTACAAATCATTATTCTCCTTACAGTTTGTGCTTTTGTGTGTGTGTGTGTGTGTGTGTGTGTGTGTGTGTGTTTCCCCAAAGATCACTGGAGTTAAGCCAAATGGAATTATTATTGTCAGACTTGGGAAGATTCACATTAATTTCTGAAAAGTAGAGATGAATTTTGCAGCTAAGCAAACTTATGGCATTTATTTAAAAAAGAGACACCAATGGGTTGAGGGGGAAAATGTTCAAACAAAATGCATATCTTAAAAGCTGTGGATCTATTTGAACAAAAGGAAAGCTAATTTGGTGAACAGGGTCAAAGAAGCCATCAGACTGTTTAACTCATAGGGGTTGGATATGGGGAAAGACATTTGACAATGTTTGTACAATTCTGTTTCCTTGCTCATTTGTCTTCTCTTCCAAGTTTTTATAACACATTATAGGAAGCAATGGATTGTACACTTAGAGTTGCAAATAAGGCTCAGGAATATAATTATATATACAGAATGCTGTTCCTTTTTTCTAAAATTATAAAGTATATTATAAACTATAATTCTGCCCTACTTACTAACTTTTATATTATAAACATGTTATTTGTTCTGACTAAACCTTTCCACATTTCTTCTAAAAATAGACTTAATAAACAAAAGTAAAGGAAAAAAATTTTCAACTCCTGTGAAATTTTTTGATTGGCATTTAGTATGTTTTGCTTTCAACAAGTCTGTCAGATTTTCCAACATTTTGATCATAACATACAATAGCAAACACTTATTTAGTATTTTAGATCTTAGGCAAAGGATGAAGTAAACAATTCAGTTGCAAAAGAGAAAACACAGATGACAAACATTTAAGAAATGGGAATTGGATAGGATATGATGGTTGGCTAGTTAATTTAAGACATTTTTAATGATAATGCCCCAGTATTTAAATATAGAAAATCATGAGAACGAGGATTTGGTGAAACTGGCATCCTTTTACACAGCTGATAAGTCAAAAAATTAGTAAGAAATTTCTGTAAAACAAATTTTAAATACATATTAAAGATTTTATTTTAAGCTTCATTTTAAACTTTAGTCTTTGAAAATTTATGCCTATCTTAAGGATGACAATACTAAAAATAATAAAGTGTTCAAAGATTCATGTATGAAAATACTTATTATTCAAAATAACAAACATCTAAAAATAATCTAATCATCCAAAAATAGAAGCACATTGAGTAAGTTAAAGCACAATGTGAAATGCGTTATCCACTCATTCAATGGTATTTTCAAATCCAAAGTTTAAAAATGTGCAATGATCTAGAGAAATATTCATACAAAATGAAATACAGATTCAAAATCGTAGGTGCATGTAATCCCAAAGTTGTTATAACTATAAATATGCACAGGGAAAATGTTAACTTATAGTTTCTGAATAGTGGAATTATAAATGATTTTTATTAGCCAATCTCTGTTGGTATTTTACCTTGTTTTGCGTATTTATATCTATTCAAGATTCATTGTTTCTGATATAAGTAGCATACTGTCAAAATCAAGGAAATACAGAAACATTATTCTTGCCAGTAAGTCTGGGGAAGAGTTGGTAGGATCACCCATGTGTCTTTGCCTCTGAAAAAAAACTTTAGGTATGTAAAACATGTGTTAACTCTATAAAATGGATGCTTGGAACACAAGAGTTGAATAGAAAAATTGTTCTGGAATGCCATTTTAAAATATATCATTAGTTTTGTTTTAAGTTGAGGTTGCCAGTGAAGCTATTATCATAAGCCAGATCCCTGCAATTCTTTTCGCCCCCAAGCATTTCATGTTCTGTCACTTCCCTCTGGAATCACCAAGTGTCTCCTAGTTGTTTCTATCCCCTACAGCCGTTGATGGCTGTCACTGGAAAGACACATTCTCTAGTGGCATTAGCCAAAAAAACACAGTCAGTCAACAGCTTGTACCTATCCCTGCTCTCACTAACATCTCTAGATCACCTCAGGCAAGTTTTATAACAACCTATTAGCTGGTTCCCCTCTTTCAAAACGGGGTTGCATTTGATATCATATTCCTCCTCAGTGAAAAAATAAACACAAATACACCAGATACAAACTTGCATTCCACGGTTCCAATTCTCACTGTTCAATCCTTAGTGTGTCTTTTCCCCTTAAGGAAACCTAATAATTTAGGAGAAATTTGAGAAATAATAGTAGTTTAGTGGCTACAAACACAAACCCAGACTGGACTTCCTAGATATGAATCCAGCTCTATCACTCACTAGATATATGATCTAGTGAATGAGTAAACTGTGTAGTCTCTCTTCTATTTCCTCCTCTGTAAAGCAAGTTCCATGAGTTCGTTAACACATATACAGCACTTAAAAGTGTTTCCACTACAGAGCAAATGTTAGCAACTATTATTACAAAGTATGTGTCTTCTTTTTTCCCAAGGTTATAAATATGTTTACAAAATTCTTGATTAAAAAAAACTACAGATTACACTGTAATCTGTTCATAAACAGACTGTGGGCTTATAAAAACTTCCATTTTTGATGGAGGGAAAAAAACTAAGGCTAGTTTTAGAGGTAACTTACTCAAAACAGGATAACACAATGGAATTGTTTTATATTTAGTTTTTATTATTGATAGAGCCTCATTAAATAGGATTGCTATCCATAAACTTACTCAGAAAAGAGCCTGGATAAATAAGGATTCCCAAGTAGTTTCGCATGTGTTTATATATGTCTGTGATGTGCAACTCCAGACCAGTAAGAACAGATTTAAAGTGATTACATTTCATTTGAGCTCATGTCAGCCACAAGTTAGCTCAGCACAATTTAATGGAGAAATGCATTGCTTTTTGCACTTAATGAGGCCACGTTTGATAAGAGACTCTGGAGGGATCCGGAATCATAAGAGTAATGAAATCCAAAGTTTGGGTTCTTGGTTCATTAGGCAACAAGACCTCAATCCACAGAGAAAGAGACTAACTTGTTAGATTTTTTTCATTTATTTTTTAAGATGCTAGAAAACGGGCTTTTATCTTTCAATTATTAAAGAAGTTTCACAACTACTTTGACTTCAAAATAATTTTTATAAGTGTTATGTACAGTGATCCAAGGCTACACCTATCATAGCATTTTAGGAATCATAACTATAATTTAACTATTCCTTTTACTGATGAAAAAACTGAGGCCTACAAATATAACGTGCTTGCCAAAGTCAAGAGGTAGTTAGTGTCAAAGACAAGATCAAGTATAACAACAGAAATTGTTAGTATTTATTAAGTACTTACAAATCATGCCTTATTTCATTCAATTCTCAAAACAGACCTATTTAATAGATGATGAAAGTGTAATGGCGTAATAAGATTAAGTGACTGGCCAAAGGTCACACAGTAAGCAGTAGATTATATTGAGAACCCAGGAACTCTGCTTCCAGAAACCAAACTCTTAACCCCTATACGATACTGACTCCAGTGAAATGGAGAAAGTACTTCTCATGTCAAAGGCAGCATCAGAGCATTATTACACAGTCTGACTGGAAATCCATCAGAAAATATTAATATCCCTATCTCTCTCCATCTCACAGCCTTTATACAACCACTTACTAGCCTTCTTAAGAATTCACAAGTTAACTAGATCAGAGAGTTTTGATATCTAGAAAAAAAATAACCTGACAGTCATCACATTCTTCTGGATTCTTTTTGACAAAGAAAGGACCTTACAGGCATGGAATTTTTCTTGGGGGAAGACTACCACTGCACAGCTTGGCAATGCTAAACATGGTACCCAAGCAAGGATGGACTGTACTAGAAGTATTGATCACTGAGGCATATAGCAAGGTCCATGAACAGAAACCTTGTTTTTTTGTTTTGTTTTGTTTTGTTTTAACCTTGCTTTTTAATATAAATGTCACTTTATTAGGTTATGTGACTTCTAAAATGTTGCTAAATTCCTTTCTGAACTTCTGGAAGAATAAGAGTTACACCTTTCTATTCATTCATCTACTTAGATCTATTTTGTATAGCTGCAGGATTATCTGTCACTGAGCTAGGTATAGGCAGAAGTGAGTTTATTAGGAAGTTAATGTAGCTTCAGCTTCATGACCCTCATTTGCCTGGGCCCCTCCTACGAAAGGGCTGGAAGAAGGGGACAACAATGTGCTCTCATAATCATATATTTTTGAAAACTTTTGCGAAAGAAGATACATTAACTACGATCAATTAAGGTCCCTTTCTCTATCCCCTTGGGTTTCCCTTGTCTCTCACTTCCTCTCCTTATGTAGTAGTGGCTTTGGAGCAACTATAGGAATTTTAGTATCCATCTAAAGAAAAACTTAGTTAAATTTAGTTGGACCTTAATGGGACATATTTCTGTAGTTTACAGTCATTTCCATGTAGACTCAGTTATTGCTAACAATATCTCGGTGTAGGAGGCGGTCTGGGAACACTCCTACTTCTCAGTGTGCCCACTTATCTAGAGTGGCCACATAGAAGTCCAAGTCCAAAGTCATTTCACGGTATGAAAATACCCTGCAACCTCAGGCACCAGAAGTATGTGAGGAAAGAGACACAAGGTTCAAAATGTATAGAGCCAAATATCATTATTACTGTTCTTATGAAAATAGAAATGTCAGGGCAACTCGGCGGCTCAGTCGGTTAAGCGTCTGCCTTCAGCTCAGGTCATGATCTCAGGGTCCTGGGATCAAGCCCCTCATTGGCTCCCTGCTCAGCGGGGAGTCTGCTTCTCCTCCTCCCACTGCTCCCCTCCCTGCCCCCCACCATGTACACGTGTGCGTGCTCTGTCTCCCTCTCTCAAATAAATAAAATCTTTTAAAGAAATAAAATAAAATAGAAATGTCCCCTAGAGAATCTAATACTTTAAAGTTCTCATTAGTGGGCATTAGTTGACAATTTACCAAAACCTAAACAAATTAATGGTAGGGGACAGAAAAAAGATGAGGGGTCACTGGAAAATGAATGAGCAGAAAAGTAGACAAGCAGAAGACAAAATGTTTGCCCTGACTGAGTTCTTGCGGCTACTATGTTAGTGATCTGAGAGCTTTTAATGCGTATCAGAATCATCTGGAATTTTCTGAGCTCTAGTCCAGACCTATGAAAACAGAATATCTATTTGTGAGACCAGGGAAAATGCAATTTAAAACATCCAGTTGATTCTAAGGTAAGTGATCCACAGATCACACTTTGATCTATGGTGACAAATTTCTAAAAAAGAAAATCCAATTCATTCAGCTGGAATATCAACAGCTATATGACCAGAAGCCTGATAACCACCAGTGAAGAATATCTCCATCTGTTTTTTTGGTTTGTTTTTTTTTTTAAGATTTTTTATTTATTTATTAGAGAGCAAAAGAGAGAGCATGAGCAGGTGGGAGAGGTAGAGGGAGATGGAGAAGCAGGCTCCCCAGCACAGGGCGCCTGAGGCACACAGGACTCCATCCCAGGACCCTGGGATCATGACCCGAGCTGAAGGCTGATGCTTAACCAACTGAGCCACCCAGACACCCCTCCCTCAATCTGGTTTCAATAATGATCTGACAGAACTTACTTTTCTCCATGTTCGCAATTTTCTTTCCCGAACTCAAATGCCCTTTGGCGTAAATCGGAGGAACACACGTTAATGTACTCAATTTTGTAAAGGAAGAAAAAACAACTCCAGGAATGTTTGTCTGAGTATTCTTTCAAAGGTTAATGTGTAGATCTTTCTAGCACTTACACATCTAAATTATTACCCCAACGTGCACAGTCAAAATATATATAAAAAAGAAATTTCTGCTTTACACACTGATCTAAGAACAAACTTACATGGTGTGCATAATCATTGATATTTTAATTAGCTTGCATCAAAAGATCTCTGACCTTTTGTTCCAATCTTTAGGGTGAAATCAAAAGTGCAACAGCTGTTCTCCCTACACACAGTGAACATTTAGCCTACACACAAAAAGGTGATTTTTTTTGGTTCATCAACATAATTAAGCCCGTATATTGACTGCCTGTGTCAGACTTTGGCCAAGAGCTAACTTGTATGAGAGCCTGATGTAATTGTATTAAGGGCTGACAGTACTTAGTTGCCATGGACTGAATAAGAAAAATGATACTAATAATGTAGGTATGTATTTTCTACTGCATGTTAATAAGCTATTTGGAGTCTAAGCAGTTGATATTTATAATTTCTATATTTTAATTATAAAAATCATCAATATTATAATTGCTGAGTATTATTTCCTTTAAATATTAAACAACTAATTGACCTAATTGAGCAGAATATTGCTAAGAGCAAATACAGTATTTTGTTTTAACCACAGAAGAAGATCATCTGAAGGTTAGTATTTCGTTTTGTTTTAATTAGAACTATTGTGTATGAAGTGTCCGTATGCATATGTCCTCTAAGTAAAATCCTTCGTTCAACTGTCTAGAAGAGGCAAGTCTTTCCTGATGAAGTTTACATTATTACTTGGAACATTTCTCTAGTGTTATTTTTCTTCTTTCTGCTGAAAAATATTTTATTCTGAGCAATATAAATAATTGGAACTTGAAGAGTAGAGGTGCAGTACAGGCAGATATAAGATCATCTAGCCCAACACCATCATTAACTGATAAATAAAAATGTGCTCCAGATCACAGAGCCAGGACTGGAACTCAACGTACCACTCCCCCCACTCTAACCCCACCCCCATCCCCAACCCCTCCCACCTCTGCTTGCTGCTTCTATTTTGCAAGCTTCTCTTGGGGATAAAATTTTCCTTAAATAATATTTTTCTTTTCGTTTGGACCCCTCCTTACACTGAAGAGATGTTTCTCTAGCAGCTGTTTGATAATATGTTGCTCATCTGTTAAACTTCAGCTCATACTTCCTATCCTAAGAGAGCAGAAAGATGCTGTTTTCTTCAGCACAACAGCAAAGATAAGCAGATACCTTTCAAGAAATTATTCTGTTAAGGTCAAGCTTGACTAAAGTGGTCCAATAAGCTTCCCTAAGCTTCTCCATTCAACAAAAGTGGGGGAGGGACAAGGCACATTGCATATAACAAAGTATTATATGTATATACATTTTCCAAAAGGTGTATCTACATAATTTTTCTTGACTTTTGGTAAACCCACCAGATAAATGCTTCATGTCTAGAATATATATACATTGGTTTACAGATGATGAAAATCATTCTTTAAATCATAACATAATGTTCCACTTAAAGAAATAACAGGCACTGTAGCACTGAGGAATAAAATAAAAAGGAGCATAATAAAAATTTATATAAATAAAAAAGCTATAAAAATCCATCTAAATCACATCATCACATGCCTTATACATTCTACTTTATAGTACTCCTCTGTACTTTAGCTTAACCATCCTTTTGAGTAGAACATATGTATATGATGTCTTCAGATAGTGATTGCTTCAAATGCAAAGCATCTTCCCATTCACAAATACCATTCTGAAAGGGTCCCAGAAGACCCTTTGAGTCTTTCCAAGAATTTAAGAATCCAAGAATCCAAGAATCTGTGTCCTTGTCTCTATAAAGCAGAGGTTCTCAACTGGGAGTAATTTTGTTTCCCAGGAGACATTTGGCAATGTCTAGAGACTTTTTTTTTTTTTTTTTTTTTTTGGCACAAGTGGGGTAAAAGGTGATATTAGCAACCAGTGATTAGGGGCCAGGGATCCTGCTATAATTTCTATAAATCACAGAACAAGAAATTATCTGACCCCAAATTATCCAGACCAAATAAGCTAACACAGCAGCTACTATGAGTTCTCTGGAATGACATGAAGTTTTTCTCTTAACTTATTGTTGAGAAATGTGAGTTTCAATCTTATCACTTGTGCTACTATCTAGAGTCACAGGGCAAATTTCTTAGTAAGAGACAACATGTGTAGAAGCAAAAACACTAGGCTTGGGAGCCTGGAAACTTGGCTTCTGCAGTGGTAGCTCTCCCACTGATTAACTGCATGAACTTGGGTAAGTCACTTAACCTCCCATGCCCTGAACTCCTTCATTGAGAAATGAGAGTACCAAGCTAAGTTAATGCTAGAAAGGCCCTTATAGTTCTAAAATACTATTATTCAAATGAGAAGTCAAATCACAAGTTAAAAAAAAATTAAGATACATGGCTATGCAACCACTGAAAAAAAAATAACATCTTTATCAGTCAGATATGTTCCAAGACCTCCAGTGGATGCCTGAAGCCGCAGATCATACCAAACTCTCTATGTACTGTGTGGGGTTTTTTTTCACATAAAGTTTCATTTATAAATTAGGTATAGTAAAAGATTAATAATAGAACAATAGAAAAATTATAAATTATAAAAATTATAAAAATATGCTGTAATAAAAGTTATAAGACTGTGGTCTCTCTCTCAAAATATCTTATACTCTTCTTGGGAAGATGTGAGATGATAAAATGCCTTACGTGATAAGATGAAGTAAGGTGAATGACCTAGGCATTATGACATAGCTTTAGGATACAATTGGCCTTCTGATGATATGTAAAAAGCAGGATCATCTGCTTCTGCATGGTGGGTGGCCTCAGATAACTAAAAATATGGAAAGTGAAACTGGGGATAAGGGGGCCTACTGTATATTAAATGTATAACTGCACTGTTTCAATAAGTTGGTGAGCATTTATTGAGCATTCATTATATGCTTAGCACTCTGCTTGCTGATATGAATATATAAAAGAAGGATTAGAATATGCATCTCTAAGAGTGAAAATAGACTGAGTTATTGAAATTTACTAAAGTGCTGTGTTTTTTTTTCCCCAAAGTGTAATATGCAGACCATCACATCAGGACATCCTGGGATATTTAGTAAAATACAAATTCCTGATCTCCTAGTCTCAGTGGATTGGAATTTCTGACAATTTGGCCCAAACTTGCATTTTTGCAATCACTCCCACGTGATTACTATGCATGCTATAGTTCAAAACACATTGAATTAAAAATCAATGAAAAGGAGAGTCTGTGTTATACTTCTTTAGTCTTGATTATTTACAACATTTTATAGGAGTTCTGAGAAAGGAACATTCCTGGTAGGTCAGAATAGTTGAAGGGAAAGTCCACAGAGGGTAAGCTGAGAGCTTAAATAGAAGGGGTTTGAAAAGCAATATGGGTAATTGAACACTACATCAAAAACTAATGATGAGGGGTGCCTGGGTGGCTCAGTGGCTTAAGCCTCTGCCTTCAGCTCAGGTCATGATCTCAGGGTCCTGGGATCGAGCCCCGCCTCGGGCTCTCTGCTCGGCGAGGAGCCTGCTTCCCCCTCTTCTTCTGCCTGCCTCTCTGTCTACTTGTGATCTCTCTCTTTCTCTCTGTCAAATAAATAAATAAAATCTTAAAAAAAAAAAAACAAAAACTAATGATGTACTATATGTTGGCTAACTGAACATAATAAAAAAATAATAAAATAAATGTTAATATAACTTACAAAAAAAAAAAAGAAAGAAAAAAAAGCAAGATGGGGGGTGGGGTGGTACCTGGGTAGCTCAGTTGATTAAGCATCTGCCTTCAGCTCTGGTCATGATTCCAGGGTCCTGGGATGGAGCCCCATGTCCCCTCATCCCCTCAGGCTCCCTGCTTAGAGGGGAGTCTGCTTTCTCCCTTCCTCTCTCTCTGCCCCCTCTCCCATCCCTCCCCACCTGTGCTCCTGTGCATGCTCTCTCTCTCTCTCCAATAAATAAAATCTTAAAAAAAAAAAAAAAGACAAGAAAAGAAAAGCAAGATGGGAAGAGCCAGAAAAGGTATTCATGTGGAGTTTCACAATGAGCAAAGGCACAGATGTGGGAGTAAATGAGATGTAACTAGAAGTCAATGAAGAGTCCCATAATAGCAGTATTGGTGTTGAGCAGAAATAATAAAGTGAATTAGCTGTATACATGTATGGTAGAACCAATTTGAAAATATCTATCACCCCCAAAGGGCAACCATCATGGAAAAAAGTTACTTCAAAGATGTTTAAATTCTATTTAAATGCTGTCTGACTAAAATGTGTTTTACTGATTTTTAGGCTACATATGCCATTCAAGAAAAAAATAAAATTACCCCATGCATTAAAATTTCTAGATCTCAAAGTCTCCTAATTCATTTCATTACTCAAGAGCACACAGGTAATGGATGAAAAAGTCTTATTTCCCTCTAGTACACATATTATTTTGCCAGTTTAAATTCATACATAAATTAATGTTCCTATATTGGCCATTTTTATACGTTCTAACATGGTTTTTCCTCTTGAGGGGAGGGAACTGAGAGTTTTCCCCCCCAAAATCCAAAGATATTTTCACTTGACTTGTTGTGTAATATAAATAATTTCATTTGTTAATTTGTTATATGGAATACTTCAGTGATGTCTAATTTTTTCCCATTATGGTCAGAGCATATGCTTTGTATGACCTGAATACCTTTAAATTTATTTATTTATTTATTTATTTTTAAAGATTTTATTTGTTTATTTGACAGAGAGAGATCACAAGTAGGCAGAGAGGCACGCAGAGAGAGAGGGGAAAGCAGGCTCCCTGCTAAGCAGAGAGCCTGATGCGTCACTCAATTCCACGACTCTGAGATCACGACCCAAACCAAAGACAGAGGCTTAACCCACTGAGCCACTCAGGCGCCCCACCTTTAAATTTTTGAGACTATTTTGGCCTAGACTATGATGAACAGTGTCTTCAAACTTGTTGTTACAAACATTTTGTCCATCTTTGGTGGTTTTGAGTAGAAGTATAAATGCAGCCCCTATTATTTCATTTTTACTGGATGCAGAAGTCCCAGTTCAAGTAGATTACTTTAAATATATTATGATGCCTAAAAATTACTTGACTCAATTTCATTAATATTATTTTTAAGCCTTATATAACAATATGAGCTCTTATTGTAACTATGGAAACAACAGATTGAATTTATAATGCAGTTCTCAATAAGGTCTTAAGAGAATTAACCTAAAGAATATTTCAAACACCACTCCTGTCAGATTCTGATAAGAAGCACCATCACCATCCCTGTGGTACTGGAGATGTATTTTGAATATTCGAGGTGGAAAGTAAATAATTAATGTGTGATAGGATTTTACATTTTCTGGAATATATAAAACAAAATAATTCTATCAAAATCATCTTTTTGACTAAGTAAACCATTATATCAAATAAAATTTAAAGGTTTATTGCCTTGCATAAATTCTTAAGAAGAATGCCATATAATTAAAGTCACTAATGGAAACATCTGTAATTCATATATTCACTCTCTGGTCCTAAGAGTTAAAGATGAGAAGAAGACTCAGTTCCTGCCCTTCATGCACTAAAAGTACAGAAAAAGAATGAGAAGTGTTATTATGTTATAGTAATAGTGCTGTATGGTGACAGATGGTGGCTACACTTGTAGCGAGCACAGCTTAACATACAGAGAAGTTGAATCGCTATGTTGTACATTAGTGTAACATTGTGTGTCAACGAGCTATACTCAAAAATTCTTTTAAAAAAGAAGTGTTATCATGTATTATTATAATATCCGGTTGTAAAAAAAATATTTGTAACCTATACTTTTGGTTGAAGACATGAATTTGATAATATTAATACAAATTTAGTGGTAATATAATCAAAATAAGCTTTATTTCCAACACTAATGATTCCTTAAGTTTGTATCTGAATGTCAGAAGAATTCTATTGCCCAATACTACATTTTATAGACATCCTTATACGTAGTATGTGGGAGTTATAGTTCTGAAACCACTGTCAGAGTCTTGATAAGCTTTATACAAATTTTACAGATAATTCCTATTTATCTGATTTAGGAAAGATACAAATAGTGAAGATAAGTGTAGATAATTTTTTTCTATTTTTTATATCAAAGTAGTCATCATTTTTTTTAAGATTTTTTTATTCATTTATTTGACAGAGAGAGATCACAAGTAGGCAGAGAGGCAGGCAGAGAGAAGGGGAAGCAGGTTCCCTGCTGAGCAGAGAGACTGATGCGGGGCTCAATCCCAGGACCCTGAGATCATGACCTGAGCCGAAGGCAGAGGCTTTAACCCACTGAGCCATCCAGCGCCCCAGTAGTCATCATTTTAAAAGTGAAACAGTACCTAAGAAAAAAACGGTGGTCTCCCCACCACGCCCCACTCCCCAGTCCTGATCTTTAGCTTTCTACTCCTTTAGCTATTTTTTCTTGTAATTACTTTAATGTTTCCAAATATAAATATAGCTTTTTAAAATTCAGTGAGTTTAGATTTATTTTTTGACTTCTTGTTATTTTAGATGAGAAATTAGTTTTTCACCTCCACCCCTCAACTCCTTCCCTTCCACCCAGCCATCTTCCCAGTAGAATGAAGTTATACTTGGGGGTACACAGGTAATCAGTGTTTCAATAATTTTGACTATGTCATATTGTTCAATCAGCTAAATAATGAACAATACTGACATTTTCTTTACTATCCATATTTTCTTAAAGTTACTGCTCCCATTTACTCATATTTACATGAACTATCACTAATATTTTCTAAGTGTTACCAAAGGTCTATCAAACGTCAATATTTTTCATGCTCAAACACATTGAAAAATCTAACAGTTTCATTTCTTTCCTGGAGACCTCTCTCCTATGGCCCTTCATTCTCCTGTTCAATTCATGCCAGTTGCTGTGTCATCTTCTAACATCCAAACTGAACTGCTCCAACAATATTTCCCAAGACAACCTTTGAACTTATATCTTTGTCTGCCATGACTGGCAGTACCCAGATCTTCCTTCAAGAATACATGTAGTAATTTCTGTGCAGGTAATGTGGAGAACTTTCACCACTTAGCAAGTATGAGGGGGAGATGAGAGGAGATTATTAGGATAGGTACTGTTGGTGGATCTTATCCATGCCATGAACACTGCCAAGTCCTTGACATACATTAGATCATTTTTCCTCATTTTATCTCCTTGAGCATGGTACCCATTATTATTATGCCTATTTTACAGATGAGGAGACCAAGACTCAGAAACATTCAGACTCAGAAACTTCCCCATTGTCAAAGAGTATCAGATCTAGTATCAAACCATGTTAGTGCACTATCTCCACAGTGTTTGAAGCATATTCAGCTCTGATTGCCAGGGGAGAAGACAGGAAGGGCCGAGAGGTTTCCTCTTAAGGAAACGTTTTAGCCCCAGCTTGCCACTTCCTAGTCAAAGTCACATGACATTTAACAGTAATAATCATTGAGAGGACCAGCATTTAGTGAACATTTATCCCTAACAAGGCACTTTTGCATGTTTTATGTAATTTTGATCCCACAAGAATCTTTTTGATGTAGATTTTCTTGTTATCATTATTGTTCTTACTGTTACCATTATTATCATTTTTGTCCCATTTTATAAGTGG
>CM052887.1:35316147-35342837 GCA_028534135.1 Potos flavus | reverse complement strand
TGGATATATCAATCTTTTGGCATCTAGAATTAAAATATCTATAATGGGGGGTACCTGCATGTGGCTCAAGCATCTGCCTTCGGTTAAGCATCTGCCTTCAACTCAGGTCATGACCCCACGGTCCAGGGATCCAGCCCCTGAGTCAGGCTCCCTGCTCAGCAGTAAGTCTGCTTCTCCTTCTCCCTCTCCCCCACCCTGCTCATGCTCTCCTTTGCTCTCTCAAATAAATAAATAAAATCTTTTAGAAAAACAAAATATAAAATGTCCATAATGGAACTCTCAATTTCACTCGCTCACCATTTACGCTCTACCATTTCAGTAAATGGCACCAACACTGAGCCAATTACTTATAGCAAAAATCACCAAGCACCTTTAGTTCCCTTGCACTCTGTATATGACCCATAAAATAAATCCTCTTGATCCTATTTCCAAGATAAATCTCGAATATGTCCATTTCTCTCCTCCATTTTCACTATTCTAGGGTAATCCCCCTATTCTTATCTCAGCTATTAATATAGCTTCCTAAATAGTCTCTCTTCTTCCACTCTGGCCCTCTACATTTTCTACCTAGCCTGCAAAATGACTTTAAAAACAAGTGAATCGCTTTTGTTTCCTTTGCCTTCGGAGACATGTCCTGAAAGAAGTTGTTGTGGCTGATGTCGAAGAGGTTACTGCCTATGTTCTCCTCTAGGATTTTGATAGATTTCTGCCTCATGTTGAGGTCTTTTATCCATTTTGAGTTTATTTTTGTGTATGGTGTAAGAGAATAGTCAAGTTTCGTTCTACATACAGCTGTCCAATTTTCCCAGCACCATTTATTGAAGAGACTGTCTTTTTTCCACTGGATATTTTTTCCTGCTTTGTCAAAGATTATTTGACCATAGAGTTGCGGGTCCATATCTTGGCTCTTTAATCTGTTCCACTGGTCTATGTGTCTGTTTTTGTGCCACAAAAAATAAAATAAAAGTATTTGGGAAAAACAAAAACAAAAACAAGTGAATCGGATGATGTTAACTCCCTTTTTAAAGCCTACGAATGGTCATAACAGCCTCCTTTCTATTGTTTATAACTGAACTTATTAATTGCTTTTTCAGATTAATCCAAGAAGGTACAACTAACAACTCTTAGTCAGCTGCAACCAACTAGCAAAAAGAACCACTGGTGATTTTAGTTACCAGAATATGTTATGGTCCTCTAAAAGAACAGACAATGGCAGAAAAGTTCATTGCTTACTAGATTTTCCCAATGCAAGAACAGAAATATTCTAAACCCATTTTCTTATCACCTGAGAATTCACTTACTGTCGCCCATCTTTGTTCCCTTCAATATGTGATTAGTATTGAAAATGAAACACTCTATATCAATGGGTTTACACATGCAAGTCCAATCCCCCAAACAGAAGACAAATCTTACGTTCTTATCTTAAATCTCCACATTTACAGAGATAAAAGGAAGAAAATGTCAAGGTGTTCGAACAGAGAAGAATGATCTTAGCACTCTGTTAACTCAATCAAGTGGGACAGACTGAAATTAAATACGAGTGTGATTACTATTATGGAAGTGGAAGTATGGAACATTTCTAAACTAGTGGATCAACTGAGTAGAGACCTGAAGAATAAACAGAAGTTACCAGAATCACCTGGGTAAAAGGGACAGTTGGATGGGATGTGGGAGCAAAGAAGATTCCAGTAGAGGCAGACAAAAGATGAACATATAACATAATTCTGCTAAACATATTGCCTCAATCTTTTTATATGCACTATTTTTGAAAAACTCAGCCTTTTCACATAACCATAAATTGACTGAGATGTATTATTAAAATTTTACCTTGTCAAAAAAAAAAGGCCTTGCCTGACCACCCTATCTGAAAGCGCAGCCCAGTTATCATTCTTTCTTCTTACCTTTTTAATTTTTTAAGTTTTTATTTAAATTCCAGTTAGTTAACATATAGTATAATATTAGTTTCAGGTATATAATATAGTGATTCAAGACTTCCATACAACACCTGGTGGTCATCATAAGTGTGCTCCCTCATCCCCATCCCTTATTTCACCCATCCCCCTTATTTCACCCAAAGATTAGAAATCTTTGCTGTGAATCTCTGTGTCTGTCCAAATCTTAAGGTCAGCCGGGCATAAGTGATATCAAAGCACCTGGATAAAATGAAATAGTAGTCAGTTACCCAAACTTTCTGAAACTGCACTTTACATTCATTGGTCTGGGCATGTTTACATATTAAATGTTATACAGACAAAGCAAACTAGGTGTTGGGCTTTTTTGGTGGTGTTGTTTGTTTGCTTGCTTTTACTTTCCATACAGGTATTTCTGTGCCAGCATAACGAATCTTCAAGAAAGACAAAATGTAGTGTATAAGCCCCAATTTAGTAGGTATAATGGCCTGTGTTATAGTTTTGACCTTACCATTAACTTCAAGCAAATGATTTAACCATGCCTTAGTTTGTCAATCTGGAGTGCAAATGCCTACCTAATTATAGAGATGTAACAGGAATAGGATGATAAAATATATCTAAAAACACATCAAACATCTGAGAGAATTATATTTTATAAATGTGAGATACCATTATTATAAGGTATCTTCTTTGGCTTACACAAATAACAAGATTTTCCTCTCCACATTCTCAAGGACTTAAAGTAACATTTCTCCCCATTTTAGAAACTCTGCTTTTATATAACATATTATTAAATACCTTAGTTCTAGAGCCTCCTTCCCCATTAGCTACCAAGCAACTCTTATTATAAGTAGCTTAAAGCATCAGTGTGTCGGGGAGATTATTATTGTTGTAGAGGATTGCTCCATATGGTCTACAACTTCTTTATAGCTGGAGGTTTTCAATGCAGTAGCAAATGGATTGCACTGTACTATCCAAAAATTAAAAAAAAAGAAACTTTGCTATCACTTTATTAGAAAGTTGAATGTTTCCAATGGCTTTTTCGGCCCTGAAAGTAACTAGGGCCTTTTCTATTACATTTCCTTTTGCAACATGGTTTCATAATTATTCTCTTTGAGGCACCAGTATCTGTTCAGAATCCAGTATGACCTCTAACTATGTCAAGTGGTAACTAAACAAATATGTGAACAGGACAGAAATTCCATCTATAAAGTGATAGCTCAATCTATAAAATAACACCAATATTGATTTCTGTGTGTTTCCAATGACTTGACTGATGTTGTTTTTCATTAAATTAATAAGTTTTGGCATTGTGGAAACATAACATGTTGTTAACATTTGGTCAAAATTAGAAATGAATTTTCTTGCCTGTTTGTTTATTCTGGGGCTTCGTCCTCTGGTTACCCTAGGTTAATTTTCAAGGTCAGTGAACTGAGGCATACTTCTCACAGAGCTCACAGAGTTTTAAAATATTCCTTCTCTCACCAGCCCCTCTTTCTTCCCTTTGGCACCAAAATATTGATCAGCTTTTCTCTCAGTATCTTATGGAGGTGACTGGGATGCATGCCTAGGAGTGAGCAACAGCCCGAAGAAATATAAGACTAATGCTGTGAGGTTCTATCTGCAATTAATTTGCTTTTTATTTGAAGGAAGCATTATTTTTCTGAGTACAAAAATATTTTAAGTTCATTACAGCACAAAATTCAGAAAAGGCAAAAATTCTAAAGAAGTTAAGAAATTACCCGCAATTTCACTAGCCATAGCTAGCCATCAACAATATAAATTTTCAATTTGGTTTTTAAATATTTCCTTACTGATTCGTCTTGAGAATGCTTACTATCCTAGACCAAAACAAACAAACCAAACTATACTAATTCTTCTCATTTGTCACCTACTATTATGTGTGCATGTGTTTTGAAATTACAGATGATTTATACCTTTTAAATTCAGTGAGGTAGAGTCTTATTTTAGCATGTGATGAGTGGTGTGTTCCCCTTCACCACTAAATGGATTGGTGTCACAACATGTAGGAGAACAACAGGTTAGCCAGGAAGACAACTTTAGTGAAAAGAATGTGTAAAGCCAAAAGAAGAAAGGTGGGTGGGCTCTACCTGGAAATAAGTCCTAACAGCAAATAAAATATGTGAGGTCTGACATCACACGATCCTGAATCTTATCTTTGCTCTACCACTTCACTGCTGTGATCTAAAACAGGGTACTTAATCTCTATGGGTCTCAGTTTTCTCAACTGTACAAACAGGTATAATTGCAGTATCTACCTGAGATTTAAAAGAGTAAATATGGGTAAACCATTCAGAACAGTGTCCCCCAGATAGTAAGCACTCAGTACATCGTAGCTGCTGATATTAACAATAGTACAATATTTATCAGACTGAGCTAAATGTTTTACACACATTGCCTCATTTACTCCTACACTATCCTATAAAGTAGGATTAGATGAGAATGTATCCAGAACACTTTATCATCCATAAGCTTGAATTACAAATGAGAAAACAGATGTTTAGAAAGAGATTCATTATCTTGCCCAAGGCCATAGAATTTGTGAGTGATGGAGCCCAGGTTCTTACTCACGGCTCATGGCTGCAAATGACACTATTTTTCAAAGTATGGCATTGGGACCACCATCATTATAATCAGAACTTGTATAATGGGGCCCAAGAATCTGCAAGTTTAACAAGTTCCCCAGATGGATTTTGGCCTCAGATCATGGCTCTTTGGTCCAACTGATCTCCATGGGAAAGTCATTTTCTTTCATTTTTCCACAGATAGCTAACTTCAAAACCTCAATGCAAGCTCCAAAACTCTTATATTTTGTTCAGAGCCCTGTACAAAGCAGGCCCTTGGAAAATACTGAAGGATAATCCTACCGCGGGTGAGACCAACAGGGTACAACATAAGAGCAAGGCTGCAGTGAATGCCTGTTTGTTTTTTTCCCCGCCTAAAGGTATCCGTTTGCATGTGATTGATTTTCATCTTAAACTTGATAGATTGATGCATAGATTTAATTATATCATGTGTTGTCCCATCAACACTGCTCTGCAGCTATTTTACATTCAGCCTGGGTGCCAGATTGAATTAAATGGTTTTTTTAAAGCCTATAAAGCAGGAAAATATCTTTCCCTAGTTGGTATTTTTTACATATTGGTTACTAAGAGTCTGTAAGCTAAAGTGGGTAGTAAAGTTCATTTGTTAGCGAGGAAGCCAATTTGACTTTTATGGCTATTAATTTTTTATGGGGCACTGAGCATAATTATTGATGTTTCTCCTAACTTAGATAACCCTGTAGCTGTCAGGATTGAGGGTACTTCCATTTGGGAAGCAATTATCCTGACCATCACTAAGGGGACAAATAATCATAGACAGTTTCCAGGTCCTGGTCATAAGATCCATATACATTCAATGTTACCTACTATGAGCCACCAGAAAAATCACTGCTATTGCTTTTAAACTAGATGTAATGTATTATAGGCTTTACGATAGAGTGTAAAGGGCTTGATCATTTAATAAAAAGTCATTATAAGAGCTGAAGCATCCCCAAAAGATACTAATTCAACATCTTTTTGTGTGCCTACTATGTGTTGTGTGCTGTTCTACAAATCCAGTTTACAGTAGTGAGAAAGGATGGGATGCCTGGGTGGCTCAGTCCATTAAGTGTATGCCTTCGGCTCAGGTCATGATCCCAGGGTGCTGTGCTCAGCCCTGCATCTGACTCCTTGCTCTGCAGGGGAGCCTGCTTCTCCCTCTGTCTGCCCCACCACCTGCTTGCTCAGTTCTCTCTCTCTCTCTCTGACAAATAAATAAATTAAATCTTTAAAAAAAAAAAATAGTGAGAAAAGACAAAAACAGACAAAGGACCCATTTTCATGGATCTCACATTCAGTACCAGGAGTCAGATATTAAATTAAAATAGACTTGTCAAGGTGACAGTACAAGCTGAGATGGAAAATAAGGCACAATAAAGGATAGGGAATAACTGAAGAAGTTCTATTTTAGATAGGGTGGTCAGGGAAGGTATTGCTGATATAAGGTAACACTAGCATTTATACCATCCACCTGACTTAGGTAAGAAGAGATACCTTAGCTCAGAAGAAGTGTTTAAGGTTTAAGGATTTATCTACAATGTTGCTATATATGTGAAAACTGTTGCTTCATTCAACAAATAGAGTATTAATTTATTCCTATGTGGCACTACACACATTGACTTATTTTAAACTTCACAACACCTTTTTTTCTCATTTATTCATTCAATAACTATTTTTGACTGTTTCAAATTTTCCAGGGATTGTGCCAGGGCTAGAAAAATAATAGCTCATAGTTATGGAGCATTTACGAAGTGCAAAGCACTTCACATAGCTTTATAGGCTGTTAGGGAAGGTATTATTAAATCCACATCACTGATGAGACCCAGATGGGTTACAGAATGCCCAAGTTCACATCTCTATTTAGTGCCAGAGCTCAGATTATAATCAGATTTTCTGATCCTTATTCTAGTTTTCTCAAACTATGACATAAAAACCTTAAGTTAAATTCTTTGTCTTATTTTGAGGCAAATGAGATAACATAGATCCAGAATAAATATACCTCATTATTAAATGAATTTCAAAAAGGTATATATCTTGACCCCTACCTTCAGACAAATAAAGTAGTATTAGCCCCAATTATAGGTGAAGCTTTCACCAATAGAATTCAATCAGCCTGGGAAATAGGCTAGTAAATTTATAGTATGAACTAGATATCTGAATAGATGATCCCTCTAATCAGATTGTCAGCAGGGCGGGAAAATGCTTAAGAGGCTTTCTGGCATTCCTTTCTCTCACTTCACCATGAGACCATCTCCTCTGCTGACTCACCTCCTCCTTCTTGCCCCATCAGGCCCAACTCTGGGCTCATCCATGCCAGTGTTCTCTGTTGCCTGCAGAAACCCTACAACAGCCCTATCTCCTGCCTACACCCTTGGAGTAATCCTCCTGGAAGAAGTGCTGCTCGCCAGGATGGTTATCCAACTTTTACACACTAAGACCAAAGATTCTACAAATCTGCCCTGTCTCAGCTGCCTAAGTCATAGGATCTTAAAGAAGAAAAGCCCCTTAGAGATCATCCTAGACCAATCTGTGTCATTCATAAATGGGACCCAGAAAGGATACATGACGTATGGCTAATTGGTTCTAGAACCAAAGTAGGATGCAGATTCCTGCTTTATTTAAGTCAAATGTTCTATTACATTGGTTTTTAAGGTATTAATACTGGAAAAGAAAAAAAAAGTCTCTAATATTAGTATTTGGGCCACAGATTGATAGAAAAGATTTTAGAAGGAGTTTGACTGTTTGATACCTCTCAACTCACGCCCCTTAGCCAGCCAGTGACTCTGCCCCTCTACGGGGTAAGTCCACTTCCAACATGCTCCTCATGATGTTTGGTTGTTCTCTACATCCTCTTGAATGATGAGCCCACAGGAAATATCCTGGACTTCTTCAATTGGCTCAAGGGTGACTCAAAGAAATCAGGATTGTTTTCCTCTAGACAATCATATAAATTTCATAAATAACAGTGACTAATTCAAAGTGCTCTAACATCACCAACTTACTTTTGACATGATTAGCATAATTAACATCACCTTCATTTTAAACGTGATAAAACTAACACAAAGAAGGGAAAATCGCATAACTAGCTGATGGGAGAGAGAGAATAGAAAATAAATTCAAACCATTCCCAGCTTGATATGAATTATTTTGAACCATTTTTCTGATACAGGGAAAAAAGGAAGCAATAATAAAAATTATAAACTTTTACTGGATCACTGATTATATGCCAGGATATTCCCTGGTTCATTCAACCTCATACCACCTATAAGCTAGAAATTATTACTACTTTCATTATGTACATGAGAAAACTCAGGCTTAGCAGAATTAAATAATCTAGCCAAGGTAATAAAACTTTATAAATAGCAAAGCCAAAAGTTGAACACAGTCCTTCTGATCCTTCAGTCCCCACTTAACCACTATACTATACTAGTAATGAAACTCTTTCTTGACAGCATAGAGAATGTGTCTTGGCAAGTGTAAGACTCCCACTGTAACTCTGAACTAGTCTATCTCCAGTGATCTTTCTAAAATATAATCATACAAATGACTGTAAGAATGCTAAAAATACTAGCAGTGTTTCCCTTTACCTTCCTATATACACCATGCCCACACATTTACTCATGCTATGCCCCCTGCCTTAAATCTCCTCTTCCCTCCCCGTGGCAAGCAGAATTTTGGTCCCCCTGGTGCCATACCCATGAATATGTTACCTTATGTGGCCAAGGGACTCTGCATATGCAATTAAGGTTTCTAATTAGACCTTAAAATAGGGCGATACAGATTATTTGTGTGAGCCTTACATGATTACATGTGCCCTCAGAAGCAGAGCTTTCTCCTAGCTAAGGGTAAAAGAGGAAGTCAGACATGACAGAAAGGAAAATCAGAAATTTGAAGCATGAGAAGTTTTCAATGTGCCACTGTTGACTTGATGATGATGAGGGCATGTGCCAAGAAAAGAGAGACCAATACTACAGCTGCATGGAGCTAAGTTCTGCTAATAACCACTGAACTTGGGAAGGACCATGAGTCTCAGATGAGAACTGCAGCCCCAGCTGATACCTTGATTTTTAGTGTGATGAGACCCTAACCAAAGAATCCAGAATTCCCTACTGAACTTCTGACCTATATTTGGGTGTTGTTTTAAACTGGTAAATTTCCAATAATTTGCTACAACAGTAAAATATAAAACTAACATACTCCCTTCTGTTTTGTTAGCTTTTGTTCTTTCTAGGTCTACCCTGGATAAGGCAAACAGATATCTCACCTTAAGATAAACTGAAAATATTAAATAAGTATGTGCAATTTTCTTGACTTCTCTCCTTTCAGCCACTAACCCACTCATTCTACTCCTCAACAAAGTAAAAACTTTGTTTCTCAAATGTAAACTGGAGCTGTTCTTTGAAAGAAAATGAGGGGGAAGAGACCACTGCAAAAAGGGACATATTTTTCATATGCAAATGAGGCATCATTCCAGACAAAGAGTCTTAAAACAAAGACAATTCAATATGGTCCATGCCTTGCACTTCGTCTGTGCAGATTTCATGTTAAAACGAACCGTGTGTCTGTGCGTGTTGTTTACTTATGGGATGCAATCTGTTGAAAAAACAGAAGTGTTTCTGCAATCCAAAGTCATGCCTAAATCCCACACATCCTCCTGAAACATGTCCAGCCTGCAGCCCCAGGCTGCGTGGGCGCTCCCGCCCACTCCGGCTCCCTACAGAGCTCTCACCACAGCAGGCAGCACAGGCACTGTGGAGAAGGGCACAATCTGTGCTGCTGGTGGCGGGCACCACCACAGTCCTCCCTGCTCGCCCTTCAGGGGAGGAAGGGCCCTTTGCAGGAGCAGCTTTTGTTTCCTTGCCTCCTCTCGCCTCTGTTTTCTATAAATGCAACTGCCCCTTCCCACCACAGATCCTCTTTCATCAAAGCAACCAGTTACTGTGCTTTTGGAGCTGGGTCAAAGAACCACCCTTGTGAGTTCTGTCAGCTACAAAATGAAGACTAAAGCAAAGAAAATAGTCTACAGAGGGACGCCTCTTCCCCGGGAAACTCTTTTCACCAGGCAATCAGTTAGAAATAGATAGTTAGCATGGATCATTAACAGTGGATCAAAATCCAGCCCGTCAATTCCCACATCCCATGTTCCTTCTTTTCCCTAACTCTCCCACTAAAAAGTACAGCAAGTTGTGAGTATACTTCATTGCCACGTTTAATCACTGTAGTTGGGCCTCTTAAGGAGGGATAAATGTCTGCCAAACAATTTCAGGTTGGATCCTGGATGAATAAGCTATTTAGAGGACACGTCAAAGATTCAGCTAATGCAACAACTTCATTTCTCCCCTTGCCAGAATCTGGATCCATGAAATATGCCCATTTGGAGGCTCATAGAAAAGCTTCATTCAAAAGTGTCCACCTATACTAATTCATGCCATACTTATAAATGATTAAGTCCCGCTCTCAACAAATAACATAGGTCCTCCCCTTCTGACTCTGTGGGCCTAACTGGTCTTTTCTGTCAGTTTACCAAAGACATACTTGTTGCCTTTTTTTTTTTTTTTTTAATGAGGAAACTTGTTACTTTTATCTAAAAGGACAGGATGTTGAAGCAAGAATGCCAGCCGCACGCACTGAAGATAAAATCCTGAAGGCAACTCAGAGACCATCTGAGCTTCACTGAACCTCCTTCCCCCATCCACTGCCCATTCACCTTGCACAGATCAGGCTTTCAATCTCTGGTGCTCTGCACAGAGGTGACAGGTCAATACATGGGCACTGGCCACAATGACCCCAACCAGAATTTCTGAATAAGGAGCTGCCAATCAAAATGGCCTCACCTTCTCCTACCCAATAGCCATATTTCACCAGTTACTAATGAGAGAAGAGTTTTCAGGTCTGATTTAGTTGAATTTCAGGTAGCAGGGAAATCCTATGCACTTTCTTTTGGAAATTCTATTGGGACATGACTGTAGGAAACTCCCTGATGAGATATTAGGGTCATAGTGGTCCCGACTGGCAGAAGAACAGAAATTAAAAGCTGTGATAACCCATATCACCCACGCACAATGATACATTTACCTGTGCTTCGCCTCTGCCAAGACACCTCTATATTTTCTCTCTAAAGCAAAAACAGTGCTCAGTTTCTCAGAGAGCTCCTTATTTGGGCAAAAAGTAGAGGAACAAACTAACAAGGCACTCCGTGATTTCCAGAAGGCGATTGCCAAGTCTGTGTAAGTAAGAGGAGAAGGTAGAGCCTGTGAAGCAGACCTTGCAGACTGACCACTATCGGCAAGTCCTGCCTGGGGTGCTCCTTTAAGAGCTTATCATCCCAGGGGGGAAAGAGTCAGGTCTTCAGTGATTATCGACTGAGAATTACTAGGGTCACTATATCCATGATCTAAGGACTCATAATCATGGAAATATCTGTCCTGAATCTTTAATGTACCAGAAACACTGGTGTTTCCTCTCACAACCTCAGAATTGGGACAGGGGTATGCAGACCTGCAAAAATATATGGCCAGTGGGGAAGGAAGAGAAATCAGGTCCAAGACTATGTAAGTAAGGGATAAGAGGAGAGGGGTGAAGGGAAGCTGATGAGCCTTCAAAACTGGATTCAGGAAGAGTAATCTAGGTTTAACTCAGCCATTCATATATTTATTCATTCATGAAATAAATATTTTTTGCACGCCTACTCTATATTTGGTCTCCTAGAAATGCAAGGTACAAATTAGAATACAAAAGTTCTGAGAGATACTGAACTAAAGAAAAAAATTATTTAACTCAAGGTTCCCTAAATGTATTTAATCCTTAGAATCCTATTTTTTTCTTTCTAAGAACATTTAAACTTTCTCAGAGAATTAATATTCCCTGGGACAGTTTTGGAAATACTAGTATGGAATAAATTGTACTTAATTCTCATTAAAGGACAAGTGTATAAACTTACTTATCAAATCTTTCAGTCTGTTTCATACTATCCAAAGATTAAAAAACAAACTACTCTAAGAATTTTCATATAAGCTTCCTTGGTCAGGACTCTAGCTTCAAGATGTAGATACCACAGAGGTCAACTTAGCAACATCTCCTAATAATAGGGAATTCTGAGTGCGCCTATCATAATGCACCACATGTGAGAGGAGCAATAGGCTCCCTGCCTTAGCTCTAGAAGATACAGGCTTGAGATAGACACTAAATTAGGCCCAGTATAGCCACAGGAAGTCCTGGAATAGCACCTTGCCAGCATTGCCGTTAGGTTCATTCATGCAATGATCTTTTGAGTGCCTATAATCTTCAAACTTGAAACCCATCATCTCTTATAATTCTCACAACTACTCCTTCCCCCATTTCACAGATGAGGAAAGCCAACCAAGTGAGGTATCTTGACTTGCACAGGTGACAGAGCTGAGATTGAAATCCAGGTCTATCTGCCTCCAGAGCCAACATTCTGTGTCACATCATAACACTTTCCAAAGGGAAGTGCCCAGCTGACTGTACAGCCTCCAGGCCTCTGAGTTCAGAGCCTAGTATAATCACACTCACTGTCAGAGGGACTATGTGCACATGGGTCCTGGACATGCAGGTAGGAAGCAGCAGTGGGTCCGGCTTTGGTCATTTATGAAAGATACAGGCTGAGGAAACCTGGCTTGAGCTGGCAATTCACCCTTTAAATAGGAAAATTAGTTTTGTAACCTAGGAGGAAATTATTCTAAATTACAATGGAATACAGTTAACAATCACAAAATGTGGACTTGAATTTTAAGACCCTAACCACCATCTTCTGTGCTTTCAAAAGAATGGTGCCAGAGTTGATACAAATTCATGCAGATACCTCTCAAAGAATTATGTACTCCATAAAATCAATAATGCATACTCAATAAAATAATATTAACTGCATAAAATAGACTGGATCCATTTTCTATGGGACTTTTAACAATGTTGTGACATAACTAGTCATTACATTCAATTGTGTGAACTAACTGATTTACAGGCCCAAACTCTGTGCAATGAAAGTGTACTGGCACTGTCAAAACTACACACTTCTAGAGAAGTGCCCCAGCAGAGAATGGGGCCAAAGGATAGACCTAGACTCCAACTAGTATCATTGATTTCACAAGAATGGCCCCCTATTACCCAGAGGTCCTTATTGTCTTTGTTCAATTATAACTTGTCTTGTTCTCTTCCAAATAATGAACTCTGATATTCTTTATCCTGAATGCTAGTAATGCATTACAGCCCCAATTTTGAAACACAGACTCTTAATTAGGACCTATGTGCATACACACTAATAGCTTTTAATATTTAATGATAAGAATTTTTATTTCCTCTCTCTTCTCCCTCCCAAGGCAATAGTGCCAGTGTCCTACTCTGAGGCTCTCCCATGCAGCCATGGAAGTCTTGGCTTACAACATCCTACTACTGCCCTCTCAGAACATCTTTCTTTCCTCCTTCCCCTGTCCTCCTCTCATCCAGATCTTCCATATCTTTAAAACAACTTCCATGCACACTGATCTCAACTCTCCTTGTGCTCAGGAAACTTGTTGACCTTACTTCTTATTTGGTGATTATTCTTATTTGCCATTATCTTATATTGCCACTTAATTCTTGTAATTTTGCTTACTATTTCATTAGGCAGAATAGGCCAGACTATGGTGTGGTGCCTAAATAAGAAACCCTACATCTGAATTATGTAACCCTTCCTAAGTTTATTTTCCACTCACATAAAGCCTGATGAGGGTTATTAGGGTCTCTTCACCATTCAGGAGCTCAGAGATCCAAGCTTCCTCCATCTTGGGATGTTCTCATCTCAACACCTGACCCTTAAAGATACCATGGCAAAGGAAGAGAAAGCATGGTGGTGGCCTTTTTTCAGTTCTTCAATGTTTCAGCTCAGAGGAGACACACATCACAGCCACTAACATGCAATTGGCTAGAACTAGTCACATAGCCCAGCTATCAATAAGGAGGCTGGGAAGTGTATGTTTCTATATGTTTCAAAAGAATAAGAGATCTGGATACGGATGAGCCCTAGTATTCTCTTGCACAGTGAATTTATATCATGTCTCCCAAACAGACTGGGACATTCATGATACTAATGGCAATTAAAAACTGCACTTTGGTTGTTTGGTAGTGGGCTAGCTTGCCTGAGCTCTCTGGGGTCCTTCAGTGCATGGCACTCATATACATTGTTGGGATTCGGCCAGAGATCCTAGAACTGTGCCTCATGTATAATAGAATTGCCTTAGAAAGTATTTATTGATGGGTTCGATCTGAAGGCTGACAGGGAAAAACATTATACCTGATCAAGTTATGTCTCTTCCACAGCTCTTGGCCCCATTTTCTAACTGCAGAAAAAGTGTAGCTTATAAGACCAATGAATGGATGTCAGAATTTCTTGTGCCTGTCTCAACTGACATGTGAATGCCACAACTTTGAAACTTCCCCCTTCACTGCTTTGTACTCTAGGACAGAATGAAATCAACAGTGATGGACAAGGCCCTACTGAAGAGAAAATGAAGTGGCAAAACCTGGTAAGAAATATATTTATGATACGACACAACACAACAGCACATTTCCCTGAACTGCCTGAGATAGAAAGAAAGGCTCAGAATTGAGACACTGTTATCCCCATTAACAGATGGAGAAAATGATACCTGAAAAGGTTAAGTTTCTTGATCATAGTCAAACAGCCACCCAAGAAAAGCCAGGGAGAGTACCTGCAAGATTGCAGGCTTGGAGCTGTTCCTATTAAATTAGATGATGTTCATTCGTCACTGACAGCTTTGGGGGAAAATGGATCAATAAGCACTTCCCTTTGGGTCACTTTCCTACTGTGTCGGATTTATATCTGCAAATGTTTAAAGAGTTCCCATTTACCTGGGGTTTTATGACTTTGTTATAATTGCCAGAGCTGAGAGAAAGCTGCCGTCCGTCTGGCTTCTCCTCCTGCAGGGAGCAGTCGAAAAACCATGTCATCTCAATCATAGAACAAAAATGCTTTGAAGGAAAACAAATGCCACTTTTTTTTCCTTAAAAAGAAATTGTTGAATTGCCTGGAAAAGTCAGACAGTGACTTGCAAAAAAACCTTTCTTTTAAGTTGTCTAGCTACTGGTAGGAGAGGATGGATCATTGCAATGGATTTTCTGAGTGCCTCATCCAGGTCAGCATGAAAAACTGGAAGATTATTCCAGAGTCTCATGACACCATGGTCAAGCAGCTCGTTTAGTCCAGATTTCTCAACTTTAAATTTGGAGTCCACACTCCCATCCTTTTTATATACTTGAAAGTATACTATGCATATCTTTATATAAATAACTATTGCTGAGTGTTATCGTGAACAAAGTTGGGGAGTAACACTAGCACATTTATCTACAGCTACTTGGTAAGGTGGCATCAAGTTTTTTAGATATTTTCTCACAAACTTTTCCATTTCAACTAACATGCTAATTCATATATAAGTACACGTTCATTTATATATATATATATGTGTGTATATATATATATATAGTATATTCATGTTAACAAACAGTGAAAATCAATAAGCTTTCATTTGCCTTTTTCTTGGTTTTTCTAGTGCAACATCCTTCAGCCCATATCTGACTTTCAAGTAATGTACACATATATGAACGGCAAAAAGGAGGGAAAAAGAGAAGAAAGCAGAAGAAAAGGAATGCTGTTTTACAATTTATCTAGACAGGAATATTGACAATTCAATTTCGTAGCAAAAAAAAGCAGTGGATGTGCTTGTTCCATATTATAGCTCTTTCTTTGTGTAGACTTTCCTTTTTCTCCTTGGAATCCCCTAGTTCAAATGGGTTCTCAGTTTAAATGCGTTCACTGCTAAAAACAAAATAGCATTTGTAGTCTTGGGGAAAGGTTGCTACGAAATCAAGCAACATGGTGAAGCCATTCTAAACTTGCACAAGTAAATTACAGAAGATATAATACTTAATTCTTCAGAACTATATATACAACAGAGCAGCTTTAATTAATATCTGCCATTGCTTCACCATTTTAAAAAGTGTGTTTCTGAGTGTATTTAACACATTCTATGCCATAACTTTCTTGACATAATTTATTTTGAAAATCTTGCCCTTTTAGAGTATACAAAAGTAAACCTCTGTCTATCCCTGGCAAAATAATAAATAATTCAGAATACATAAATAACACTACTGAGGCTGAGCGACACTACTGAGGAGCTCGGACCTTCAGAGCACAGAAGAAAGTAATGGAAAGAGGAGACAAATAAAAATTAAATATACCTCCTCCGTGCAGGACTTCTGCTGCATGCCTCACATAAAAACACATGTCTCATTGTATTGTCACAAAATCCTATGAAATTGGTATTATCTCCATTTTGAAAGAAAAAATAACGGTCAGGAGGTAGGAGGGCCTGGGGGAGGAAATACAGAGAATTTAAGAATGTGCCCTATATTCTTCCCAATGAAAAACAGGTTTAAGCACAAACTTGTAGGGCTCCGAACTCCATGGATTAGAAAGACTTACATGGAGCTAGAAAATAAATGCATGTTTTACAAATTATTCTGTTTTTACCATCAATGTTCTTTTCTCTTTTTAAATAACTGTTATGATTTAGGACAGATACATATGAAAGCACCTTCAAAAAGTGAGACATCACAGTAACTGTGTTGATGATGAAGACATTTCTTATGCAACTCTTAATTAGGACTACACTCCTTCAACATATCAACAAATATTCCACATCGTGCACCCAGCTCAGTACTAGGGATAATGCAGAAGAAGGAAATAAATTGTTCTTCATATGGAAGAAAATAAATCTGGGGTTTTCCTTGAATTCCATATTGATCTGTAGTCTTTAGAGATATATTCAAAATTCAACTTCAATAATATTTTTGCACACCTACTCTGCACAAGTACTGTGTCATGATTTAGAAAGGGGGATACCTTAGGCTTGCAAAGTACCACAAATACAACTACTAAAATTCAGCACCTAAGCATCGCTATTTCTACCTCTTTTTTATCTGCGTGTTTGACAAATATTGCAATGGCAGAAAGAAACTGCTTCAAGGCATCAAACACATGTGAAACTTCCAATTTTCAATACAATTTTGTTTACCAAAATGCAATCCTAGGAAGCTCTGTTCACTCCTAACAGTTCTTCAGAGATGTCAGAAATCACCTCCCTAGCCCGCTCCCCAGTGCATGTTATCACAAAGAATTGCCAGGAACTGCCTCTATGTAAACGTCCCTAGTAGAGCATAAGAAAAATCAATGTTGTTCCTCTCCCCCTTCCCTGAGCCCTGCTCCACTAGTCCCATAAACAGAAGCCCAGGCACAGATATGGATTGAGATCTCTTCCGGGAAGGCTCAGTATTCCAGTGCCATATGTTCTTTTTAAAGAGAAACAATCAGAGCAGCTCTTTAGTCCTTGTGTATCTCCTCCAAACTCAGAGTCAGATCTGAAGCAGCACATGTGAAAGCTTCTGTGCAAGGACTACTCCACGCTCTGCTTCTCTTTCCCCTACCCAGACAGTGGGCTCCCACAGAAGCAAATCTCACATCTGGGAAGCACTGAATTGTGTCCCCTGGCCTCCGTGCTGCAGCCCCATTGACTGTCACACACGCCACATTCTTTTTCACCCCAGACCTTCACACGTCCTTTCCTCTGCTTGTGATCCTGTTCTCATTCTAACCAATTAATTCCTACTTAGCATTCAGTTCCCAATTTATGGAGGAGCCTTCCTCTGGGCCCCCACATCCGGGTATAGCTCCCCATGTCTCCGCAGTACCCTGGCATTCCCCTGTAATGGCCTGGTCACATCCACTATTGCTCACTGCTCAACTGCTGTTACACACACTAGTCTACAAGCTCAGCTTAGGGCAAATACTGCCCCTATCTTCCTCACTATTGTATTCTTAGAGTCTCACATTATGCCTGCACAAAATAGGTGCTCAGTAAATATTTGTGGATTGAATGAATCTATCGATCAATTAATGGTAATTAATTAATTAATGTAGGCTTTCTTAGATATTAAATGATGAATCCTATCAAATTGAATCCTAAACACCACCACCACCACCACCAATAAAACCCTAAGGTGACCAAATGTGGGCTCATGATGGGAAAATATATGCCTTCTTTCTTTTCCAGCTACCTTTCTATAGCCTCAATATTGATCTCTCTGCAGTTATTTATGGTTTTGTTTGATAAAAAGCTTTATAAACCCATTTGATAGAACTATCCGACAATCCAGGAACTGCACTACTAGGTATCTACCCAAAGGATAAAAAAAATACTGATCTGAAGGGATGTATGCACCTTGATATTTATGGCAGCATTACTAACAATAGCCGAACTATGGAAAGAGCCCAAATGTCCACTGATTGATAATAAATGGATAAAGAAGGGGTGTGTGTGTGTGTGTGTGTGTGTGTGTGTGTGTGTGTGTGTGTAATATTACTCAGCCATAAAAAAGAGTGAAATCTTGACATTTGCAATGATGTGGATAGAGCTAGAGTGTATTATGCTAAGCAAAATAAGTCAGTCCGAGAAAGACAAAGGCCATATGATCTCACTCATATGTGGAATTTAAGAAACAAAACAAATGAACAGAGAGGGGGAAAAAAAAGGGAGGAAAACCAAGAAACAGACTCTTAAAAACAGAGAACAAACTGATGGTTACCAGAGAGGGGGTGGGGGAGGGGATAGGGGGTGCTTAAACAGGTGATGGGGATTAAGGAGTGCACTTGTTGTGATGAGCACCAGGTGCTGTGTGGAACTGTTGAATCACTAAATTGTACACCTGAAACTAATACTACACTGTATGTTAACTAACTGGACTTTAAATAAAAACTTGGAAGGAAAAAAATTAAATAAATATTAGCTATCATGACAGAGACAATAAATAAATAAACCCATTTGCGTGGGAATAAATGACAAGAGATTGTTTGTCTCTCTTCTACTTCTCACTAAAGTTTTAAATTCAAAAGACTCTAGAGTTCTACCTACTCTTGGCCACATGGACACTTGAACATGTATACAAAGGTACAAATAACAGAGCAATTCCCCCCATCAGGTGTTAGCCTTGTACAAATACTTTCCTTTAGGAAAAACCATTACTTTTATTGATCAACTTAATGAAAATCTCAGCGGGATCAAGATATTTCTGGGCCCCAGATAATATCTGAAGACTTTCAAATGATACTTCATATGAAACAATTTAATTCCTAATCAGCAAAAAGGTATTAAATAGTCCTTTGAGGCTCGCTATAATGCTCTTTGATCTGTGTTTGTTTTGTTACTTCACAGTGGACAAGTGAGCAAATGTTCCTGATTGGCTGACTGATTGGCTTGAGGAGTGATCATTCAAATACTCTAAGGTCCAAGAGAACAACCATGCCTGAGATATTCCCCCAGTAGTAAGCAAATCCCAAGTAGCTAGAGCATGAGAAATGATGCAAGGGGAGGGTTGTAATAGGTGATCAAAAAGATGTGTGAAGGTAGAAGAGAGAAAAAGGAAAACTTACTAATGATAGGAAGAAAGGGGTACCTAAAAGAGCCTTGAGAAGTGATGGGATTTGAGAGCTCCTTACAAATGCCCAAGATTTAAGCAAGCAGAACTTGGATAATAGCATATGATGATACAGCTGAGCAAGCAATAAAAGCAGAAGTTTGGCAGCAGGAGATAGAGGACTACGAAAGTTGTGAATAGTCCAGCTTGGCAAGAATACCAAATATGTGTACAGGAGCTTGTGATAGGCTGGGTGGGGGGGAGGTTTCAGGCTAAGGGAAGAGGGTAAGATTTAGAGGAAAATAGAACTATGGAGAAGCAAGTAACCCATTGGCCACAATGAAGAGAAATTTCTACTTTATTCTGTTTGTCCTGGCCTGGTGGGGCCTATGTGAACAGATCCATGTTCCATATGTAAGGTTTATGACATCATTAATATGTCCAATGTCTTAGTTCTCCCAACTGCAGAATAGGGAAGATAATAAGACCTGCAATAAACACATTTCCCAGCAATGATTCTGAATATGGATTTGGTTTTATCTAAAGCACTTTAGAACACCTTGGTCAAAAGTAATACAGAGTTCATGAGTTGTATTATTATACTCTTAGTAAAAAGAAAAAAAAAGCTAGCTTTTACTGTAATATATATATTCCTCTTCCTCTCTATGATAATCAGCTAAAAATGATTCATACTCGTAAAAGTTTTCTCTGGATTCCAAAGACTATGAAGCAATTTTATAAGCAATAGATGACTGAGTCCCTTTAACCAACTGTTTCAAGTACCCACCATTTAGCTGTGAAATGTAGCAACTCTCCAGGATCCCATGGCAGGAAATAAAATATTACCCTTTGGAACAGCATTCAGTGTCATGTGCCCCATGATCTATCACTCAATAAATATTAATTGATGATGATGAAGCAGAATCACACAAACCAGTGGGAGTTCTGCAGAATTGTTCTCTTATTTATCCCACCTCCCACCTAGACACATCTGCCCAGAAATGCAAACTTTTGCCTCACTCAAAATCAGTCCCTCAGGAAACATTTTTCAACCCAGCTAAATCAGAATCTAGTGAGAAAGGTCATTTTCACTGGCGAGTGTTTTGTAAACCATCTTTCTGTCTTTCTCACTCCTGTTCTATTTCTCGTGTATGCATATGTGTGCACGTACACACACACACACACACACACACACACCCCTTTCTGCAATGCTCTGTTTATTCTAATGTTCTTTGAAAAGGGAGAAGAGGCACTTAGTATGCAGCTGCTTCTGTGTGGGACAGAGAACATATGGGCCATATGAATTAAACTGACCGTGATATATTTGGAAAATAAGACAGTAATGTAAATTTTCTTTAGAGTGTAATCTGTGTTAAGTCATCTCAGCTGAACCACTGACTTATAGCAAGGGGAGGTTAGGGGAGGGATAGGAGATGTAGTGAGGTGGACATTTGCCAGGTGAAACAGAATGGCATCAAATTGGAAACCTTGACATACATCCATACAGAGTGCCTGTTTGGATTAGAGCTGACAGTGTAAAGCACCAAAGAGATGGTAGGACCTGCCTACCGGATACCTATACTCTATAACTTTCAAGGATCCACAGTCATGATGTGAGCAGCAAAGAGGGAAGAGAGGTTTTATACATCATCCTGAGGTAGTATGGGGGACAGGTTTCTCTCTTGGCTTAACCAGTTTCCAAAATATGGGCAAAAACCCAACGCTTGTCTATCAAGGTAGAAAGCCCAAAACTGAATCACAAGTCTGCTACTTAGCAACCTTCAGGATATTACTTGACCTCCCTGAGTCATTCTTAGAAATAAGGATAATAATAATTAACTTACAAGTTTTGTGAATATAAAAGGCTTAGTAAATGCTTGGAGAGAACAAGTAGGTATTAGGGAAAAGCAATACTTCTGAAAACAGGCAACTGAGAACAGGCAAGATGTGGAGAGTTATAGATTAAATTGTGTACCCCCAAAATTTGTATGCTGAAGTTTCAACCCTTAGTGTCTCAGAATGTGACTTCATTTGGAAATAAGGTTTTTACAGATGTAATTTGTTAAGGTTAAGTCATTAGAGTAGGCCTTAATCTGGTGTCCTTACCAAAAAAGAAAAATTTGGACAAAGAGATACACACAGAGGGCAAACTATGTAAATAGACACTATGTAAAGAGAAGACGGCCATCTAGAAGCCAAGAAGAGAGGTCGAAACAAATTCTCCCTCACAGCCCTCAGAAGGGACTAACTCAGCCGACATCTTGATTTCAGACTTGTAGCTTTCAGAACTGTAAGACAACAAATTTCTGTTGTTTGAGCCACCCAGTATGTGGTACTCTGCTATGGTAGCCCTAGGAAACTAATACATAGAGCGAGGTAGGTCTGGCAAACCATATAACATGTAGTTCTCCTGTAAAATCCTTAATGGTGAGCTCAAAGGAAATTCAAGGGGTTCAAATGACACCTACCTTTTTCATCCCATCTCCCACCAAGCCTCCAAATGTCCCTTGTTCCCTAAACCCTAATGAAATGTCTAGAGTTAGCCAAAGGTATATACTCCCTTACCTGAAACCTTTAGGACCAGGTATGTTTTCAAAATCAGAAATTTTCAGGTTTTTATAAAAGTATTGCAGTACATGTAGCATATACTATGTAAAACTACTGGTAGGGTATGATAATACACCCTATAATCAACACACTAATACATTTGCAAATAAGTATGTGAATATTAACACTAGGGGAAATAAATAGAAACTACATGTAAACTCACATCACTTAAGGTCCAAAGTTGCCAGATGAGTGAAGAAAAACCTTCATATCTTAAAGCTTTTGAAATTTCAAAATTTCAGGTAAGGGACTAAGAACCCATAGATCGTTCTGTTCCTCCCATCCCTGTACATTCTGTTTCCTTCACCTAGAATGACCATCTGGATATGCCTATACATTTTAGTATTCCATTCTCCTGTGAAATTCCTATGCCATGACTTGGCAGTTGGTCACTCTCTCTGCCTTCTTCCATGATACCTTCTAATGCGCATCTTTTTTTGAGCAATTCTCAAACTGTGTACACATGCAAAAAGAACACCTTTTTCTAGGTCCTTAGGGATAATGAAGGTCAATACTGTACACCTTCATCTTAAATGCAGCACTAAGGGCTACTGGCTAGTAAAGTACCAAGTGTGCCAGGAGTTTCTAACACTCAGGATTTGCAAATGAAAATTAGTGTTTCTGAGCATATACTTCTAAGTAATTCAGTTTTCTACTCAGTTGCCTGGCTGCCATGCAATGGTGGTGCTCCTCTACACAAATGCATGTAAATAGATAGGATTTGCAATTGAAAGAAAAGCTTTTTTACCAGAACACTGTCAGCATTATAAACTGGAGGTAGTTTATATTTGTTGCAATTAGTAAAAAATTACTATTAATTTAACTTCATCATCATAAATTTAGTTTGAGTTATTTGGTTTATCTTGTAGCATGAAGAAATGTGTATCTGCATCAAAATCATGTTATCCTATAGTTTTACATTACTAGACTAGGCAATTATGATTCAAATATGAGACACACATATCAGTAATTCTAAAATAAATTCATCACACTCACCTCAAATTTTCTGCCACTGAAAGGGGGGAAAGTGTGGAGTTGGTAAGCCATAGAGCTTCAGCACCTCCTAAGTGGGCTGTGTTGAATAAGTTGGAGAACCATTACCTTAAAGTAAGTTATTATACTTTTATTTAACCTCTATATTCTCGTTACTCACCATGTAGTAGGCATTTAATAAATGTTTGTCAACGGATTGAATGAATGAATGCTTTCAGAACCAGAAAGAGTCATAAAAATGTACAGAATTTAGCTTACCACCTCCTCTAGGTATTGCAATGATATAGTAGGTTAAGAGTATTGCATGGTTCCTTGCGCTTCTTAAAACATAGAGGAAATTGGAATGTTCTCTTGACTTTTCTTTAATGTTGTATTTGGAGAAGAGCCACAGCAATCCCTCTGGTTCCTTCCTGTCATCTCCTTCAGAAGAGCCAAGTCATTTGGGCACTCGGGGGGCTAGTTTGGCAGCTGTCAAGCTCTAGATTATGCATCTTGAGCTCTGGCATTTGCAGCTGTAGCAAGTCTCATCTCTAGTGTCTGCCCTGGCTGGGCTCCAAGAGCCAGAGCTGCAGGGCAGGGTCACCCAGTCCTGAGCTGTCAGAACCTCCTGGTGGCTACTTTCTTTCAGTCAACCTTGATAAAAGGAAATATGCCTTCAATTCAATCCCCTGGTCCATGTCTTATTGAAGCTGCCTACACTAGGACTGAAATTGTGCCAGAATCTTCAGTGGGGTCTACAAACCTGCTGTGTGAGGATTTAAATCTAAGAATCACATTCAGCACTGGAACAGAAATAACTGGTATTAGCTGTATTATGTTGGTGCCGGTGGCATAGAGCCCACCATTTCCCTAGGGCCAGGGGTTAGGGTGCAGGTAGAAAGTCTTCCCCAAATCCTTTGGGTACAATGTGCAGCTTCCCCCTTTTGTTCTACTATTAGGCTGCTCATCTCCAGTCTTTACAGAATGAAGGAGACAGTTCAAGGTCTCTAGTTGAATGAGAGATTGGTCTACACTGTATACAATGGCCTCAAACCTGAGAGAAGGGGCAGAGTGTCAGACCCCATTGGACCCAAGGTCACTTGCAGTAAGAAATCTGAACTCGAAGGCCAGGACAATATTCATAGGCAGTACAACTTCCACACTTAGGAAGGAAATGCAAACTTGTGGTTGGTAGCATCTGACACAAGACTTGTGGCCTCTACAGAAAAGGAGATAAACTCTTCAGGAATTAACCCAGAAAGTCACCAACACAGAGCCTGGCAATATAGCAAAGATTCATAAATGAGGTATTCATAATGCCTCATTTTGCCTGTTATCATTACGGGTTAAAATGCTTCTTTAATGTTATACACGGTGCATTATATCTTCAGAAAACTTGCCTGTAATTGTAATTCATGTCTAATTATTTTTGTATTCTAGTTAAAACCCAGCTATATTGTTCTACTTAAAATAAGGTTTGTTTGCAAAGTTGAGAACATCTACTGTAGCCTCTCCTTTATTGATCCGAGGTCAAAGAAACAAAGATCAGATTGGTACCACATACTACAGATATTTATTTCCTAAGACCCCATGACAAAATAAATGGAAACTTCCAGTGAAAGGGTTCAGAAGTTCAAACTTAAATGAATTGGAGCCAAAAGGCAAGTGTTTATTGAGAGAGACTATAGCTCTAGCTAAGAGTAACAAATACCTTAAATTTATAATATTCCCTCACTTTGACTTGACAACAGAATTTTTTAAGTAAATATTAATGGTGGGTATATATAGCTATATACACATAGAATATATGCAATGGAAGTGTATATCCCTATGGAATAGGGGGATGGAATACATATCCCTATATTTTAGCAAATATTTATATAATTCCCCCAAAAGGAGCAAGCTTTCTATACTTTTGTCCCATACCTCTTATTATACCCAAAAACAAAATGCAGTATTTCCTCAATCATCAGAAGTCAAAAATTCAAAATATTGTATCTTTCCTGTGACCCCTTATTTTTAATGGGGTTAATGCTAGAATTGTATGTGCAGAGTATTTGGAAAAAAAAAAAAATCCTAGATTCAAGTCCCAGTTGTACTACAAATGTCTCAACCTCTCTGAGCCTCAATTTTGCCATCTGTGAGATGAGGTTAATAATAATTACTTCACAGAGTGGTTGTAAGAATTATTTGAAAGAATTACTTGAAATAATGTTTGTGAAAGAATTTCACTTTAGGAATTATTAGTAAGACTACAATTATATTCATCATTGACTTATAAATAGTCATTTCAGGGCCAGATATAGGCAAAATGTCAAGTTTATGTTTCTTGCCTCCCCAGCCCCTGCCCTACTTCACACCTGGATTTTAGCCCTCCTTGGTCCTCAGTTGGACTCCCTTTTTTATAAACAACTTTCCCAGAGTATGTGGGAACACTGTTTAGAATTGTGCCTGGCACATAAGCATGTCAGGGTCAATAGTGAGCACCTTAACGTTTAGGATTAGCTTTGAGCTAGTGACTCTGAAACAGCAAACATCTAAATAATTCTTCAATGCAAGATTTGCAGCTAAGGATTTTTCATTAACTCTTTTCCAACGAAGTTTTAAAAAGCCATCATCAAGCAGATGCTTTAAGAAAAAAAATAATCACTGCTAATTCTCAGTTACATGATAAAATATTGTCCCCCATACTTCCTCTTGCTCACCACACAAAGGGATTGTAAAACATCCCTACATTGGTTGTGCTTTTGCTGAAACATGTGTGAACTATTTCGCTGGTGCTAGTGAAGCTCATGCTTACAAACATCCAAAGCAGCACAAGTCACACTGAGGAGACATGGGATGGCCAACATCCCCATCCACCTTCACTCTTCTCCTCTCACTCAGATACAACACAAGCTTCTGCCCACAGTAGACCCTTGGTAGCTCCCTTGCAAGTCCCACACACAGAAGAGCAGGGAGAATGCAATAGAGAGGGAGAATCAGACTCACCAACAGGTTCTTCAGGGTGATTCTTATTACTCGCTCTAGACCCTGGGCGAATGAAGATGTTTATCGTCAGAGACAGAAAAGGGAAAAAGAGAGAAAGGAAGAAAGAAAAGACACTCTACATATCATATTACTCCTTATGACAAGGCACAAGTTGACACTCTTGGAAGAATCAATGTGCAATTCCAAAACTAGATGTTTATTCTAGACACCACAATATATTTATTAATGGAGAATTAAGCTACTCAAATTATACAAAATGTCTTCTAAAATTAATTCTGTTTTGCAATATTAAATGACCATGACTTGGACTTTTCAATTTTTAAATAATATATGTAAGTTTCGTAGTTCATCTTAGACTGGTAAACAGTAGACTTAGCAATCATTCACTAATGGATAATATCATTTAATGAAGGCATCAACATTATGTAAAGTGTTGGAATTTTTGTTTCATGGTGTTTCATGTCTCCTTCAAGCAAATTTGATCATTTAAAAGGAGGAAATATCCACAAATATGGAGTTGTTTTCACAAATATCACTTGTTGGGATTGTGTTACAAGAAACTGTGCTACAAGAATCGGCTTTCTGTTTTGCCAGGAAATCCGGTCCCATTTTCTCTGATGTCTCCACCTCCTCAAATGACCATGGGTAAGTTACTAACAGCCTCAGATTGACTCTTCTCCTTTTAAAAGACCTTGACTTATACCTTCCATGGAGTTTGAGGACAATGAAAATGTTGGTGTTAATATAGAGCATGAAATCAGTCATAATACCTGGCTTGCTAAAATGTTAACACAGAGGCCACTGGGGGCAATGGAAGGTTTCAGAGAAAGGTGTAGGCCTTTGGAAGGACGTGCGACCCCACTCAGCAGTAGGAATGCCCTGAGGAGTTGCTTTCCCCAAAGCTTTCTTTTTTTTTTTTTTTTTAAATGTTTTGGCTTTTTTTAAGATTTTATTTATTTATTTGACAGAGAGAGAGAGATCACAAGTAGGTAGAGAGGCAGGCAGAGAGGTGGGGGGAAGCAGGCTCCCCGCCGAGCAGAGAGCCCGATGCGGGGCTCGATCCCAGGACCCTGAGACCATGACCTGAGCTGAAGGCAGAGGCTTTAACCCACTGAGCCACCCA
>CM052887.1:35275755-35315647 GCA_028534135.1 Potos flavus | reverse complement strand
AAAAAAAAAAAAGTAAAATATGTTGAATTTTATTTTGCTATCAAGATTACGGATAATGCACCAGCTGGTTTCAATGGTTATACACGGTGTTATACACAGTGTTATTACCATTTAGTGAAGAAAAAGTTCCTTTCAAAAATTCCAATATCACGGCAGCAGGCAAAATATGCAGTCTAGACAATATTTTGTCCTTCACAAAAGAAGAGGCTTGTGTTTGGATATAATAATGACAAGCACTTACATATCAGGCACGTTATAAACATTCAAAACACAGCAACTTATTTAATTCTTACAATAGCCAAATAAAGCAGGTAGCATCTCTGAATCAGAGAGATCAACAACCTGCCCAAGGTCCCACAGCTAGGACATGCCAGACTGGGATTGAAACTCAAGCAGTTTGATTCTAAATTCTGTGCCCTTATTGTCACATCCTGCCTCTTTGGAGTTCAACAAACTTTAAAAAATTCTTAATCAGGGATTGTTCCCACAAATCACTGGGTCATCAGTTTTCCTGAAAAACTATAAGTAATTCAAGGACCTGATTCAATGTTCTTACCATTCGTGGTTGTGTGACACATGGGAATTGATGCTGTTGAAGGGAAACATTTAAAATGCAAAAGTGACCACAACTTGCATCCATGCTTCCAGAAAACTAACCCTTTTGCTATCTTTTTTAAGACTGTGTACCCCAGACACTAAAAAGCCTTATTACCTTGTTTTGCTCTATTTGGGTTCCAGAATCTTGACCCTGCTGGTCAGGAAATTTCCGCCATTGTAAATCTACACATAACAATGCCTAGATGCAATATTTTAACTAATAAATATATGAAAATGACAAAAAAGATTTGTCCAGGATATTAGAACCCACACTCTATTATAAAAACATTATTCATTTTATTTTACAGTTCACTGACTGCATATAAAATAAAGTGTAAGGGTATGGAGAGAGTTTTCTGTCTGTGGTCCTTCGTCACGAGAGAAGTAGAGATCACCAATGACTAATGTGTCTGCAGGAGTCTCCTCACTGGTCCCGGCTCCTCCTCTCCCCTGAAGCGTATGGTGATATGGGAAGCCATGGCTCATCCAGCTGCCCAGGCCCACACTCAGAAGTGCGCAACTATGGCATTGAGAATAAAGACTCCTAAAATAGGCCTTTGAGGGATGGGTGGGCCTTGCCCCAGTCCACCTTTTGCTCTTCTAACCTATTTTCCCACTGGACATCAGTACTGATTGCAGAACTTGGGAGCATCTGTCTCTGTGCAGAACCTGAGAGGCACTGGGAAAGTGCTGTACCCACTCGCTCAATGTACACTTATCTTTACACTGCTTGTTTTAGTAGCTCAGTAGTCAACCAAACTGCAAGAAATTTAAAGCTGAATCCAAGTCTCACTCTTGCTAATCTTTAAACCCAGATGGGCCTTTGTGGGCTGGCATAGCTCAGCTGGGATTGGGCTCTCTGTTGTTTGCATCAGGCCCCTTATTATGAATCTCTGTCTTTGCCTGGGCACTTGATGAAAGTAGTCTTGGAGCACTGGCTGTTTGCTGTGACCACAGAGAGGAGGACAGTATAAGACTGCCCCTGCTGGAGTCTCTTGAGCATTCTGTCTGAGCTGTCTCAGCTCGAAGGAGCACTCTTAGACTCAACTTGTTCTCTTTGGTAGTGGTGATGGGAGGGGTTTTTAATGCCCCTAACTTAAGAATGATCTCTTCCTGCTTGATGTAGAACTGAAAAAAAAATCCTCCACTGGTACAGCTTAAAGATACTTCCTATCTAACAGGCACCTTTAGTGGGGGTTCCCACTAGCATTACTGCTTCATCTCATCTTGCTGGTCTGAGGTTTATAGTATGTAGAATCTGTTTACTTCAGCTAAATATTCCAGTCCAAGTTGCTGGAATGCCGACCACCAAGCATTATAGTCTGCTGTTAAATAAAACATATACCACCTAATCAGAACTAAAATTCCAAATTCTCAATAAAGCCATACATGCCTATACATTGCCTACCCAACCCTAACCTAGACTCTATTTGTTTATACCACTCTTTTGACTGCTATCACAGAGTTCCCCTCCCAGAATCTAAATCGTATCTCTTTATCTAAATAAGCTCTGAGAACAACTTGGAAAAGTACCACATTTGGCATCTCCCCTAGAACTTTGCATGTAACAGCTCCTCAAAATAGTGTGATCACTGACTGCTGACAAAATTGAGGTTCATGACACACAATTATCAATATCTATAAAGGCAAAATCCCATTGTGCTCTAGTTCCCCAGGAGAGCTGAAAAAGGGTGTTCCAATAAGAACAAGCAAAATGAGATCGAATTTTCAATACGGAAAGGACTTTCCACAAATGGAAATTTCAAAAACAGTCAATCGCATCCTTAAATTTCTTTTGGTTTGCAAATGTTATTAACCTCACCCAAGGCTGTGTCCATATGATGGACAGAAACATTTTTGAAAGTGGGGGAAAAGAAACAGGGGGATTGATAAATCAGTTGTCATTAAGTTACTCTAAATATCCAATTTCAGCCTTGACAAAATCCATCATCCATCAACTCTACTTTTTTCTCACTAAAATTAAACCACTCAGCCATGATTTGACCAATTTTCCCTTCTGATTTGGCTCTTCTGCTTGATAACTTATTAGTTAGTGATAGGATCTGGTTGACAGGTGTAATAATGAAACTTAAATGCTCAGCAAACCCCAGGGATATCCCTTTCAAATGGAAGTTGATGTCCCTGTAAATAAGTTACTTATAATAATAGTAACTTGCATATGTACAGTGCTTCATGGTTTAAGAAGCATTTTTTAATATATCAGCTGATTTGATACGATATTCTTACAAAATAAGCATACCAGGAATGATTACCTCATACAGAAGCGCAAACGTTAGTTGTAATATTACTGCCCTAAAGAAACAGGTTAAATTGGGGCGCCTCGGTGGCTCAGTCGTTAAGCGTCTGCCTTCAGCTCGGGTCATGATCCCAGAGTCCTGGGATAGAGCCCCTCATCGGGCTCCCTGCTCAGCAGAAAGCCTGCTTCTCCCTCTCCCACTCCCCCTGCTTGTGTTCCCTACCTCGCTGTGTCTCTTTCTGTCAAATAATAAATAAAATCTTAAAAAAAAAAAAAAAGAAACAGGTTAAATCTTTTGTTATTTACATACCTCCTTTATATTTATTATGAAAGGCAGTGATCATTAAAGAGATTTATCTGAGTGTGGTAAGAGGACACTACCTGTTTTTTTGGGTGTGTGCCAATGTCAAGCATTGTTGTAGGACAAGCATTCTCCAGGTTTAGCATGCATACTAATCACCTAAAGGGCTTGAGATTGCTTAAGATTCTGAGTCAGTAGGTCAGGGGCAGGGGAGGAGGAGTTGCATATCTAATATGTTCCCAGACAACACTAATGTGAATGGTCTGGGGAACACTCTTTGAGAATTATTTGTCAAGTAGTCAAGACACAATTCTCTTCTGTCTCCCACTGAGCCCAGACAAAAACCTGAGCGGGTCCCAAGGCATTCCTGCTCATAGTTGTGATCTCCTAAATTGCAAATACTCTAAATTTTAAACATAATTATAAACATAATTGCAATTCAGAAAGTAGACTGTCCAGTTTATGATACTAATCAAAACTCTGAACTTAATTTAATGTTAAAATTCCTCCCCTCTTTCTCTTCAGGCCTTCTCAGGCTGACAGACAGCAGGGTAGGAAAGAGGGACCTGACTGGCTTCTGATTTCTCTGCTTCCCATTCCCCATATTTATCAGCTCTTCCGTGTTGGTGGAGAGGATTTCGTAGAGGTAGAAAAAGAAAGACAACGGGTAAAGAAAGATCTTACATGACCTGCTACTGTTGTAAAGGCTTTCACACGCGTTCACTCAGGCAGTCTGAAGTTGACTCTCCAGTAGGTACTTTAGCTGATTGAGAGTCTCAGTGTTGCAAGTCACATGCTATATCTATGTTCTAACTAGCCACCATCTACTTCTTCCTCAGCCCCTAGAAATCTAATGTTCACCCTCTGGGTTCTTGTCACAGGGTCCCTCTGCCCCTTCCGGAAGCCCTGTTGGAGAGACCTGTGACATTAGCTCTCTCTCCAGTTGTTCACCAGAAACACTACCACATATCTTGCTCCCAAAAACTCCAGGAGAACACATCAATGGCATGCCAGCCACTTCAATGCTACTGCCACAGGCCACTTTACTAACCTCATGCATCCTCTAGGTCTTCTCCCAACAGTGAGGAACACATTTCAGGGTCTCCAAGTAGACTTAGGGAAATCTCCCTCATAAAGCTTAAGGCACGGGAAGTAATACAAATCCCCATTCCTTGGCGTAAGAGGAGGTAGGTACAGATCCACGATGCACTATACCTCTCTTCAATTACATCTCTTCACAAATCTTGACTTCTCTTCCTTCTCCACAGGCCCTTTCATATTTTCAGGGTGCAAGAAGGTTAGAAAAGTGTGGAACTGGCTCTTGATCATTTTCTCTATGAAGCTGACCTATGTAAAACCAGCTTTGGAATTTCTCACCCATTAAATCATAGGTGTGCTGCTTAATTTTATATGTCAATTTGGCTAGGCTAAAATGTCTAGTTGTTTAGTCAAACACCAATTTCAATGTTGCTGTGGAGGTACGTTTTTGGAGATGACTAACATTGAAATCAGTAGACTCTAAGTAAAGCAGATCACCCTCCTCACGTGGCTATGCCTCATCTCATCAATTAAAGGCCTTAAGAAAAAGACTATGGTTTCCTGAGAAGGAAGGGATTCTGCCTTGAGACTGCCTCAAGACTCAAGATATTAACTTTTGCAAGAATTTCCAGCCTGCTGGCCTACCCTACAAACTCTACACTTGCAAATCCCCACAATCATGTGAGCCAATTCCTTAAAATAAATATATGTAAATCAATCTCTAGATAGATGGTAGGTAGGTAGGTAGATAGATGGATATAAAGATATACAGCTCTGGGATTTGAACAAGGCTTTCTGACTCCAAGGATTATGTTCTCACCACGATGGAGTATTACCACATGTCCATAAAAGCTGAACCTCTAAAACAGTTGTATCTCATATGTGGATTCACCCATGAAATCATATCTGCCTAGAACAAGAACAGTTAATTCAATCATTTAAGCTAAAGATAATTCTATAACTTGACTGAACCAATTGGCCGGTACGTCACAAAAATAAACCATTCAGATGATTGACTGCAGTTTGTTTGTATTGTCAAGGTATTTGATAAGGAAATATATTTGTGATAATAGTAAAAAGAAAATTAAAGAATTCATTTTCTGAAATCATTAGTGATCTTCATATACATTATATCATTAAACATCTATGAAAAAGGTGTTATTAGCTTCATTTAACAAATAAGAAAGGGAGGCTTACTGATGTCAAATAAGGTTGCACAATGAATAAGTTTAAATCCTAGCTCCCTCAGCAGTAAAATTAAAAAATACCACTTGCCACTACCACAATTTGATATGAAGAGAGAAAAATTGAATGAGTAAAAGTGCTTATCACAAGTTTAACACATTCTATGCATTAAAGAAATATTAGTTCTTTCTCCTCTTTGTAGAAATAAATATCTACCTAAAGAAATTATACTTATCTGCCAAAAAATTTTATTCTGCTATAAAAATTCAAGAAGGAATTAGATAACAAACCGTGCCTCTTGTGAGCCTGCTAACCACCTGATTCTCAGCTATGGCTTCTGATATAAACACAGTAAAAAAGCCAGGATTTATAAGTATGGCCCTTCCTAATAGAAAAATAGTTTTAAAAATCAGCTAACTGCTCCCTATGCTTTCCTTCATTTTACTTTTGTAATCTCATTCTTACATTAGCAAACAAAATTAGGATAAAATGTCCCATTCAATGGCTCTTATCCAGCACTATCTCCATATTATTCCCGATGCCTCAGACTTGCATAAAATTCTCTCAACTTGAGAGAGAGAGAGCTCACTTGCAGTATACATATGAGGCTCTCATCGACTAGAAGTGGCTTCTTCCAGAATTTTTTTCCTAAGTCAAAAAGTAGACCTTGACCTCCCTAGAAAGTTTCCTTGACCATATAATCTTTCTGATTGTATATATATGAGCATTTTATTATGTTGCTGACCTCAGTGAGCAGAAAATAGGCAATTAATTTTCCTCTAATCCCAAAAGTGGACACTTACTCCAGGTCAAGGTGGGAAAATATATTGTAGTCATATAACAATGAAGTTTATACTACTCTCCAGTTTCGTGCTCAAGGTAAATTAGCCTGAATTGTTCCCTCATTCTATCAGGACAAAATGTTCTTTCTTTGCACGGTACAAATATTCCAGAAGAATATAAGGTTCTGAGAATAGCAGTAAGCAAAGTCAAAGCACAAGGCAGTCTGATTCTGATCATTTATTATTTACTAACCTGATGCTTTTTTTTTACATTTTCCCGGTATTAAGCCCTAACTTTCATTTAGCGGTGTTGAAATAGCCAGAGCTATAGGGTTAAAATTGCAAATAATTAAAAACATGCCTCCTTCCATAGCTGCTACAGAAGGCTCAGAAGGAGACATCCCTCCAAGTAAGCTAACTATTGTCCCCGCATTATCTGGAGACATAAAAATCCCATAATACCACCCTAGTCATGACTAAAACCTTGTAGTTCAAAGGGCCACAACCCCATAATCACAAATTTGCCCTGCCTCACAAAGACAGTTGAGACAATGGTGGATTATCCATCACATGGTGACCCGAGATAGGATCCTGAGAGGTCATGGTTAAAACAGGAAGACTTATTCTTTGAAAATGAACTTCCCATGCTCATTGACTCTGATAGACTACATTTTAGAAGAGTATAAAGGAAAGGCCTTTCCTTCTTTTTCTTTCTGTCTCTTTCACTTAGAATTCTCTGGATACAAGGGAAATAATCAATAAATAGAGCTTCCAGCCAAACTTAAGGGGATTAACTGGTAAATGCTAAGCCTTGGAACATTAAGAAGGCTCATTGTGCAGTTTCAGAACAATTTCCATGTCATTAGCTCTAACTGCTCCCTCCACCAATGGGACCTACTGTCAGGAACAGCATCAGCATTATTTTGCTTTCCACTCTCAGGCATGACAACAATATAACAATAATGATGATGATGCCACCTTCTATATGTGTGACATATTCAAGTATATGAAGTTTATTTACATACCAGTTGATTAAGCTCCATGATGGCAAGAATCATGTCTATCTTATGCATCGTCATGTTTCCCAAAGCCTGTCAAAACACCTGTTTGATATAAATATTTGTTGAATAAACAAATTAAGTACCTTATTTGATCCTCAGAAAACAATGTCCCCTGAAGTGGATTATTAGTTCCATTTTACATAGGTTAAAACTGAGACTCAGAGAGTAAGCAGTGTGCCCAAAGTACACACTATTAAGTGGCTGAGTCAGGAGACAAACTAATTTAGTATTCCAATTCCAAATTTAGTATTCATTCCCCTATAGTGCCACCAAAGTTGATGAGAGCTATGTCATGGATAAGGCAAAAGATAAGATTAGCACATCAAAACGTAGGAATAACTATGCTTCTGAAAAGAATGGCGAAAGAAAAAAATCTGAAACGTTAAGGTCAGATCACAATAAAAGTGTAGTGAAGAGTCAAGTTCAAGAGATTGGTCATTATTAATCAAATTATAGATCAACCCCAATAGCCACATATTTCCTTGCACTTGCACTCAAGAGACCCTTTTGTAAAACATTCACAGAAAAAGATCGATACCTCTCTGGAGGTAAGTGGCATAAATTATGTCTCAACATATACACCACAGGAGTTTTACTGTGTGTTGTATACAGTAATTGCATTTTATAGATGGCTGTGGAAAGCTTCAGTCCTCATTGATTTTGATCATAAACTAAAAGGCGACAAAAAGAAAAGAACAGCACTTTGTATGAAGAAGTCAGTCAGCTGAAGCTGCAAAAGAACATGAAAATTTGGCATGCTGAATGTGATCAATTCATGTTTCTTGGAAAATGAATGTAGATATTTGAGTGCTTCCATTATGAGCTGGTGTCAAGGCTTGAACGGTACTATGAGAATCTCTGTTCATCTAACAGTCAGTGGTGGTACCTATCAGCAGGATTTAAGATGACAGGAAGCCAGCCTAAACTAGAGCTCTTTCTAGCTTGCCACATTATGGATGCCATCAGAATGGCTTATGAGCCACATTAACTGAATATTTGTGTTTTTATTATTGCATTTAATGTGTCTTTGGGATTTATAATCAAAATTAAACGGAGATTGTGATGTAATCTGGGACCATCAATATGTCACTAACACTTCTAACTTCCAGAAGCATATTTTTCAAGCATTGCTCTCTTGATTTCCTTCATTTCTTCATGCCCTTCACAGCAAGCAATTCTGAAGGGATGTTAATGCAGCATAACAACTCTTTACCCTGTTTCAAGGCCAATTTTGCAATATGGGCAAAATGATTGGAAACAGAGTCCTGAAAACACTGAAACCATCTGTCAGGGACTCAGTTAAGAAGATCCACACTGTTTCACAGCCAAGAATGGGGATAAATCATGCCTAGCTGGAAATGTCCAAAGCAAGTGGATTCCCATTCAAACTTATTAGGACAAATTACAAAAAAAAAAAGAATTTATTATTCGTTGCCCTGATAAAATCACACTTTTAGATGATGATAAATCATAAGTTACACTGATGAGGATGAAAACCAATGGTGTATGTTAGCCAAAAAAAATTTTGTTTTGATAATAAGTAATATCTAAAGTAGTTGTCATTAAAAGAAACCACAAGTTTCCATCAAAATATCTGTAGCCTGTGGACTCTGAGCAACAAACTGAAGGTTTTGAAGGGGCGGGGGTGGGGGGTTGGGCGAGCCTGGTGGTGGGTATTGAGGAGGGCACGTATTGCACGGAGCACTGGGTGTGGTACATGAACAATGAATCTTGGAACACTGAAAAAAATTTTTAAAAAAATATCCGTAGACCTATTTACATTCATAGACACAATCCTATGACATGTTCCTGTGCATTTTGCAAAAATAACCCTGTTAATGTTTAATCACAAACTCCAGAAGTACTTGGCTAATATTTATTCATGAAATGTATTTGGTAAAATATTAAAGAACCAGAGGGTGGGGCTGTTGTGATTAAATTATATGACTTGGGATGTTAAGCCTTAGAATAAGTTAAACACTGTGCCTCCTTCCTCCCTTAAATATTTATTGCCATTATAAAACTATTGACATCTTACAGAGAAAACAGCAATTCTCACATTTTTCTAACACAGATTTTTATACTAGTAAATAGTGCTAGTCAAAATGTTACCATGAATGTTGGAACTGATGTGCTTCACAGGAAGCAAAGATATTCCTGGTTGTGAAGTGCAGTACCACACAAAATGAATCATCACTTCCACTTCCTTCACTCATACAAGGCTGAGAAAGAAATAAAGGGCTCTTTTTATGAAGTAACAAGTAGAAAGTTTGGTTATAAAGTTGCAACTGGTGACCTAAATATGTTGGGAAAACAGCCTACATATATGTGAGGACAATTTCTGTACTAATCCGAACACTGTTCATGGACTCTTTTAGTTTCTCTCCATTTATTTTTTTTTTTTTTCATTTAGTCTTAATCTAAAGTACTGCCAGAGTGATTTGGTTAATTTCTCTCTAGGTAACATTCATAGAAGCCCTTTTTGTTAATAGAAAAGTAGTTAAGTATATTATTTGAAGAATTACAAAATTTGAATGTCCAAATCAGAGGTTATCTTGAGAAAGATGTTCCAAGGAGCAAGATTAAGTCATTAGGCAACCCAGAAGGAACTTCCCTGTCAAGGCAAGGTTGCACATCTCTGGCTTTACCAGTGAGGATGCAATAGGACTTGAGTGCAGGAGGAACCAAGACTGGGGTTCAGAGGATTAAGGTGGAATTTAGCTTAATTAAATCAAGGGCCAAATCACCCTGAACTAGACATCAAGTCAAAATAACATAAAGCAAAGCTATTGAGATGCAAAGAAATCCTCCCACTCCAACCATTGATATATGATTTATAAACTGATAGATCACATTATGGTAGTATATAAGTATTTAGTATGTAATACTATCTTTATAAGATAGCATAGTATGGTATGGTGGAAAAGAAGGAAAAGAAGTATCTACGATAAGCTGATGCTTTCTTTCTATGCAGTATCTTCATGAGTCTTATAAGTTAGACATTGTTATTAACATTAAGCAAATTAAGAATAGGAACTGTCCAAGATAAAATGATGAGTAAAAAAGTTCCCTAAATAGGTTTGTAGTCAAGCGGCAGGGCCTCATAAGTATGTAGTCCCACCAAGCTATAACTGATGATCCCTATAAGCCTTGTAAGAGTCTTATTTATTTATTTATTTATTTATTTATTTATTTATTTATAAGAGAGAGAGAGAGAAAGAGAAAGAGAGCATGAGTGAGAGAGGCACAGGGAGAGGGAGAGAGACTCTCAAAGAGATTCCGTGCAGGGCTAGATCTTACGACCCTAAGATTATGACCTGACTCAAAACCTTTCAGGACAAGGTGATAAGTAAAGTTAAATAAAAAGATTTACATTTCGGGAAACTCAAGTCTTCCACGGTGATTGAAGAGATGCGATACTAATTCATAAGTATCACTCTACTTAAGGAGGTAGTCATAAAGTGAAAAGACAAAAAGAAGCTAACCAATAATGGGTCTACCATCCTACTCACCAGTGAGCTGATGACTTTGAAAAGAAAAAGAAAGAACCTAGTATCAATGGGACACATACTACATGCTAGGCACGTCGAGTCAACAAATATTTATTGAGCAACTATTATATGTTAGGTACTCTGCAAGGCTCTCAGTACACAATGGCAAACAAAATAAACACTATCCTTGTTCTCATATGCATAATATCCAGGCAGAGAAAACAGACATTAAATGAATAATCATTTAAATAAACAAATATAAATTCTCAATCATAAGGGCTATGAATGAGAAATAATAAAGGGCAGGTAATTTTTTTTTAAAGATTTTATTTATTTATTTATTTATTTGAGAGAGAGAGAGAGTAAGAGAGAGAGAGCAAAAGAGGGGGGAGGGTCAGAGGAAGAAGCAGACTCCCCACTGAGCAGGGAGCCCGATGCGGAACTCAATCCTAGGACTCCAGGATCATGACCTGAGCTGAAGGCAGTCACTCAGCCAACTGAGTCACCCAGGAGCCCAGGGGCAGGTAATTTAGAAAATGAGGAGGTCAGAAAAAGCTTATCTAAGGAATTATATTTAAGGGTGCCTTGGTGGCTCAGTCGGTTAAGTGTCTGCCTTTGACTCAGGTCATGATGCCAGGGTCCTCGGGTAAGAGCCCATACCGGGCTCCCTCTTCAGAGGGGAGCCTGCTTTTCCCTCTCCCACTGCCTACAGAGCCCCCGCTTGTGCTCTCACTCTCTCTGTCAAATAAATAAATAAAATCTTAAAAAAAAAGAAGGAGGAGGAGGAGAAGAAGAAAAAATAATTATATTTAAGCTGAGAACTAAAGTAGGAATTAACCAGATCAAGAAAAACGGGAAGACCTGTCCAGGTACAGATTGCATACCAAAACTCCCGAGATAACAAAGAGCCTGATGTGTGCAGGGACTGAAAGATTATAGAGCCAAACATTGAGAATAAAAGCGGAAGAGCACATAGTGACTTTGGAAAGGAAATTGGGGGCTAGGATCAGTTTAGCATGCATGTATCCTCTCAATCAATTAAGTAAAAGAGGTAGGTCCCTATTATGTCTGTCTTACAGATGAGGAAAGAAAGATTTAGAAAAATTAACAAATTCTCTTTGAGTTCACGCAGCTGAGTCAGTGGGAAAGTACAGTCTAGGCTCTGCTTCCTCTGTTTCTCTTAAAGAAGCACACATTTTGCTCTTGTCTTCCATGTGTTATGTTAGGAGTCACATGATGCCACTTTACTGCCTGTGGCTGATGGCAATTCCCTCTAATTCTGCCTTCAGAATGAGGAAATCCATTTGCAAGCAAATAAAAGCCACACTTTCCAAAATCAGTTTCATCAGAAATAGAGATATTTTGGACTTATCTTCTTGACACCTCTCATTGGTTCAAACACAGGTGGGGAAAGAAGTTATGTTTATGGGGGCATATCAAATACCATAATACAAGTGTATTTTTAAAATATAAGTAGTAACTCTTTTTCTAAGCATTTTATCCTAGCTAGTCAGCTTGGAAAGGGAAAACCAAGTAGTTTGAAACTGATCTTTATAAGAAGCGCCAATGCCAGATAAATACCAATAATGTTTAACCTATAAATGGTTCTGGCAGCTACTGTTCTTGTTTTTACGGCATTGATTTGAGCTTATCAACCCTGGCTTCCTCTCATTTTCACAGAGGGTCCTAATCAATACCTGAATCTAAAATGTTCTCTTCAGAAAAATGATTTGTAGTTAATTGCCTCTCGTACACTATCTCTGATGAATCCTTTGAAATGTAGTATCCTGAAGTTGAAAAAGGTTTCCCTTTTTTAATACTATATTTAAAACAGAAAAAAAAAAGTGTACCAAATGGAAAGTTAAGTCTTTTGAGACCCACTCCCCACCAAAATACTGCATCTCTACTGGATCCCACCCCAGCCCCCACCTAAATCCTGAAAGAGATTGAATTTCATGGGACCTGGAGAAAAATAGGGTAGTTCTTTGTGTCATTCTTCAGTGGAGCAAGGGGACATAATGAGAAATCCAAAGTTTCTTTCAGGACACCTGGGTGGCTCAGTTGGCTAAGTGTCTGCCTTCAGCTCAGGTCATGATCCTGGAGTCCCCTGGACTGAGTCCCACATCCACCTCTCTGCTTAGCAGGGAGTCTGCTTCTCCCTCTATCTTCTCTCTTATGCTTTCTCTCTCTCTCTCTCTCTCTCTCAAATAAATGAATAAAGTCTTTTAAAAAAGTTTCTTTCGAAGAAACTTCTAAGATCTCCATGAACAGGATGCTCTGGAGGATGAGTTGAAAAGTTGTAATTTAGTTTGACTTCAGTTTTAGGATTGGTCTCCTAACAAGTGTGCTTCATGTTCATGATTATCTCACCTTGTCTTTCTCCCTTTGGTCAGAAGCTTACATATTTTGCAAATTGCTTAGGTGATGGTCTCTTTATAAAAGCATAGTATGAAATGACAGAGTTGGTTAAAGGTCATTGTTGGAATCTGATTATATTTGGAATGTAATCTAAAAGTAAAAAAGTCTATTACAGAATGATACAATATTTTTCCTGGATGAAAAAAGACCAATATTTTTATTGAGGAGAAAGAGAAAATTAAACAAACTTACATATACCCATTTTCCTCTACTACTCCCAAAAGTGATAGTTTATTGAAGCTTTTCTCATTTTTAATAAGCTTAGTTTAATGAAGTTCAGGGTAAAAAACCCTAACCCAACTTATGAGATGGTTATGTTGTGTATAGTTTTAAAAAGGGGAGGGCTAATTTCATTTCATTATTGCTTTAATTGTTAAAATTTTTAAAATTTATTTTTAAAATCTCTTATATTTTTTTTCTCAATTTGTTAAAAAGAAATGCTTTGTAGAATTCACACACAAGCCCCAAACCTATTCCTTGACAGCTGCCATCACCAAGCCCTGAGTCACAGGCAAAACCGTCATCCTGCGTGATGGTGTAGACCAAGACAAGCTACAGCAAATAAAGCAGACCAAATAATTCAAGTACAAAAATGAAGCTATTTTGTTGTACCAACCACTAAAAACCTAATAAAATCCTGAGACATTCCAAGATATGAAATTCCACTTGTAATTTGCTGAGTACATTTTGAAAACAACTCAGATTGTGTGAGATCCTTGAGGCAGAGCGGTGTGTTAGTAACCTTTGTAACACCAGCACAAAGGTACTCCAGGCAATATCATATCTAGCACATACATGACACTGAGCAAATTTCTGTGGATTCAAGTTTAATGAAACGGATGGCTTCATAGCCAAGACAGTTCCACAGACTATAAGAGATATTTTTGAAGTCCTCTATTGTGTACTTTAGAAAAAGGAAGGAAGGAAGGAAGGAAGGAAGGAAGGAAGGAAGGAAGGAAGGAAGGGAGGGAGGGAGGGAGGGAGGGAGGGAGGGAGGGAGGGAGGGAGGGAAGGGAGGGAGGGAGGGAGGGAGGAAGGGAGGGAGGGAGGGAGGGAAAGAAAGAAGGGAAGAGAAAGGGAGGGAGGGAGGAAGGAGTGTGTCATTTACTCTAGCTGCTGGCTGTGCTTGCTTGCATAGGGAAGGGTATAAATTTTCATTATTTCTTGTATAATAAAAAAGTTAATCAAGGTATTGAGAATAAGTCTTCCCTGCTCAGTTAGAATTATAGAATATTAAGGACTGAATGGATCTTGAAGAATATCTGGGCTAGTAGTTTTCAAACTGTGTTCTAGGGGACTGCAGGGTTCCAGAAGGGTGCCTCTGGGACACGTGCACAAAAGGTCACATAGGCAGGCCTCTGGCCACCCCACTCCCATACAATTTTGAACAGCTCCTCTTATATATCAGGGTTTCATAAGATTTTATTAGCAAATGTGGTTTCAGGTACTAAGAACAATGCTTAACATCCACTCATCTTCTTCAACCCTGTAATTTTACAGATATGGATATAGATCCCAAACACCCAAGATGTTGTAAATAGCTACAGGATATAAACAAAAACCCAGACATGTTGAATCCCAATCTAGTGCTTCTTTCACAGCAGTATTAATACTGGGAATTTCAGGTATTTACTTAAAGTACCTAGCATCTAAGAGTTCCTGTAAGTCTAGGAAATAGGAAAGTAGAAATTTTCAATATATTATGCTGCTATCAGCTTATATGTGTGTCTCACGAGGCAGTTTGCAGAGGCATCCACATCCATTTGTTTATTCCTGCATATTTACAACAAACTGCAAATTATTTAAAGTGGATAGTCCATTATTCTAATAAGGAAAACTAAGTTTCAAAGAGATCAAATGTAGGTAACTGTTAAGTGGAAGAGTTGAGACAAGAACAAAGTTCTAACCATTCTATCCAAGACTCCATTCCTTACAATACTGGGGCAAGACCAGCTTACCAGTCTCTTGGGCCACTCCACTGTCACTTAAATACCTCGTATCAAGGACAGGAAAAAGGATGTAACACATGGGCTAACTCACTGATTGGACATATAACAAGTATTCTGAGGCGGAGTACTGATTTAACAGAAAGGAGTCCATGATCATGATCAATGTCAGCCTTTTTGGCACAGGAAGGGAGAAATGAAGCCATGCATGTCAAGTCATCATCGCCCTTGATTTAAAAATGCCAAAAGTTCAGAAGAGAGAAGAAGGCTGGAATGCTAAGCCTTAAATCCTGAGCTAGCTCTCCCTTTAAGCCACCTTATCTGCAGGTTAGGCTTGGGAAGTCCAGAAGGGACCTAAAGACCCCAAAGTCATATGAAAAATAAGTGTTTCCAGATATTTTCCTTGCCTAAACAGCTCTCTGCTAAAAACAGAAGTAACTGGGCCTGACTAGAGGAGGTTTGATTGTGTGGGAAATGGACTTTAAAAAGGGAAATGAAACCACCCTCATTTCACTGAGGCACGATCAGATGGCTGTGTTTGGGCACTGCTGACAGGGGCCAGACTCCACACACTCATTTGGGAAAGCCAGCTAAGCTCACGGAAACACTCTCCCCTGTAATTTAGCCCCAGCTGTTCAAGCTGAGGCTGCTCTTTAAAGTGAAGCAAACTGGCGAAAAAGCTGAACTTCAGCAGTTTCACTCTGTTGGGCCAAAGCTTCTGCAGAGTCCCAGCCCACGGATTCTGCTACATTGGCCAGATGCTCAGGGCCTCCCAAGCCAGTCTTACAGGGAGTTCCGCAAAAAGTCAACAGAACTCCATGTGCATTAGGTCCAGGCCAAAATGAAGCTGTCCAAAGAGGGTACTGGGTCCTGCTCAGACTTTCTGCAGCACTGAGTCTGGTCTCTGCAAAAAGCCCAGAGGGCTCCTGTAATGGAAGCCATCAGGATTCACTTCAGAAACCAGTTATTAGAGACCAAGATAAAGCATGTTCGTGATGGTAGACGGTATTTTTCTTTCAATCCTACAAATGACATTGTTTCCTCTGAATGATAACTTCCTCCCAATAAAATGTCTCTAAGTTACAAACAAATCCAAAAGCAATGAAAATTAACTATTTCACCTTTGACCTCTGTGTTTCATTTCATAATACTTATTTCATTCCTCAATACTCCTAAACCCTCAAATTAGAAAATCTTTCCCAATTACCATCAAATGTCCTTTTGGAAGTTGTGGGATTTTTTTGTTTTGTTTTTTGTTTTCTCTCCCAAAACATTTCCATACTCATGGATCACCATTGCTGGATAAATTGCACCTTCACAAATGCCTCTCTGATATATGCTCCATGACCTAATGCAAAAATGTGCCTTCAGCCCTGTCTAGTCACTCTGGCATTATCTATGAAGCAGTTTATTCTACGCGAGTTCTGCAAAGAAGAAGAAAAAAGTGTTGACTGGTACAATCATCCCAGGGTATTTCTTTTATTTGTTTAGATGTTGACTGAAAAGGTAGACCCTGAATGGAGTTTCAGAAATCTTCATCAATGTCCACAAAAGAGGCTGCCATGGCTCCTCAGACATTGGCGACAACCCAGTATATGTGGGACCCTCATCCCTGAGCACCATTGTAAAATGAAACCTCACTACTTGAGTCTTTCATGTCCTGTTTTATCAGTAATTGAAGTGTCTGGAAGATAAAAAGAATCTCACCATAAAATGAAAAAATACTTCCTTTAGAAACATCTATCTTGACAATGACTAAATGTGTGGACCATGATTGCAAACACTTAGTGAATCACTAAGGAAAACAAGATTTAATTTCTAGGACTGCTTGTGGGAGAGAGAGTTTGCCTTCCACTATGTATAAGTTTTGGTGACTCATTATTCTTCTTGCAATTCCCAGGTGACCACCTTCACACAATGGATGGGTAGATTAAATAAAGATCAACTTTAGCTTCTGGAAAGTACAGCTTGCAGTCATTGTTCATGGCTATTCAGGGAGTACTAAGGCATGAGTAAGCCACTTAGGGCAGTGGTTTAGTCCACTGAGATTTATTGACCAGTTCCCTGGCCCTCCAGTGTTAGAAAGTCTCACTGATGACAACAAGCACATAAATAGGTGTTTTCCCCGGAGACACATAAAATGCAGGAAAATACTGGATTACAAAAGGAAATTATGTCTGTTTTGAACCATGTTAACTCTCTGAAGCATAGGGTATACTCTCATGTAAAGATAGATTTGTCCTCTACTTTAAGAGTCTCTGGACTTGAGCCATTAATAAGATCTCAGACCACAGACATGAGCAAAGGAAGAATCACAGAATTGAGTTAGGAGAGGAAATGAAAATCCCACCCAATCTTATTTTTCCTTTTTTAAAAAAACTTTTTAATTGTGGCACCTGGGGGGCTCAGTCAGTTAAGCGTCTGCCCTCAGCTCAAGTCATGATCCTAGGGTACAGGGATCAAGCCCCACATAGGGCTCCCTGCTCACGGGGATCCTGCTTCTCCCTGTCCCTCTGCCTGCCACTCCCCCTGCTTGTGCACTTGCCCTCACTCTCTCTCTCTCTCTCTCTCTGTCAAATAAATAAAATCTTTTTAAAAAACAATAAAATCGGGACGCCTGGGTGGCTCAGTTGGTTAAGCCACTGCCTTCGGCTCAGGTCATGATCCCAGGATCCTGGGATTGAGTCCCGCATTCGGCTCCTTGCTCAGCGGGGAGCCTGCTTCTCTCTCTGCCTCTGCCTGCTGCTCTGCCTGCTTGTGCTCTCTCTCTGACAAATAAATAAATAAAATTAAAAAAAAAAATAATAAAACCTTTTTAATTATAAAATAAAATACAAAAAAACACAAAAACATAGGTAGCTTAATGAGTTATTACAATATAGACATCCTGCAACTACCACTTAAATCAAAATATAGACCTCTGCCAGACACCTAAGACACTCCATCCATGTGCACCATCCATATCTCAAACTGTCCTCCTCTCAAGTTACCACTATCCTAATTTTTACAGTCATCACTTTTTTATGATTTTATTACTTAAGTGCACATTCCTAGACCTCATATTTTAGTCTTGCCCATTTTATTAAATCTGATATATGTCTAAACTCTCTTTTAATGCACAGGTTTCTCAACTATCTTTTTCTTTGCTTTTCAATTTACTTATTCAAGGATCTAGGCATTTGACCTGCAGTTTCTCATAGTCCAGATATTGCTGATGGACATGGTACAGTTCAAGATGTTCCTCTGCCCTGCTTATTTCCTGAAAATTGGCAGCTGGATCCGGAACCCAGACTAGGTTTGGGTTCCAATCCTTTGCAAAGATTCTAATTAGTGTGATTTTTCATCAAAAAGCACTGAATGTCTGATTATCTCTTTTTCTTTTGGCAGCTGTTGAGCCTTAATACCTAAACCTAGTAATCCATTTGAGGTTTGCAAAATGGTGATAATGAAATTGTATCCATTATTTTCCATTTATTAGTTAAAATATTTTATAAATAAAGGCAAATCTACTATTTGGTTTCCCAGTGTTTCATATTGGAAAGGCAGGAAAATGTTTGATTCCTTCCCTCTGCTTGTCTATTTTCAAGAAAATCAATTGGTTCTCCAAGATCTTCTGAAGGTGGCTGGGCTTTTTAAACACAATTATATACTTGTGATTTTAAGCATAACTGATAGGTTTTCATTCAACTGCAATTATTATTTCTTTTGAAGCTTAAATTGTCTCAATGGGAAGCTCTAAAGTTGGTTCCTGAGTTCTTCTGACATAACCCCAGTAGTTTCTGATATAGTATGACAAGATATTCCAAATTAATCTTACACCTTTTTTTTTTTTTTGACAGAGACAGAGATCACAAGTAGGCAGAGAGGCAGGCAGAGAGAGAGGGGGAAGCAGGCTCCCTGCTGAGCAGAGAGCTCGATGCGGCGCTCCATCCCAGGACCCTGAGATCATGACCTGAGCCATGGCAGAGGCTTTAACCCACTGAGCCACCCAGGCGCCCCTAACCTTATACATTTCTTGCCCCAGACCTACAATTAGCCAATTCTCCAAGTCCCAGAGATAGGCAGAGATAGGAAATGGATACACATACATATATTTACACATATGCAATGTTTCATAGGTTCATATTGATATCTGCAATTCAAGAACATAGGGCTTTTTGTTCAACTCCTTCAATACTACACTTATATCTCTTCTATACCAAAAACTGTAATTCTCAAAGACACATGGGGTGATAGAATATTACATAATTACTCATGCACTTTTTCCCTTATTACAAGTATAAGTGTCTCAGAATAACAATACTAACACTATCACCACCAATATAATTAATGAGAACAGTTTTCAAGTGTTTATTTGCACATGCTTTCTGCATTTGTGTTCCCATGTTTGTCATTAACCTTTATCTACATTTTATAGCATACTGGTATTTTATAAATACTTGCTCCCTTCCACCCCTCATTTAGTCTTAGTTTTATAAGAAACTATGCCTTTAATACTCATTACCAGTCCTTATGGCAATGTCTCTCTATTTATTTTCATTGTCTAAAGTTCATTTTCTAGAACATTCCTCAGAAAAATTGGAAGGGAACAATACTCTTTGGGTCATTGTATGTTAATCACAGTCTGTGCCCTGCATACTTGAAAGCCAGTTTTTCTACCTATAAAAATCTTCAGGCCACATTTTCCTTTCTTTGAAATTCTTAGATATGTTACTCCATTTTCTTCTGGTATAAAACATTACTGTCAAAAGAAAAGTGTGATGATAATCTAGTTTTATTTCCCTTATAAGTCACTTTCTGTTTTGTCAAGATGTTCAAACAATTTTAGCCACCAAATTTTACTGGAATACTTCTTTGCATTATTTGTTCTGGACTGATTGTCTCAGATACATCTTCCAATATGTAGTTTCAAATCTTTTTTTGAATTTCAGGAAAACTTTCTTGAATTGTAGTTTTTAGAATTTGTTCTGGACTGTTCTTTTGGTATCATTTCTTCAGGGATTCTTGTTAGACTTATGTTGGATCTTCTTTCTTTCAAAACTTCTTTACTTCTTTCCTTCATTTCCTTTTGACCATTAAAATTTTCCTCCTTTTCACCTTATATTTCTTTTAAGGAAGGATCTGTTGTTTATCCTAATTAGGCTTTATTTCTGAACTGATTTTTATTTTGTCTCTGATTCTTTCCTAAGCTATATTCTCTCATTTTTAAGTATTTCTGATTTTGCTTTGATTGACCCATGTATTGAGCCATTTTCTTAATTTTTAGCTTATCTTTAAATAATACATTACAGTTTTTATTCTTTTTAGCTATATTTTTTCGGTGGCTTTTTTGGAGGGGGTGGGAGAAGTGGTAAATTTTTGCAAGTGCCCATGTAAGCTATGCCAAACTAAACAATCCAACTTAAACCTCAGAGAAATCTCTATCTGCAATGTCTCCCCAATCATCATGTATTCATTCTTTTATTCATTCAACAAATATCTAGTGAGTTAACTACTATATGTGTGCAATAGGTCAATTTATTAATTTAATTAATGATTAATAAAATGAATGATTAATGAAACAGGCAAAGCCTAGGCCATTGTAGATTTACAACCTAATAGGGGAGTCAGAAAATCAAATAGGTAATCATAATGAAATACTTGAAGAAAATCTACTTCTGTGATCCTCAACCTTCTTCTCCCATAACAAACATACGGGATGGGACAACAGACAATAGGCTAACGAGGCAGTGATGATTTTTCAGCTCAGTAAATATGGTTCCTTAAGGCAGCACACCAAATAGTTCTTCACATGATTCTGACATAGCCATCCTCCCCACCAACACCCATGCAGCAAAAGGTGACTTCTATGAAGAATCATTGGTCTATATATCTAATAATGGGTTAATATCCAAAATATATACGGAATTCATACAATACAAAAAAGAACAAAAAACAAAACCCCAAAACAAAGAAAAACCAATAATACAATTAAGAAATGGATGAAGAAACTGAATAGACATTTTTCCAAAGAAGATATGTGAATGGCCAACAGGTACATGAAAAGATGTCAAGATTACTCATCATCAAGGAAATGCAAATTAAAACCACAATAAGATATCAATCATGCTGATAGAAAGGCCATCACCAAAAAGACAAGAAATAACAAATGCTGGGGTGGATATGGAGAATAGGGAACCCTTGTGCACTCTGGTAAGACTGTAAATTCATATAGTCACTATGCAAAACAGTATGGAGGTTCCTCAAAAAATTAAAAATAGAATTACCATATAATCTAGTAATCCCATTTCTGGGAATATATATGAAGGAAATGAAAACAGTAAGTCAAAAAAGATATCTGCACCCCTACGTTCATAGCAGCATTATTTACAATACCCAAGACATGGAAACAACCTAAGTGTCCATCAATGAATGAATGGATAAAGAAGGATGGGATGTATATATATAATGGAATATTATTCAATTATTAAAAAATAAAAAACAAAAACAAGGAAGGGGCACCTGGATGGTTCAGTCAGTTAAGCTTCGGAATCTTGATTTTGACTCAAGTCATGATCTTGGCGTCCTGGGATTGAGCCCCACATGGGGCTCCTTGCTCAGCAGGGAGTCTGCTGGAGATTCTCTTTCCCTCTCCCTCTACCCCTCCCCACCCCCCCACACTCTCTCTCTCACATCTTAAAAACAAACAACTACGACAAGAACAGAAAAGGAAATCTTACCATTTGCAACAACATAGATGGACCTTGAAGGCATTGTGATAAATGAAATAAGTCAGAGAAGGACGAATACTATATGATCTCACTGATATGTAGAATCAACACAAAACAAAACAACAACAACAAAGCACTACAAAACTCATAGAAAAAGACATCAGATTTGTGGTTACCAGAGGTGGGGTTGGGAGGAGGGGAAATTGGAAGAAGGTGATCAAAAGGTACAAACATCCAGTTATAAGATAAATAAGTACTAGGGATGTCATGTACAACATAAGGACAATAGCTAACACTGCTATATGATGTATAGGAAAGACATTAAGAGAATAGGTCCTAACAGTTTTCATAACGAGGAGAAAATGTTCTTTTCTTTTTATTGTATCTATATGAGATGAGGGATGTTAACTAAACCTATTATGGTAATCATCTCACAATATATGTAAATTAAGCCATCATGCTATAGAGTCTAAACTTAAAAAAAAAATTGGTCTAACCAAAGAACTAATATGCCATTAAATGTAGAATTATATTAAAAGGCCTATTAAAGACGTAATAAATTTAGGTGCATTTGCATATCTCTTTTTTTAATTGTATAGCTCACTCTGTTCTAAAGAACATTAATATGTGCATCTACGCAAAAAGGTAAGAATGAAAGAATTACTGCTGTTTCCCCAGCCATTCTCAACTCAAGGAAATATATATTCACTCAACTGAAGTGAGAACCTATAACCATCAGTCACTTGTACTCCAGCAACATAATTATTAAAAATAAGTAAACACGAGGTAGAGAAAGACACCAATCTTTGGGAAGACCAGAATTTTCTCTTTTTTTATTCCTTATGAGAACTGTGGGAGTTCAGCAGTCCCAGGTCATCTACCAGGGGAGTGCCTCCTTAGAGTTGTTTCTCAGACTGTTGTCTCTACTTTAGAACCAAGAAGAAGAAAAGGAGGAATCAATTCCTCATCTGCTCACTCTCCCAACTACACAGGCACAATGTATTCTGAGGTATTATTTGCCATACAGACGAACCCCAAGTCTCATAAAAATGTGACCATATCTGAACTTAGATAACCTCCTTTAGCTAAAATTCCCAGCCAATTATCAATTTGAAGTAAATCTGGGGTGAGCGTAAGGAAGGAAGACATTTGTAACCTGCTCCAGAAATCAGCTCTAGAAACAGTTCTACACTGTTGTTAGATTTTAAATGTAATGACAGATTATTTTTATTAAGGGACAGCATGTTAATATTAACAGAAAGCATGCTTTTTGTTGACACACTTCATAGCTAATATAGAAAAAAAAAGAATACATAGAGTGGCATTTAAGGGTGTCAGATCGTAGAAACTTCAGTATAAAAATATGATTTAAAAGTAACTAAAATAACACTATAATTGTTAATATCACTAATAATATCACAAATAATATCAAATATGGGGGAGTCTTGAAGGAAAAGAAAATGAGTGAGCATTTGAATACTGTTAGAAAGGGAAGAAAATGAATTTAGTCTGATCTCACATAAGAAATGATTTAGGGTAAGAGTTCTATAGGGAGAGAGCTAACAGCATATCTGGGCTGGGGACATGAAGACACAAACCTAGACCTGAAAGGATAGCAAAAAAAAAAAAAAATTATATATATATAGTTATATATATATAACTATATATATATTTTTATATATAACACATATATATTATATATATGTATATATATATACATATATATGTATATATATATATTTTTATAACATATATATATATATGTTATATATAACTCAAAGGGATACATGAACCCTGATGTTTACAGCAGCATTATCTGCAATCACCAAGTTACGGAAACAAATGACTGGTGAATAGATAAAGAAGATACGGCATTTATATACAATGGAATATTACTCGGCCATAAAAAAGAAGGAAATCTTGCCATTTGCAACAACATGGATGGAGCTAGAGTGTATTATGATAAGCGAAATAAGTCAGAGAAAGACAAATACCATATGATTTCACTCATATGTGGAATTTCAGAAACAAAACATATGAACACAGGGGCAGAAAAAGGGAAAGGCAAACCAGAAAACAGACTCTCAACTATAGAGAACAAACTGAGGGTTACTAAGAGGGGAGGTGGCCTAGGGGACAGGTTAAATGGGTGATGAGTATTAAGGAGGGCACTTGTGGTGAGCATTGGATGTTCTATGTAAGTGATAAATCACTAAATTCTACACCTGAAACTAATTTTCCACTGTCTGTTAACTGGAATTTAAATAAAACTCAAAAAAACTTTAAAAGTAGGCCAAGTGCTTCAGGGAAGAGGGTGATCAGCTGACAGAGAAATAACCAGGGCTTTCTCACAACTCGCTGATACTACTCAAAGTGTAGCTAAGAGCAGGTGTCATAGTCATGAACTTCTTTTATGAACTTCCTTTAAATACATAAATAATGGGAGAAGGGAATACAAAATCTTTAAAACAGAGAATTAAGAAACCTGTCGCAGAAAAACTTAAATTACTTTCGAGATCAACAGTATAATGTTAATATCATTTCAGACTCACCCCCATTCCCATTGCCCTAAAAAACAAACAAACAAAAATACTCCCTGTTGGCAAAGTGAGTGACAATTGGAAAGGTTGGGCAGGGGCGGGGGACATGGCTATTAGCTAGGAGAGAAACAATTCGAGATAAGGATCATAGAATCTAGAAACCTGTTTAAGATAACATTTTACTATGACTAAGTCTCACTTCAATCAAATTGTTTAACATCCCCTAATCCAGAGTTATGTATGTGATATCTGATATTCCTTCTTTAATGGGGGAAAAGAAGAAAGGAAAGAAGGGGTGGAAAAGTAAAAGGATAAACATATTGGAAAACACTAGCATTAAGATCCTGAAAGAGGAAAGAAGAGCTTCCCACCAAAGAAGAAACAATTCGAACACTAAAATTCCTCTTATATTCAGTTCTGATTACCATCCTCTGGGCAGCAGAGAAGGAAGATATATGAAAGCAGCCAGCTTCGTGTAATTCACAGAGGCTATTTTTTGGTGTAGTTGGTTTTTCAGTATGGCTATTGCTATTTCTTGAAGAGGCTCTCCAATCCATGAATTTCTTTAATTATTGTATAATTATAAATCATGTGTAAATTTGCTCTCATATACCTAACCCCAAATCTTCCCAAATGACCAATTACTTTTAGACCAAAACTAAGTGGTACAACTTTATAGTCTGGTTACGGAACAGAAAGACTCCCGTTAAAAGGAAACAACCAAGGAAGCACAAAGTCCCCGAGATTCCCTCTGAAGAGACCAACCAGAAGAGCTTAAATGGAGTTTGTGGGGAACAGGTCAGAATGGAATCCAGGCTTCACATCCTAGAACTCTCTCCCAAGATTTAAACAAGTGATGTTTAAGGATTTCTGAAAAAGGAGGCAAGGAAAGTGGAAGCAAAAGCAAAGAGAGTAGCACACTGCAGGAAAACCATGCAAAAAAATAACCAAGGATGGCCTCCCACCAGTAGAAGTGGTGGCCAGCACCAGGACCTCACTAGGGACATCCCGTCTCTCACACCTGCTTCTCTCCTTATACTCAGGCCTTGGCTGCATTTATTCTGCTCGCCTTGGGAGAAAGTTCATGGAAGAACTACTGTAGCCACAACTTCTTAACGCATTCATCTTGAACTCCAGGTGAGAGGGAGGAAAAGGCCAGTGGCAGGTGAATAATGTTCTAAAGTTGCAGAGAGGTGCGTGAAAGTGAGGTTGGAAAAAAGAAAAATGGAAAAGTGTGGGCTTGGATGAAGTAAACTAGAAGAAAAAAGGCGGATTATTAGAACTGGGTTGAGCAAAACTCTGTGAGCTACGGGCAACTGCTGAAATCATGTGTCTTAATACATATAGTGATATGGGGGAGATGGTCACAATGTAATGATCAACTATAACAGCAAGTTTGGAAAGAGTCTGCAGAGTACCTATTCATTTTCATAAATATGTCTAAACATACAGAGGTTAGGATACTTGTGTATGTATTATGTTAGACGTGTGTGAGAAAGAGATGGGTGTAGAGACAAAGGCCAAAAAGCCAGGATGATGCAGAAAAAAATGCTAACACGAGTCATTTTGAGTGATAGGATTATGAGAGATTTTCCTCTTTCTTAGGCTTCTTCATATTTTCTGATTTTGTGCAGTACATGCAATAATAATAATAATTAATAAAAATGAGAAAGCTATGCTACTACTTCTTTTTCTGTATCCTTTCTCCCAACACCCACCTAATGGAAACTTGTGATGAAAACTGTGCCAATTGAAGAGGAAGAAAAAAAATAATGCAAAGCATTCATAACAGTCATCACGACCCCGAAAGCCATCTTCACTCACCTGATTCTTAATTCCAACCAAGTCCTCCCATGTTCCCAATTATCATAAGGCAAGTAAACACCATGAAAAAGAACATCAAACTCAGCCTGACAAGGCAACAGTTAAAATTCATGACAGTATATTTTGCTGTTAATTGGCCATCCACCATTAGAAACCCAGCTTCTTGATTCAAAATAGTCACAGCAGGCCCTCACAGATTGGCTAATGAGCTGTCCACTCACTGGCGAGTCCAGCTATTCATCAAGCCTCTGGGTAATTTGAAGGGAGCTCAGGATACCTGCAGCAGTTCAAGTGGAAAATGAAATCTGAGTAGCCTATAAACGGGCAATGACATCCTGCCCAAGTTGAAAATGTCTGTTCTTTTGGGGTAGATTCATCTGGACTAGTCAAATTGGACTAAAAAGTTAACTAAATAGAAGGTCTATCATTGCTGGGGTCTGGCAACTTGTCTTCTCTCCTAGAAAAGGGTGATGCTTTAATATCTATCTGAAGTCACTGTCTACTGTCTCAGAATGACTTTAGAATCTAGTAAATGAGAATATAACCTTATTTATACAGAAAACAAAGCATAAGAAGGAACACCGAAAAAAATAGGACTAAAGTTTGGTGGAGGGACACAAGATGTTGGAACTGACAGTACAGTACAGTAATAAGTGATATGGGGGAAAAGCCAATAAGAGAGTAATTATTTAAGTGGGTTTTAATCTGAATCTTCCCACCCCCATGCCAGTTTTACACTACAGGAGCTATAAAAGGACATTCACGCTTAGCAATGTCAGCCAACTGTCATCCTGTTAAGAGTACAGACAAATACTCACCATGCAAAAATCAATAGCAGTGGGAAAAAGGCTTTCTTGTACATTTATGATGGATAACACAGCCTGGGTGTAATGCATTGGAACAACTAACTTGGATGATGCAGCCTGCTTCAGTCAATGATTTTCAAGCCTTGGTTGGGAACAGCTGCACGGCCAAAGCATTTACAGTTCTAAGCACATGACGATGACCATTCTCCCACATGGAAGAGTTAATCCAAACGTTTGTTCCCCAAAAACTCCAGGTATAGTAATCGTAAGAAAGAATGGAAAGAAGCATCATTTATGCCATGTCTAAACACCATAACTGGAAGAGTGGCTCTTGGCCCCAGATCATTCTCTGCTTCTGGAATTGGAGGGCAGCACATAGTACTAATAATAATCTACCCTTTTATGTCAGTTCCACAAGGTGATGTCTCAGTGAGAAGGTAGATTGGCTCTGTTGTTGAACTACAGGGGAACTAGCGCATCCGAGCAGTAACGGCTTTTCTAAACTCCTATCAGCCTATTGGAAAGCTGGGACTAAGTACTAATACAAGCGAGTTTCCATCTTTTAATCCAGATCCTTGTATGCACGCTTTCTGCCTCCATTAGGCAAATGGGAATCTACTGTGGCTAATGAGCAGGTTTCATCCATAACTTAGTTTCACTCATTATTAGGCTGAGAGGGATGATTTGTAATCAGTGGCTCCTCTGCCTTGGCCTGGTGATTTCTTCTATCTCCTCCCCTGCCACAGGGGCACTCTTGAAATGTGATGTCCCAGCCAGAGTCTCTTTCCTACCAGGCAGTCGGGCTCACCCAGGAGGATGGCATCTACAGCATTTCCAGAAGCCTGAGCGTGTGAAAGAACTGGAGGCAATGAGGCAGGCAGCCCAGTGACAGAAACATGGACCCAGATAAGGACAGCCACAACCTTCACACAGGCTCTGATACTGCTACAGGGTGACTTTGGACAAAGTGCTCAGCCCCTCTGTGACTCAGCCCCTCCTTTGTAAAATAGCATTGATCTTATCTCCCTCACTGGGCAGTCTGGGAATCAAACAAAATCATGAATATGAAAGTACTTTGAAAAATGTTCACTCACAAAATTACACAATTTTAGAAGGACCTTAGAGATCATTTAATGCAGTCCCTTATTATAAACAGACAAGGAAACAGTCCCCAAGTGCTTAAATGACTTGAACAATGTCAAACAGAAACTGAGTTTTTGTACAAGTCAACACGCAATTATTACAAATTAGTGCAATTCCAATGTGACTACAAATATATGAGTAACTTATTTTTCTTTCTTCTCAGTACAAAGAGGACACATCGCCCATAGAAATAAAAAGAAATGATCAGGGCAGCCACCGAGTTTGGAATACATAATAAATGCCTTATTGTTATGACACTGTAAACATGATAAAATACTAATATTTACATTTTCAGTTTTTATGGCCATACTGTAGGTCAGCAGAAAAAAAATAAATGAATAAAAATTACCCATAATCCCTCTCTTGGGAAAAAATGTCAGTGTTAACATTATGGTAAGCACCATTTATCATGAGATTATACGCTATATACCGTTTTGTGATCTGATATTTTGAATGAGAAGAATTAAAAATTCTAGTCTGGAGCGCCAGGGTGGATCAGTCAGTTAAGTGTCCAACTCTTTGATTTCAACCCAGGTCACGATCTCAGAGTTGTGAGATCGAGCCCCACATGGGGCTCCTCACTGGGCCTGGAGCCTGCTTAGAATTCTTTCTCTCTCTCCCTCTGCCCCCCAAAATAATAATAAATAAAATTTTTTAAAAGATACAAATGCTAGTCTCTAACACCTGTCAAATGTGTTAATAATGAAAAATATGAAAAAGTAATAGGGTGCTTGTTTTCATGAGCTCTGTAAAGCTCTTGATCTATTCTCCAGGGAACAAAAGAATATAGATAGCTCGAGAATTTAAAAAGTTAAAAAGTGGTTTCTCCAGTTAATTGAAGGCCATGGACAAATCCATCCTACTAATGTTCCATGCTAAGTCAAGATCTATTATTCTGTAGTAAGCAACAGAATGAGTTCCTAAGAAAAGTCACTCCTATTGTATTTACAATCTATTTTCAAAGCAATCCCTGACTCAGCAGCTCCTACCCTGAGTAGCCAAACTTTAATAGTCATCCTTCTCAACCCTCTGTCCTTCCATCTCTCTCCTAAACAAAAGACCAGCTTTATGAGAATATATCTTTTATGTTAATGATATGCTTGACACAGAAGTTTTACTCCTCATAATCCTTTCTCACAGAGTGAGGGCTCATTCTACTTATAAATTCCCTTAAATGCAATCTTAACTGTAGCATGCTGCCTCACTGACCTGATATCCATCTTAAAAAGTGAAATTCAAAAATGATCATGTCCCACTGCTTGTTCTCTTTAATTCTGAGATGCTAAGCTTCACGGTTCCACATAAGTTTTTTAAATCCGATTTGGATAAAACCAGGCCTGCTGAAGTAGCTCTAATTTTCAGATATAAACCCCCTGGAAACCCAAATACCATCATTTTTGTATCTTCCCACTGCCTAACTGTCCAAAAAGGAACTCCAAGAAGTTCCAGGTAGTTACTTCCTTTCCTGAACTTACCCTAACTTCCAGTTATCTTTCTGTTCCACAGAATTTGGTAAGACCCATTCCCATGTCCAACCTATCCTGCCATTTCCGTGTTTTTTATTTAAAAAGTCATTTTTCATCATCCCAGAGGCACAGCTGGTGGGAAAGAGCAGAGCTCACAATCATCAGCCTTGAAAACATTGTACAAAAGTAGCACCTTGAATAAGGTATTTATGGTTAATATGGGCACCGAAAGAACTTGATAATGAGCCATTATAAAAATCCATGTGAAAGCAAGATTGTGAAATGCCTAAACAAGCATCTTAAAGGTGGGTGCTCATTTTTACTCACCCCCTCATTAACCTCCAGTACAGTCTGCCCCTTCCCTACTGGCCCAGCCAGGCGGCAGGTTTCCCTCCCAGAGATCTATCTCTATTCCTACTCTGCATTTATTCCAGTAAAGCTGAAGTTGACCTTAAATGGTCTAAATTTCAAAAATGATTCAACTTTAAACAAAATATGCCTTCTCTGAGAATTTTAAAAACAGCACATCTTGAATAAAGTGAAATGTTTCCCATTATAGGAAATTTATTTCCAGATTCAGGATTTGTTAGGAATGTTCGTCTATCACTCTTAACCACATATCAAAAATTTCAACTCCCTAAATCCCTCTCATTCTTGGATGATATGTACTAACATCACTTACATATGAATGAAACAACTGGAATCTACATTTTAACCATCTTAGTGCTCACCGTAGGTCTCTACGTCATCCATCCGGCAATGCAAGCACAGCATAAGCTGCAAATAGAGTCTTTTCTGAGCCTGGCAGGTTGAGCCATGGCCAACTCTAGATTCTTAAACTAAACTCAACCCAAAAGTACTCCCAATCAGTTTGACTGCACCTGAGTTGGACTTCTATAACACAAGCAATTTAACTATGTAGACAAGACACACAATCCGCATTGTCTAATATTTTCAACATTTAAATATATTCAGAAGCCACGTAGTAGAGTGAGAGGGGCTTGGGCTTTGGAAACATCAGAACTCAGATAGAATCACAGTTCTTCCAATTACAGGCCACAAAGACTTAAGCAAGCCCAACATCACAGAAGTTCAGCTTCCTTGTGTACAATTAGAGCAATAATAATGACATATCACAAAGATTGCTACATAGAGTAGATATAATGTATAAAAATGCTCACCATAATGCCTAAAGTAAATGCTATCATCAACTTCTACTATTAGCAATAATAATAATGGTATGTATTTTATACTCAACATAGTATACATTTCAATCTGCAATTAGAATGAAGTATAAAAATCTGAGTACCTTCATAGTAAGCTTATTCTACTTATTCATAGTTAACTTATTCAAGGTAAGATGTAACTTATCTAAGATAAGATGTAAGATGTAAAATTATCTGACTCTTGATTGTTTCCTGAGACCATACTTTGAAAAAGAAAAAGACTAGGAGTTTCATGAAAAAGCAAGGGGAAAGGGAATTATTACTGGAGGAAAGAGGACTCAGAAAAATAAATAAATAGAGAGCACAGACACATATTTGTTCTTCTGTATCATTATGTCCTACATGATTGTTCTCACAGAATGGAGAGCTCCTAAGCTAGAGCTAAATCAACCCAGCATCGTGTCTGGCACCTGATAAGTACTCAATAAAAATGTACTGACATATAAAGATTATATTTATGTTCACACGACTATTATCATGGAGAGTCTATGGGTCACTATAAGAGAAGTCATTTTCAAAGTCTAGATAAATTCATTGTGCAAGTCTAGAGAAGTCCAAGTCTTAAAATTCCAGACATTGCAGGATCTCAAAAATTCATAGGAGCGCTTTAAAAAAAACGTTTTTAATGTGTTCACCTTTTTCTTTGTATAATATGAAACTTTAAGGAAGCTGACATGATTTCTCTACATTTTAATATTTCTTTTTTCTCTATCTTAAAGATACTTGTGACTTAAATATTTACTTTTAGGTAAACTTTGAATTTATGAATTAAAAAATAAGCACTTCGACATAAGCATTTATTTAAAAACAAGATTATTATATCAATATCATGAAAGAGAAATAGTCTTAAAACCACAGAAAAATGTAGTAATCTTTAAAACTTGATTAACTGCCTAATGCGTTTTTCCAGAAAGAGAAGAAAATCTTTCTAGATGAAACCACCTTTCCAGAATTTTATCTCAGGTAATTTTTCACACTAACACAATTAGAATCTTTTTTTTTTTAAGATTTTATTTATTTATTTGACAGAGAGACACAGTGAGAGAGGGAACACATGCGGGGGAGAGGGAGAAGCAAGCTTCCTGACAAGCAGGGAGTCCGATGTGGGGCTCGATTCCAGGACCCTGGGATCATGACCCAAGCCGAAGGCAAACGCTTAACAACTGAGCCACCCAGGCGCCCCAACACAATTAGAATTATAGCTCAAATCTAAGAACTGAAATTATCAAGATGCTATAACTACTAGGGGAAAAGTCAAAAATAAAGATGTATCTTCAACAGATCAACAGCAAGCAACATAGAAGCTTAACCCAAAGCTCTGAACTTTCTTTCTAAGGCCAGTGTTATCTCAGAGGCTTCCAAGGTGCACAACACAGGTTCCAAGTGCACAACATTAGGTGTGGGGAAGCGTTCTAGGCCCAAGTTCCCTGATCTATAGTGAGTAATGGTGAAAAACAGAGTAGTAGGATATGGGACATATCTTAGGTTATACAACATAAGTTCAAAACCAAAAAAACCCAGCAGATTTTCTATTCACAGACTAAATCTCATAGATAGAATGAAATACATGAAAATAAATGCAGATTATAGTAAGCATGGCTTTAAATTTTTGAACTGGTTTTAAACCCTTTTAAACTTCTCTAAACACATCTACATACCCATTTTAGAAGAAACTGTAGAAGATTCTTCTTAACCATTTGCTAAGATATTGTCTGACTTTTATTTTTAATGCTCTAGCCAACTCCACATTTGATTTCATACAGCATCCTATACATTACATTCTAGAAGGATTTATGTTAATCATTTTTCCTACAATCTGATATAGCTGTTTTAGAAATTTGGGGGAAAGCTTATTAAAACATGGTCCAAAACACTTTTCTTACTTATTTTTTCTGCTTCATTTAAATAGAGTATGCACAAATCACAATTTCTTTTCTCTTTTATTTTGTGCAATTTATTTCCCAACTAAATGCTCAATAAACCTTATTAATTAACTGCTTACAAATTACAGGCATCCCTATAGGGTGCAATCACTAACACTGATAGCATGAGATGCCCAAAAAACTAGGAATTGGCCTCAAAATAAATAGCAGTGCTTGGTAATAAATTTCTAGAAAAAAAAAATATCCAGTAACTCCTTTCTTCCAAGAAAATGTCTATTCACAATTATTCACTTTAAATCAAAAAGTTCTAAACTGAAAATAGTTGTTATCTTGTTACTGATCACGCTATTAACCAACTGGTCCTAATTACAACCTGATACCAGTGAAGTTCCAAGATGCTCTAGCAAGATCTAAAGATGCTAGACTCAAAATACAACATTTTCATATCTAGGCTAAAATGCTTTGGCAAAGGTTTATGCCAGCCCCCTACCCTATCCCCCATTTTACTTACGTATCTGCTGTCTCAGGCTCATGCTTTTAGAAAATTAACAACATAAAGAGTGTAAGACATAAGAAACTCTGCAAGAAGATCAGGGAAACTCAGGAAATTAGTGTCCTGAGGAGAGCCATAACAAAAACCTAAGTTGAAAATATCTCAGAACAGATAGGAAGCGTCTGTAAATCATATGCCAACTATATGCAAATGTGCATGATATGGCCTTAGGGAAATTCTAGAAGAGGCCTCGTCACCTGATGCTTCTATGATTCCTCATTTAGTAGTATTTAGCTATTAATACCCTTTCATAGTCCTATAAAATACACTGACCTTTTAAACCAGATTTGAGTTAAACTTGGCCATACTAGAAAAGGCTCAAAGCAGTCACACACTTCCATATAGAAACAGGTACTCTACAAGAGGAGGATTTTGTTTGGGACTCAAACCCAAATAATAAAAAATATTCACTCAATAATAAATATCAGGCAGTGTGCTAAATGTTTCATATTTCTCTCATTTATATTATTCGCCCTCAAAACAGCCCTAGTGGCGTTACTGTCTCAATTTTATAGATGTAGAAACTATTATAATCTAGAGAGATTAAGGAAAGGGTCCCAGGTTACAGCATTAGCAAGTGGCAAAGCCCATTATCTGCATCAGCCCTAATGACACCAGGTGCTGGGCTCATCACTATCTTACACCACCTGCCATGCACATCGCCAGGAGAAACAAATGGAAAGAAAAGTGAATTTTCAGGTCTAGGGAACAAAAGACTAGAACTCAGTATCTCCTAAATTTTTTCTGGGTCTAAAATTCTTTTACTTTTCTTTTTTTTTTTTAAATGGGTAATATGAGTAATATCAGAGGAAATCAAATAAAAGGATTTTTCACACCTCATCTTCCTTAATAATATATTAAAAACTAAGAATATGTAAATTTGTAATGTTCCTTCGAATCTTTATCTAGATATGAGACTAAAATGGAACGTGAATAGATCAGAACTCCAGCAAACGTTGCAGACACCTTTATTCTCCCGGTCAAAGATGTCTACATTTTATTTTTCTGTTCATAAAAATTCATAATTAAAATTGCAAAGAGCAGCCTAATCTGTTCCCTCGTTTTAGTGCCTCCATACATCACTGGTTCTGCTGACCTAATAAAAAGAGCTCATCTTTCCCATATCAATTGATGTACCAAATCACTGATTAGCTAGTGTCCATTTTGTGTACAGACTAGGGTTGTATTTAATATATCAACCCCATTAGCTGCTTAATGCCATTTTCAAGATTTAACAAAGCAAAATCAAAAGTCCATTCAACAAGCTTCCTGACAATATGATGGTCCTGGTCCTGATTTTCTATAACTCATTAATTCTTTTGTATTTTGTTACCACTTTTCGAGATGTTAACAAAAGTCAGGGAGGGTCAAGAGAAGCCAACGGTACCAAATCCCCTTTTCACTACTTCTCATTTTTCACAGATCATTTCATGAGAAATGACCTGAGTGAATTAAAACAAACCAAGAAAGAGCTTCAAGATCCCCTCTAAATATCTAAGAATAGCCCATTGAAATTGCCCTGTCCACTGGATTAGAGACTCGAGTGAATGGGGATGGAGGATGGGCTTCTCGCCTTCCTCTTCAAGGCTTGGGGCAGAGCAGTCTCTAGTTTTGTTAATAGCATGCCAACGCCATCACTTCTGCTCAGGGGGCTGCTGAAGTCCCCATGAGAGTCACATTGTGTGACATGAAGCCAGCTATTGCTAAGTGAGGTCTAGGGAATAATTAGAAAGCAGGCATTTTGACTTTTAAATATTCTACCGTCTTTAAGTGGTTTAAATAATTCCTAAGCATAAGTGCCACTGGGGAGAGCCGGGTGTCAGCAGCAGAATGGATGTTGTTGCTAACAGCCAACAGCTGGAAAGGGACTGTGACAATGCCCCCTGCTTTGCAATACGTTCCCGGTATCCTGCGCTACACTGGCTCTGGAATCTAATAGCACAATACAGGAAATGAGAGCTCATCTATCTACTTGTCAGGGGCACTGCAGGCATCCTACATACAAGCCTTCCCAGCTCGACCCAGGCTGAACTAGACCATGACCTAAAAGGAAACCTTTCAGGGGTGAGAGACCTTTCATGGTACTTAATACTCCAGGAGGCACAATCCCCAATGTCACCTGAGCAGAGAGGAGCAAGTAAGAAATTCCATTATTCTAAATTCTTTATGGAGATCACAATGAAATCGCGCTATCTCAGAAATTCTAAAAGTAAACCAAGTGTTTCTATAAGGATGTCATTTTATAATCTTCCGAGATATTTTATTTGGATTTCACTCATGCTTTTTCATCAAACCAAGACCTCCTCATGTAATCAAAAAGGGTCGATGTTGGGAGAACTTCCTGTGCTATATCTTTTCCTTTGGTCCTTTCTGTTATAAGTGCCACCATTCCTACTTAGAGCTTCTTCCCCTTCCCCAGATTCCCCAGTTCCAGTATCTACATCCACCACCTCTTAATCGGTCTCTGTATCTCTTTCTCTCCCATCTGGCCTATATCATCACACTGCCAGATCAATTTTCCAAAGTACACTTTGATTACATCCCTCCCTTAGTCAAAAAACATCAAAAATTTGAAGTCTAAACTACTTAGACTAACTTGAAGGTCCTCCAGAGCATGTGCATATGAATCCTTGGCCACAAATGGTGCCAGCCCAGTGAGCAGTATACTCACTATATGAATTCTCAATAGACTTCCAGGGGAGCTATCAAGGACAATCCTCAAGGATAAGAAAAGCAAAGTGCATGCATTACATTATCTACTATGTGCCTCTCACTCTACTAAACTCTTTGACAATCATCGTTTCATTTTTGTTATCCTGGATCTTAATGAGGAAACTGAATCTCAGTAACTTTCCCAAGTCACCTTAATGGAACAAGGATTCCATTCCAGATCAGCCTGACTCTTACTTTCAAACAAGTCATGTTATTTCAAAAGGCCCTATAGGTACAAAGTGCTGTTTTCATATAAAGAGATTAGTTCTGGCCCTAAACATGAAAGAATGCCACTTAATGGACTAGAATTTGAATTGTCCCTAAGAAATGGGTGAGGCTTCAACAAGCAAGTGATAGGTGTGGAAGGAACAGCTTGAGAATGTTCAAGGAATAGGGAACAGAGGGATTTGAATGGTTAAATATCAGGAAGACTCTGGGGTCAGGGAAGGATTAAGAGAGTGGGCTAAAAGTCTGGAAGACTGAAATTGGGAAGTGTTTAGAAGGCCTGACCAAGGAATCTGGACTTTAGCCTGTGGGCATCAGGCAGCTATCAAATAATATGAAGAAGATCCATAATAACTCATTTGGTTTTTAGAAAGAAAAATTACCAAAACAGTAAGGAAGATGGATTGAAGAGGCAAGAGTTCACAGTGAAGGACTGTAGGAAAGGTTCTATCTAAAGGTGGATATAAAGAAGATGTCTAGAGAGGGCTAAGAAAGAAGGATTGTTTATTGAGGTGGAATTGATGAGATCTGGCAGCTAATTAGATATGGGAGAGGAGGGGGAGGGAGGAGTGAAAAGCTCTGAGAATTGTCAAATCTGATTACACAGGAGCAGGAAGGAGCCACCAAGGTAGAGACCAAAAAGGAGGAGAAGAAAAGGTTCTGGGAAGATACTGTTTAAAGCAAAAGTGAGAGACAAAAATGTAAATCTGGAATTCTAAAGAAAGATCCAAAGGACAGAGAAAAGAAAGGTACTAATATGGAGTAGCAGAAATAATAAAACAACAATAACAGTCAACATTTATTAATTGCCTAGTTTCTGTCAGGTGCTGTGTAAAACCCCCGTGCATTCTCAGTCTTCAGAACCCTCAGTTTACAAATGAGGGAAGTGAAGTTTCAAAAGCTCAAGTGACTAAACTGACAGGAACATGTCACAGAAAAAGAAATACAAATGGCTTTAAGCGCGTGAATGGTACTCAAACTCAGTCAAAATTAAATAAGTGCTAATACTAAAAATGTTACTATATTTCTTCTACAAAAGCACTAGTGATCAAAAACTCAGTGCAGATGTGAGAAGTAGCTCACCTGTACATTGTTGGTGGAGATATAATTTGGGACAAAACTTCAGGTGGGCAATATGGAAATATCTAACATAATTTTAATTTTTGTGTCTTTTGGCCTAATAATTCCACTTCTAAGAATTTGCAATATTGGTATATTTGCACATGAAAGCATGTGTGTGTGTGATTCCTTAAAAAAAAAAAAAAAAGATTTTATTTATTTATTTGACAGAGAGAAAGAGAGAGAGACAGAGAGAGAGAGAGAGAGAGAGAGAGAGAGAGAAAGAGAAAGAGGAGACTCCTGCTGAGCAGGAAGCCTGATGTGAGACTTGATCCCAGGACCCTGGGATCATAACCTGAGCCAAGGGCAAATGCTTAATCGACTGAGCCCCCCAGGTGCTCCTGTGTGATATTCTTAAAGTTAGCACACAATAAAGTCATTTGGATTTGATGGAAATTCAGTGACCTAGATAATACTATCTACTTCAAATTAATGCTATTCTTCAGAGCCTCTACAAGGCCTTCCTTTGTCTTCCAGGCTCCTTAATTTTTTTTTCACCTACCTTTTCTATTTTTCTTTTCCTCTTCCAAAGAACCTGGTAGTAGCTAAAGTTAGTTTTTTTGCTCAACTGGTATTTTAGACAAAGTGAGAGGGAGAGACTAAGATAGAGGGAGAGAACTAGAGAGTGAGAAAGGGATTTGTGCCAACTAACATCTCTTCCTAGTCAGGTAATGTGGGAGGAAGGATGGAAAACTGAAAGTTGAACGTTTAGACAGCAAATGCTGGGGGACAAGTTTTGCTCTCCAAATGCCCTCCTCCTCTGCAACCCAACACTGTCATCCTCCCAAGCAACCCTCACTCAGATCCTTGTGTCTTCCCAACACTTTCAATAGACAATAGTCACCACGTTTTTAGTAAGTCCAGTACTCTGTCAACAGTGTAACCCAGTCATTTTTAATACCTAATATTGCAAAGTTTTGGACACAAAGAGCCAAAAGGAAAGGAAACAGATGAAGAAATGTAATGAAGCCCTATTGATGCCAGATACTTTATTCTTCACAAAGTCCTGGGAGATGGTTACTATGATCTCCCTGTTTACAGATGTGGCAACAGAAGCTTGGCTGTTGTTAAGAAATTTTGCCAATGACAGACAGCCAGTAATTAGGAATGCTGAAATTCAGACTCAAGTGTGTCTGGCCCAAGACTCATGCTGTTCTACTTTCCACTTCCCATTATGCCAGGAGACAAAAAACTTGAGTGCAAGAAGTAAAAAAAGAAACCATGAAAATGAAAATACAACTGTTCAAAATCTTTGGGACACAGCAAAGGCGGTCCTGAGAGGAAAGTATATAGCACTAGGAGCCTTTCTCAAGAAACAAGATCTCAAGTACACAACTTAACCATACAGCTAAAGGAGCTGGAGAAAGAACAGCAAAGAAAGCCTAAACCCAGAAGGAGAAGAGAAATAATAAAGATCAGAGTAGAAATCAATGAAATAGAAACTAAAAGAACAGTAGAACAAATCAACAAAACTAGGAGCTGGTTCTTTGAAAGAATTAATAAGATTGATAAACCCCTGGCCAGACTTATCAAAAAGAAAAGAGAAAGGACCCAAATTAATAAAATCATGAATGAAAGAGGAGAAATCACAACCAATACCAAAGGAATATAAACAATTATAAGAACATATTATGAGCAACTATACACCAGCAAAGTAGACAATCTGGAAGAAAGGGATGCATTCCTAGAGACATATAAACTACCAAAATTGAACCAAGAAGAAATAGAAAACCTGAACAGGCCCATAACCAGTAAGGAGATTGAAGCAGTCATCAAAAATCTCCCAACAAACAAGAAAGAGCCCAGGGCCAGACGGCTTCCCAGGGAAATTCTACCAAACATTTAAAGAAGAATTAATGTCTATTCTCCTGAAACGGTTCCAAAAAATAGAAATGGAAGGAAAACTTCCAAACTCATTTTACTCAAGGTAATCCAGCATTACCTTGATCCCCAAACCAGGGACCCCATCAAAAAGAATTACAGACCAGTATCCTTGATGAACATGGATGTAAAAATTCTCACCAAAATACTAGCCAATAGGCTCTAACAGTACATTAAAAGGATTATTCACCACGACCAAATGGGATTTATTCCCGGGCTGCAAGGTTGGTTCAACATCGGCAAATCAATGAATGTGATACAATACATTAATAAAAGAAAAAACAAGAACCATAGAACTCTCCATAGATGCTGAGAAAGCATTTGACAAAGTACAGCATCCTTTCTTGATCAAAACTCTTCACAGTGTAGGCATAGAGGGTACATATTTCAATATCATCAAAGCCATCTATGAAAAACCCACAGTGAATATCATTCTGAGAGCTTTTCCCCTAAGATCAGGAACACGGCAGGGATGTCCACTATCTCCACTGCTATTTAACATAGTACTAGAAGTCCTAGCCTCAGCAATCAGACAATGAAAAGAAATAAAAGGCATCCGAATCGGCAAAGAAGCAGCTACACTCTTACTCTTTGCAGATGATATGATACTTTATGTGGAAAACCCAAAAGACTCCACTCCAAAAGTGCTAGAACTCATCCAGGAATTCAGTAAAGTGTCAGGATATAAAATCAATCCACAGAAATCAGTTGCATTTCTATACACCAAC
>CM052887.1:35261616-35275255 GCA_028534135.1 Potos flavus | reverse complement strand
AATACTATGCAGCCATCAAGAGAAACGAAATCTTGCCATTTGCAATGACGTGGTTGGAACTAGAGGGTATTATGCTAAGCAAAATAAGTCAATCAGAGCATGACAATTATCATATGATCTCTCTGATATCTCTCTGATATGAAGAATTTGAGAGGCAGGGCGGGGGGTTGGGAGGGAAATGAAGCAAGATGGGATAGGGAGGGAGACAAACCATAAGAGACTCAATCTCATGAAACAAATTGAGGGTTGCTAGGGGGTAGAGGGGTAGGGATAGGGTGGCTGGGTTATGGACATTGGGGAGGGTATGTGCTATGGTGAGTGCTGTGAAATGTGTAAGCCTGATGATTCACAGGCCTGTACCCCAGGGACAAATAATACATTATATGTTAATTAAAAAAAAAAAAAAAGAAGAAGAAGTAAAAAAACCATTGAAAAACCTTGTGGACTTATTTCCCCCAGTCTACTACTCATCTGGGAAGCTCAGTGCCTGGCATGTCCAATGCAGTGCAAGGTTTGAAAGTCAGCCTTCCCACTGATAACCTTCCCATTGATTCCATTCTACTACTAATGAAATAGACCTGCTTCAGGTCTGCTTCTGAAGCAAAGCATCATGCAAAGAGGGATCGATTTTACTATCAAGGTTCGAACACCCAAATTTGTATGTACACTGCCACTTAGTTTTTTAAAAATTGATTCTTAATGGAATCTAGTATAAAACAATGGGATAGACAAGAAAAGATATAAAGAGAGACCCTCTTTACTTTCATCTTCCTTTGGGAAGTCTGGGGCCATTAGGGACAATAAATGAAAAAGAACAGAGATAAAAAATTGATAAATGACAAATGTCAAGTAAAATTAATAAAAGTTTCACTTCAAAAACGTATCCTGGTTAAAAAAAATGTTATATCATTCTTATATTTGTAAATAAAATATTTATTAAGTTCCTTTTACATGTAAGGAAGCTTTTTATTTACTTATGTGAACAAAACTAACAGAGAACCTAATATGGAAATAAGAAATGTCACAAACTGAACCATAATCCTAAGGAAAGTCACTTACTTTATTAAACTTTCTGTGTCATTATGGCATAGCTCGATCTGGCTAAGCATCCATATTTTATATACCTCATGGCTGCTTTCATTTTCAAGGGGTCTCTTGCCCTATATCATTCATTCATGAATTCATTCATGCAACAAATATTTATTGCCTATCTAGCTCTATATTGCTTTCTGCTATTCTCTTCACAGACACACAGACTTCATAATGGGATTTATTTCCCCTAAGCAACCTTACTTTTTTCCCCCCCTTAAATTTCCCTTACCTTTTCCACTCCATTTCGATGCTTTTGTCTCCCCAACCTCATAGTTTCTTCCAGGCTTGAGGACCCACTGTGGACAAGTCTAACACACTGGAATCAAAGCTGAAGTCATAAGCAGGGGAAAATAGTACATGCAATTGCATAATATTTCTAGAGGGAAGAAGATGGCAGGGCACCCAAATTAAACTGAAAATGCAGTTTAACATTTCAAAACTCTGGCACTCGAAGTTGTTTTCTCTGTTGATGAAACTGTAATTATACTACTGGGCAATTTAATTAATTTTGTGTTTTAGTACAAAAGTCCACGATTCTGCCTAAATAGAGTTAAATTAATGGAATATAAATCAGTTTGTCACATCTCCAAGAATTTTCATGAAGGGTATTTGGCTTTAATTTGTAAAAGCCAGTAAAGTCTCTACATGATGAAATTAATCATCGTTCTTTCATATCATTTCATCTAGAATTCAGGTAAAAATGAATAATTTTATGTCCTAATTAACTATTTTGCTTGAAAAATACTTAAAATTCTTAGATAAGCATTGAATTATTAGACCACAGAGACGACCCAAGATGTTCATTAAGTTAACTTTTTCCTGCTTGAGGAAAAAAAAAAAAATCAAAGAAAAATCATTACTAGGTCAGCATCAAAAAGCTACTATATGGGATGGGGCTATTTTATGTAATTTTAAGTTTATGGATAAGAATGCCTCTAAAACAATAATCAATTTATAAACTTAGTTGAAGAAAAGCAGGGCATCATTTGTTCTCTCTTAATCTCGCCCCAAAACTCCATTTCTATGCCAGCAAGTATCTTTTCAAATCATTGTGTAAAGTGGTCCTTTCCATCAAGATTATTCCAACCTGTTAAATTTGCAGTGCTTCACTCATAATTCCTACCCCACCAAATGCCTACCCCATTAAATTATTAACATATCTACCCCCCCTTCTCATCACAGGTTACTCTTTGCAACAATCCTATTATTAATAGTTGAATAAATACCACAATCATCGCTTCACAGAAGAGAAAATGGAGACCTGGAGAAGCTGAATGACTCTGACAGCAGCTTACTGTAGGAGAAATACTAAAGGATTTGAAGTCAGGAGACCAAAATCCTATTCCTTGTTCCTCCTATAACTAGATATGTGTTCCTGAACTAGTCACGTCATCATTCTGCTCATTTTCCTTACCAGTAAGATGAAGGGCTAGTGTAAATTAACTCCAGGTGTATTTCAGCTCTAAGTTCTAAATCTTGCCCAAGACTGAGAGAATCAGAATTAGGATACATGTCTTTGATTACTCATCTTGTTCTCTCTCTCCACTGCTCAAGTCAAAATAAACCTAAATGTAAAAGATCCCCCATACCTCCTTGGAACACCTTTGTTCCTCATGTCACATCAGCATAGTCCTACAAACTATGAAAGAAAAAGAGCAGACTATATGCAGTCTCATTAGACATCAATTCATTAGGACCACTATTATTTTTGTGAGCCAGCACTTATTTTCATAATTTTTAAAAATGTACCAACTTAACTAAAATAGGTCTCAAAGAATTAATGAAGATATTTAGTATGACATCATTAAGAACTGTTCCAGGAACCTTGCTCAGGCATTTGATGGGCTGTCTGACCTTAAGCAAGTAAGCAAACTGGAATTTGTCTGAATCATCTCTAAATGTTTTATAGTTCTAGAATTTCTTAAAATTATTTTGATTAATGGCAACAAAGATGATAGAGATGCCTACCTTAGTCTTCAAAGAAACACACGGAAAGGGGAGAAAAACAGCCCATACCTAGTCTTTGCCAGAGGGCTGAGAAGCAAAGGATAGATATGTGAGTACTTTATGTGGATCCTCACTAAGGATCAGTCCAAAGAGAATGCTGAGCAAATCTAAGTATGAAGAATAGAGGAGAGTGCCAGTAGCTATGAGACCTAATGGACCAACGAAATTGGCTTACCTGCCTTTTGAGGCTCCTTTCAAGTTTTTTTTTTTAAGTTCATAAAAATTAGGGCAATGAAAGCATCCTACCAATAAAAAATACGGCGTATGACTAGATCCTCGGTTTCTCAACTATGTTAAGAATGTGGGCCTCCAGGCCAGGGGTATTACAAATACCATGATTTTTAGCTGCATAGCTTGACAAATGTTTTTTCTCCACTAGTATACCAATTCTGATCCAGCGTATACCAGTCACAGACTGCATCTGTAGGTTCTTTCTTTTCCCCTTTAGGAAGAGGCTCTGGAACTGCTTGAGAGAATGAAATTACTTAGAGCAGAGAAGTAGAGATCAGTTTCATTAGCTTTAGTTCCCAACCATTATAAAATGGTTGCACAACAAAGAACATTTCTTTAATGCCACAAGAAATTAAGTGGAAAAGTCAAGACATAATGCCTCTTCCATAACTAAAGAGTTTGAAAATACCTCTTAAAAGTCGTTTTAAAATGTAAAGAACCCATAGCTCCCACAAAGCAGTTTATTTTTAAGAATTTATTTATTTAGAAAGAGAGTACACTTGTGCGTGCTTATGAGGTAGGGGTTCAGAGGGGGAAGGAAAGGAACAAGCAGACTCTACGCAGAGCAGGAGCCCAACACAGAGCTGGATCTCAACCCCGCCCCCCCCCATCCACCCACCCAGATCACAACCTGGATATCACAACCCCAGCGGAAACCAAGAGTTGGTCGTTCAACTGACCTAGCCCCCCAGATGTCCCTCCCACAAAGTCCCACAAACTGCTTTTAGATGCCCACCTGTTGAGTATAAATATTCAGTTGATCTTTAGAGAAATAAGAGATTCTCTGTTCTAGATGTGAGGTAGTATTTGGAAGTCTACCTAGGATGATGTGCTACCATTTTGACAATTTAATTTAATTTGAAACTTGGAGAGTCTATTTAGACAGTGGTGGGGAGAGTAGTATGAATGGAGAGTTAGAAATCATTGGTAAAGAAACAATCTGAAAATAGAAAGCAATAGCAAAATTTTATATTTACCAAGTTGGACCTTAATAAGTGATCAGATATAAAAGGGCAATCATGGCTTAAATTAAGTCTTATAAAGCCAAAAATTATTTACTTTTGCAGTTAATTTAATGTGGCTTTATGAATTTGGATATAAAAAGTATAGGAAATAGAAAAATCAATTGCTTTTGTTTTTGTTCGTTTTTCTGCTCGAAATCAAATAGACCAGAAAAAAAGTTATGTTTTTAAGCCTGTCGAATTCTTCTTCCACCATGATTCACTGATCCCTGGTATGACATGTCTGGCCTAGAAGAGAAGCAGATGTCATTCCAATAAGACCTCTGTTTCCTTGAACCTGCATCTCCATTCATCATTTTTGTCACATGCTGAGCACACACAGCCACTTGGACCAGACTCAAGGTCCCACAGCCTCTGTGAATTCTAAAGAGATGGGCGGATTATATCATGAAATTGTTCAAACCACAGCAACCTTGGAATCAAGAAATAATGATAAACAATCACAATAATTATTCCTCATTTATTATCCCCAAGCCAGGAATCAATGAATTGCAATCAGCTCCCACCAGGATAAACCAGAATTCTTTATCTCCCTTACAAATATTGTGCTTTTAGGTAAGATCCCCTAAGTCAATACATTAAGCTTTTACCCTTATCTAGACAGAAAGTGGTATAGTGTGAAATCCTGTAGCTCTCAGTTTCTCTTGCTGGCAAGATGGAAGTCAGTAGACTTGAGTTCTAATTTCAACATACGATACTCAGGTAAGACATTTATTAACTATCCTGTGCCTCAGCTTCACCACTTATAAAATAACTTACCAATACCCAGTTTCCCTACATTCCCATTTCGGAGCAGAGGTTACATCTAGAAAATTGCCCGATGACTTCACAAGAATGGTGCATGCCATTCCAAAGAATTATACTTTTCTGTAAGGGTCAACAAATAGACGATTGGCAAAAAAATAGCCTTTGGGGGAAAAGGAAAACAAACCTTCATCTCATATTTGGTTTGAACAAATGACAAGTACATCAATGTGCATTGTAATAAGCCACTTAATATTTTATAGGTTAGTGGCTTCCAACAGCATCTGATATCAAATATTGGCCCAAACACTTTTGGAAGAAGTGGCAAAAAGTGGACGCTGATAAGCATCAGGCAATTTCCTCTCAACCTGTGCTCACAGACGGCTTGTGAATGTTAAAATTCCAGGCTCGAATTCTGATCCTTTCTGGAAAGTGCCATTCTCTGTGGACAGTAAATGGCAACCCAGGCCACAAGGCTGCACATGCAGATGGTGTACAGAAAGAGGGAAGTCTGTTCTCATTGTGAGCTGAAATGCCTGGCTTGGAAATAAAGCTTTACCTTTCACCCTTCCACTAAAGCTGGAACAGCCCTGATTTCCATTGAAAGATCCACTCATTTCTTTTTTCAATGGCACCACAAAGGAAAATAGGACCAGAGATTATTCACCAAGACACAATGTAGAGTACATCAATTTTCTTCATGCATGGAATATTACACGAACTGATTAAAGTCTCAGGATTAGTCTTTTAAAGTGGCCACAAGTTGATCTTTAAGCCAATTCATCTATACTATAGTTCTGCAAACACAGCTTTAGTCTCCTTTTGTGAAATTTACATATAGGAGAACCAATAATATATAGTTCATGGAATAATTCATTGATTCATTTGAGGTCTTACAGAAAGTAATGGCATGACACACCATTACAAGGTTACTGCAGATAACTTATGGCACAAACATCCAGCCTCTTCTGGCCCATGATTCCCTCCACAGTGCAGTGCAACTCAAATGACAGCATCAGTAGCATAAGTTAGATTTCTAGACTCTATTTTTTAAAAATTGCCCTTGTCTTTTGCATTTACCAAAGAAAATGAAGACTTCTACACATTTTCTTCATATCTCTATTTCCTGTCTGGAATACAATGTACCATAACAAAAATAGAGAAATTCATGATTTACAAAAAGTGTTAGATTGCTCCATAGGGATGTAAACTCTGGTTTCAACATTGGGACTCCAGTGAACACTGATCACTAAAAAAAATTGACTCATCCTTTCTACCTTCACCATGAACCAGCAGTGTGTCTCTAGAACCATGCTTCGCTTTTTAAAGAACTCTTTTGCATTCATTCTTAATTTTGAGTATATCCTAGAGAGAGGGAGGAAAGACATAGTAGGGGTCAAAAAGAGGAGCTAATGGAGCACTGGGCTGGCTGAGTCAGTGAAGTATGCAGTTCTGGATCTCAGGGTCATGAGTTCAAGCCCCAGGCTGGGTGTAGAGCCTACTTCACTTAAAAAAAAAAAAAAAAGAAAGAAAAGAAAAGAGGAGCTAGTGGCCAAAAAACATCATTAGAGAATCTTCTACATCCTTTCTGTCCAATTCTATCACTTTCCCAGTCATTAGAAGCCAAGTATGGAAAAGATGGATTGTGTAACAAGGGAAGCTTAGCACACAATGTAGGAGAGAAATGCTTGGTTCCTTACCTGTGGTAAGTAATTAGAAGTGACCATCTCCTTTAAATTCTAAACTCCTAAGACATAGAAGTTAATCTCTCTTTTTTTTTTTTAATTTTATTTATTTATTTGACAGAGAGAGAGATCACAAGTAGGCAGAGAGGCAGGCAGAGAGAGAGGGGGAAGCAGGCTCCCCACTGAGCAGAGAGCCCGATGTGGGGCTCCATCCCAAGACCCTGAGATCATTACGTGAGTCGAAGGCAGAGACTTTACCCCACTGAGCCACCCAGGCGCCCCTAGAAGTTAATCTCTTATTTCAGCTATATCTTATTGTTCACTGGCAATCTGCCAAGTCCCAAAGACAGTCCTCAAACTTTTTCTTTCAAAATTACATATAAGGCACATGTTAGAAAAGCCATTCACTTCTGGAATTTATTAGTACCACTATCATGATAGTCTTCAGAGCAATTATAACACATGATTCAGAAATTCCTCAGCTGATATTTAATTAATAAAACACCACGGTTTCTTAAGCAAATGTTTTGCTTAAGAGCATATTTGTCCATTTACTATATTTAGAAAAACAACCCATTGCAAAATGCCATTTGGGATATATAGTCATCTTGGAAATCAAAGCGACATGTCCATAAAATTTTCTGGTGATTGCACATGGTATTTGTTTGCTTGTTTATTTTTTGTTTGTTTATTTGGGGTGTTTTCCCTTTGGTCTCCTTTCTGTTGATTAAAATATTTAGAATCATTTTCAAATGTTGAGCGACTCAGAAGGCAGAAGTGCATGTCACCTGCTCAGCTCATCGAAGAGGGCAATATTTTATGAGGATAGTTTCTAAATATAGAATTACTGCAAATACTAAATATTTTTTTTCCTTCTCTTTCTTCCTCTCTCTCCCCTTCTTTCTCTCCTCCTAATTCTCTAGGGGGAAAAAAAAGTATCTTTGGAAAGAAACCTGACGATTTCTATCTTTTAGTCCATTTTAGTTTCCAGGCTGGAACCAAACTCCTGACATAATATACTAACTTTTAACTCTTTGCTCCTCAGCATTGATCTTGGAAATGTTTTGTTTTGGTTTGGGTTTTTTTTTTCCTTGGATATGACACCAAAAGTACAAGCAACAAAAGCAAAAATCCATACGTGGAACTACATTCAATTAAAAAGCTGCACAGCAAAAGAAAAAAAAATCAACAAAATGAAAAGTCAACTTATAGAATAGGAAAAACTTTGCAAATCATATATCTGATAAGAAGGTAATATTTAAAATAGGTAAGGAACTCATACAACTTAATAGCAAAAAAAAGAAAGAAAAGAAAGTCTGATTTAAAAATAGGCAGAGGACTTGAATAGACATTTTCCTAAAGAAGACATACAAAAGGCCAAAAAGTACATGAAAAGGCTCAAAATCACTAATCATCAGGGAAATGCAAGTCAAAATCACAGTGAGATATATCACCTCACACCTGTTGGGATGACTATTATTAAAAAGAAAATAATACTGGAGAATTTATGGAAAAGAGGGAATGTTTGTGCACTGTTGGTGGGAATATAAATTAATACAGTCTCTACAGAAAACAGTTTGGAGGCTCCTCAAAAAATTAAAAATAAAGTCATCACGTGATCCAGCAATCTCGGTCCTGGGTATATATCCAAAGGAAATGAAATCAGTATCGCAGAGACATATCTGCACTCCCATGTTCACTGAAACATTATTTAAAATAGCCAGGACACGGGTACAATCTAAGTATTATTCAGCCATAAAAAAAGAAAATCCTGCCATCTGTGGCAACATAGATGGACTCTGAGGGCACTATGCTAAGTGAAATAAGTCAAACAAAGAAAAACAAATACTGTGTGATCTCTCTGATATGTGGACTATAAAAACATTGAACTCACAGTAACAGAGGGTAGAGTGATGGTTGCCAGGAGCTGAGGGGTGGGGAAAATAGGGATATGTTGGTCAAAGGGTGGAAACTTTCAGTTATAAGATGAATAAGCTCTGAGGATCTAATGCACAGCATGATAACTATATGTACAGCATGGTGACTATAGTTAACAATGCTGTGTTGTCTACTTGAAAATCACTATGAGAGCAGAACTTTAATGTTCTCACCATAACAAAAATTACAACAAAATGGTAATTATGTGAAGTGAGAAATATGTTAATTAACCATATTGTGGCAAATATTTCTCAATATAGATGTGTACAAATCATCATTGCACACTTTAAACTTATACAATGTTGTAATCAATTACATCTCAATAAAGCTGGGGGAAAAAACCTATGAGAGAGGACTGGCTCCAACAAATATTAAATAAAGCTAAACAGTTTTTCTAACTAGCATAGTGTTTCTGGTGCATACAGGCCAGTGGAATAGAAACAGATGTAAGGATTTTTGGTATATGATAAAAGCATCATCTCAAATTACTGAAGCAAACATGGGATATTAAATAAATGATGCTAGGATGTCTGGTTAGCCATTTGAAAACATTAAACTAATAGTTTACACCATACAAAGACATAAATTCCAAATGGATCAGGGTTCTAAATATAAAAAAATAAAACCACATGTGTATAAGAAAATACAGAGGAATTCCTGTATTAACTAGGTGTAGGCTAACATTCTCTATGACTCGAAACCAACAAATAATAAAAAGGTCAATAAATATGACCACATTAAAAAAATCTTTTTAATTAAAAAGGAAAGAAATTCTAAAAAATGCTACATGGATAAAGCTTAAGGACATTTTGCTAAGAGAAATAAGCCAGTCACAGAAGAACAAATATTGTATGAATCCACTTATATGAGGTACCTAGATTAGTCGAATTCATAGAGACAAAAAGTAGAAAGGTTGGTTGCTATGGGATAGGGGGAAAAGGAAATGGGGAGTTGCCAATTCATGGGTACACAGTTTCAGCTTTACAAGATGAAAAGAGTTCTGGATATTGGTTCCAAAACAATGTGAATATAATGAACTGTACACTTAAAAATGATTAAGATGGTAAATTCTATATTATGCATTTTTTACCATAACTAAAAATAAAAATAAAAATTTTAAAGCTTATTTTAAACTCTGTCCTTGTAGGAGACCTGCACAAATTAGATTTCTAGGGGAAAATTTCTCATGAGATTTTTTCCCAGAAAAGCAAAGTAGGAAGCACACTCATCTCCTGAGCTATTAGAAGGAGCAATCCACATTGATACTTCCTACCAAGGAGGATCCAGTTAACTTTTGGCAATGCATTTGCAAAAGAGGAGAACTGGTGCAGTGGTTCCAGCATTAATCCCCATCACCACCTCACCCTACTCACCCTCAACTCGTTTTAATGCTTTACCAGGCACCAACTTCTGCAATCCCAAGAAATTCAGAAAAAGCAAGACAAGATGCCTACTATAAAAACAGGTCAAGCATTTAAACAGAGGTATGGAAAATGTTTTCTTCTTCCCTATTCCCACCCACCACATGCTAAATGACTTTGCCCAGCTGCCTACCTACTTGCTTAAGTTACTCATCATGAATAACTCCTGAGTAAAGGTATGAAAGAAAAAAATATTAAATCAACATCACATAGTCACATATCCTAGTCTCAAGGCCTTGAAGCCCTAAAAAAAGGAGGTGTAAAAGATGGTAGAGAGTCAACAGTGTCAATGAAGTTCTAGCCCATAAAGAACATGAAAGGAGAAACATAATGCCTTGGGGGTATCTAATAAAATTAACAGAAAATGGGGATATGAAAAATATTCAACAAGAGCCACTGTTTGAAGTTTCATCAGTGATAGTAACATATTTAGAGAAAAAAATGTATCGAAAAGACTGAATGGGTTTGTTCCCATAGAAAACAGGGATTCAGAGAAGCAAGGAGGGTGATCCATGCTCACCATTCTCAAGAATAGGAAGGCATAAGACAGAAAAAGAGAACCTTTACTCTCCTTTGGGTTCTGCCATGTCCTCGTGTGAAATAACCTCAAAGCTAGATAAATAGATAGATAGAGATATAAACAGATACATACATATATGGATATATACCAAGTTTTGATCACTAATTGGGTTCTCCAGAGCTACCATATTGAAAGAAATGTGCTCTGATAAGTGTTTCAGGTATTGTTCTCACAGGAAAAGGACATTATCAAAAGAATTTTCAGGTTACAGTGAGTCTATTTCTCACTGTTAACTCTAAAAGCACTGGCAAAATTTAGTTTCTAGACTTTAGGCCAAAACAATTTCACCAAGCTGATGCCACTCCACAAGACCTCAACTAATCGGTCTTCTATCAACTTTTCTCATGATTGTGTAATGCATAATATTTAATTAAAAATTTTGCCAGATTTTTAAATAACAGAGTATGGGATATGTTCCAGGAAGCACATCATGGTAGTGGACCCTAGTTACCCAAGGTTCATGAAGAACCTGAATGCTTCATGAGAAAGAGAGTGTAAAAGAGATGGAAATGCTCTTCTTTCCTGTTCAACAATATTTCGTAATTATAAGACTTTTATAAAAAGACTTATAATCAACCTTTCTCAGTTAGCCATTTGAACACTGAGTTACATGTCAGAAGATCATATAATTTATCACCTACACCAAGACACTTTTGAAAAAAAGAGAAAATATTTTTGATATAAACAAAAGACATAAAATAGACTGTCCCAACCAAACAGAGGTATATTATCATCATAGTCTTATGACCTTGGTCACTGAATATTCATTATATATGTTACTTAGAAGGAGGACCAATACGCTTTACAATTAAAAAATAATTAGAAGCTGCTGAAACAGTGATCTCAATTCATTATTCAATAAACAAAGTAATTTCTCAAAGACAGAAAAACTTAGGATGACATTGGTCTGCTCATCTTCCCAAAAAAATATGTTCAGCCCAAGGTTAGTAAGAAAAAGAAACTCCTACTGCTGCTGATAAAGCCATCTGCGCTTCAGAGACGGCTGACAGGTGCCTCCAGAAGAAGCAATCAAAAGTCATTAACAATCAAAATCATGACAATTAAATACAAGGATCTATTAGGGTCTTATTATCCAAATTTCAATGAAAATAATTCAAACACCCTCTTCCCAAAGAGAAGAACAGTTACTTTACTTTCTAAATCCATTGGTTGCACTCTGCTTTTCAGATTATAACTGGAATAGCTTGATAACTCAAAATTTTTCAAGAATACACTCTTCTCTCATTATAGATTTTCAGACAGACCACTTTTATAACTAAGGAAATGTATTCTGGGAAGATGTGGCATTTTTAAAGGTTCAAAGTTGAAAACATGTATTCTATAAATAAATCTACAATGAAGTGCTAAAAGGTTTATTTCTGATTTCTTATTTCACAAACTAGGAACTAGGCATAAAAATATTGGGCTATAAAATGCTTAAAAAGTAGATTACTAGAAACTAATAGAACACATTATTATCTATTGAGCCAATGATGGGTCAAATGGCATTTTGAATTCTTGCAGAGAATATGAATATGACCTTCATGTATACCATTTACAGAAAGCAATTTTATTTACATTTTTAAATCCACATAAAGGTGAAAGATGATACTGCTGCAAAATGGAACATTTAATTTTTTGCCCCAAGGCATAACTAAGCTCTCCCAAGGTCAAATGTAGCACGAGACTGAAATGAAACCAGGCTCTCCCCCCACTCCCACCCCCACCCCCCGCCATCCCATGCCAGAGGGCTTCAACTTTGGGCAGAAATACCTTGGATCTACTTTTATCTTTCAGAAATAGAAAAATTACTAAATCCAACACGAGTAATTCTATAGACTATTTTGTGAGCATTTTTCTATTGTATTTTTTAAATCATATATCCAGACTACAATAAAAATGCCTAAGCTAAACTAGTTGAATGTTTGGGACTATTCTTACAATAAGGTATTAAACTAAACAGATTTTTTAAAGTTTCTTAGTTTGTAACATCACACAAAGATTTTGCTCTTAAAAAAGAATATGGATTTGCATCTCTGTTTTATATCTGGTAAGCTGTCAGAACACAGGACTCATGAGAATAAATACCACAAGAGACACTGGAGTTTATGCCTCCTACATGTTGTTATCCCCTTACAAATAAAACTCTACCCCCCTGTCCCTACCTCCTCTTGTCCAGACATAGCAAGTAATTCACAAAACAGGTGCATAATTTTCTAGGAGAGATACAGATGCTATGGATCATTTTAAACTCCACCACAGATGACTGTGAGAGTTGTGCTTTATGCCCTGGTCTCACTTATTACCTTACCCTGAGGCCCAGGGATCATTTTTTGTATCAATCAGGTCAATAGATGCAAACATCCTAAAGAGATTGTATCCCACATGCTATCAGCACAAGTTTAAGTCACAACCATTAATATCAAACCCGCATTTGTTACCCTTGTATCTCCCATTTGATGGGAAGCTCTTCCAGAGTAACTACATCTAATGAAAACTACTGCATTATGGTAACACCACAGCAATTTTATGTATACTCCGGCTGCCCAAATAAGGTCTACCCAGAGGAGAGGGAAAGAAGAACTGTGCATTAAAGTGGAAAATAACAGTTACTTCTTTAAAAAACTTTAAAATGGGCTCATTCTCCTCCCCCTCCATTATGTGTACCCATGCATGCACACGTGCACACGTGCCGACACATGCCCATAATATGGTGCAATAATTTAAAGAATTAGACTGCCTGGGATAGAATATCCCCACCTTGCACCAGACACATTCTTAATGCCTCAATTTCCTCATCTGGATAAAATGGAGTATTATTAATGATATGACTAGGATGGGCATAGTAATATCTTAACATTAATGATATTAACAAAACTTTACTGATATTAATAGTACCTACCATCTCATAGGATTGAG
>CM052887.1:35249517-35261516 GCA_028534135.1 Potos flavus | reverse complement strand
GGGCGGGATGGGAAGCAGGCTCCCCGCTGAGCAGGGAGCCCGGATGTGGCAGAGAGCCGATTCTGGAGGCACCCCAGAACATTTTATCCCCTGCAGTCATCCCATACCTTTCCCAATTCTCATTATCAAGTCCAAGACACAAAATAGTGTTTCTACGTAGGAACTCTTCTTGGGTACCCAGAGCAATGCCTTGGAAGGAGGAATATGGTGACTGACAGGAGACATTTTGGGCAGCATAGGAGAGGGGAGCTGTGGTTCTCATCCTATCAAATTATTTCATCTAGTACTACTGTGAGTTTACAGTGCTACCACATCTAGGCATTCAGCTAGAATGAACTTTAATGGAGGAAAGTAGCCTATATCCCCTGGCCAAAGGTTCCTGGATTTTAAAACCAGTAGGATAGATGTTTTGACTACCTTGTGTGCAAATTTTAAGAGAATTTTAAGTGTTAAAAGTAATTAAAAGCAATTATTGCCCATAAATATCAATATTTTAAATCAGATCTTAATAAATGTTCACATTGTTTGGCACCTAAAATTAAAACATCATAGAATTCTCACTCAACCAGGCAATCTATTCATTAGGCCTATCAAAGACTTGTGTCCTCATTTCAATAAACATTTGATTGGTTGCTGTAGAAATGGCCATCTTCTTCTGGCTTTAGTCACAATGGTTACTATTCGCTTTAAATACTTATGGTTCTCTGGGCAACACTAAGCAACTGTACAGCAATAAGCAAGTGGGAAACCAGAGATAGGATGGTCCTAGGGTAGAGTCAGTCCTTGCATTTCACCCATGTAGGCCTGTGCTGGGAGCAGGAGACCTGGGCCCAGACACCTTTCTGTCTAACGGGTAACAAGACTTTTCTCTTTACTAGCTCACCACTCCTTTCAAAGCTCTTTATAGCACATTAACTCAGTTAATCCTCAATAATAACTCTATGGGGTAGGAAGTATTATTAACCCCATATTACAGACAAGGAAATCAGGGTCTGAGAGGTTAAAAAGTTTGCCCAAGGTCACAGAATTAAGAAAATACACTGCCATTCTTTTCCCCTCCTTTTTCTTAACAAGTCTTTTTTAGTGCTGCTTCCTTTAAGAACTGAAGTGAGTGAGACAGAGAGAGAGAGAGATCCTGGGATGACTGAAAAGGGGCCTGTTTTCTCACTCCTGTGGCCAGGTCCTCATTGGAGCCAAGAAGTCCTCCACTTTCTCATCAGAACCCCTCTATTTCTACCAAGAATTCATGTTGACACTTGCACAGAGGCCATGACATTACCGACCTAGTAGTAATAGTATAGTATAGTATAGTATAGTATAGTATAGTATAGTATAGTATAGTATAGTATATCTTGGTAGGATATCAGCCATCTTTCCACATATGCATTTGCCTTTGAAGCCTCTTGTTTTCTTTACTTTTCTTTGGTCAAAGAACAGAAGCAGGCTGGGGGGGAGGGGCATGGGGAGTGGAATCCATCAATCTGAGACATGCGCATTTACATCTGGCCACACATTAATTAGAACCATTCTAATTATAAAGGATTTCAGTCAAGAAGGCAAGGCAGGATTAAACATCTTGGGCCAAATCATTCACTTTTCATGCTTCCACTCTCCAGCACATTTTAGAGATCAGAGCTATAGATCCAAAAGTGGCAATTCAGCTCATCTGTGCTCATGCCAGATCTGCATTAGTTTGATAATGGCTAGAGAGTATGGCTGGCTCTTTGATGCAGCTGTTCATAAGTCTGCCTTATTAAACCTAAAGAAATAAGGTTGAAAATCTAACATGAGGCACTCATCATTCAATTACATATTTCTTGTAAAAGAGGCAAAAACTCTGCCATGTTCTGCAAAATCTCCACATCAATAGCAATTAAGTTTCACATCAAGACCAGAGAAATAATACACTGACTATGCATGAATAACTTCCTTTCAAATGCAATGGTTTGCATCTTTCTCTAAATTTATTCTGTAAAACAATAAATGATGGTGCCCTGGTGTGACAAACTATACACAAATAACTGAAAAAGATATTCAAGTAAAGATACTTTATATTTTCAATTTTAGAGATCATGTTGTTAGCCCTATTACCAACACCACAGCTGCTCCAAGAACAAATCACAACTCACCATTCTAAAAATAGATTTAGAATCAAACCTGGGATTAATTATAGTATTTTCACTGAAAAGTTCTCAAACAGAAAGTATAATGGAATTCATGTAATCCAAACCATGTTTTTAAGAGTTTTCCATCATGCCCTAGTAGCATCAGCAATGAATATAGCTAGTTGGTAACTTAAGGCACCGTTTCTTACTTATAAGAGATGTTAACAATAGTACAAGGGTCATTTTCACAAAGAGGACCAAAAAAAAAAAAAGTCTGACTATTCTAGGTCATCTTTGAATGAAATAGGGGGAAAAGGGAAGGTTTTGAAAAAGTAACTATGGTTTTCAGCCATGATAATTCTCAATCCAACCAGGCAAAAGAAAAAAAATGTTTTATTCTCTAAATAAAAATACACAATTAAAAAAAAAGAAAGAAAATAGAAGAAAGAAATTCATAGTGAGGCTTATGGCATGTCTTTAAGACCCATAAACCAAGTGACAGAATAAAGAAAACTGTAGTCTTTAATATACATCTAAAGGAAGAAAAGAATGAGGACCTCCAATTTTTCTCAATTTTGCCCATATTTTTGGAAAGTAGCTGAAGAGATTTATTTTAATAATTTCACTATATTCAGAAAGTCTAGTTTTTATGAAATTTGAGGCTAACTTAAAACCTCCACTTATTTTCTTCTTCAAAAATGCATCTTAAAAATATTCACAACTCTAATAAAACAATAAATAAATTGTTGATCATTTTAAACAAAATAATAACATGATATTGGAGTGCGTTTTGTTTTGGTTTTTTTTTTCTTCACACTGACCCATGGATCTCCTTGTAATCTGGCAAATTAATAAATGCATCTTTCCTAAAATTTTGGTTGTGTACTTAGATGTTGCCTTGGAGTCTTACAATCAGTTTCAAAACTGGTCAAGTACATAAAAGAAGGGGCAGCCTTATGATTAGCACATCAGTGCACAAAGAGGGACAATAAATTTCCATCATATTGTCAAACTCACTTAAAACAATCAAATATTTCACTGAACCATTTACAACTACTGATTGCACACAAAACCTGACTTTATATTCTTCCTATTTTAAATAGATGTGATATTTTACAAGGGCTTCACAAGTAAGAGATTGTGAATATAAAGCAGTCCATTAACTTTATATAAGCTGTTTTATATACCTGTGGGCCTCTAATAACATTCAGCTACAAGGTTACAAGAAGAATCATTTTCTAAAGTTTGGTTGGAGAGGTTGCCTACATATACATAACTAAAATTCTAGCTGTCATGACAGTAGTTTCTCTTTACCAAAATTGCTTTCATTCTATGGCTGAAAATACTGACATAAACAGGACAACAGTATAGTGTCAGTTACCAGATTCCTATCAAGGAAATGTTACTGTCAAACTCAAGTTGAAATCTCAAGGCCAGCAACTTAGGAAACAAAAGAATTCCCCACTATAATTTCCCATGGAATCCTTCAAAGAGAGATGTACAGATGTATATCTAATCTTGTTCTGCTATGTATGTGTGTATGTGTGTGTGTTTAACTTGGAAATGAAAAAGACTTCTAAGTCAGGAAATTTTCTCCAAGTCTTTCTATCATAATTTTTCCTAATAACCTATCTTGGAGAAGAAAATCTGCATCTCCTTCTTTCTAGACTGTGAATTTCAATTTTATTAAAATTTGTCCGGATATGCAGTGTGATGTCTTTGTGTTGGCTCTGGAAGGCCATGGTACACTATGTATAAATGTTGAGTCTTGTGATGGATTAGGGACAGGGAGAGGCAGAAAAATGTAGGGCCTTGAAGGTATTTCCAGCTAGCTCTTTCTGCTCAGCTTCCTGCATCATACTGCAACTTTGCCATGCTAAGCTCACATTTTCAGTGAGTGGCTAGCCTGGTCTTTTGTTCCACTAAGGTAGTATAAGCTAATAAATGTCTTTCCACTTTATTGGAATCTCTCTTTAAAAAGGCATGACTGTGGGGTCTGGTCTTACAGAGATAGTCTTTTAGACCTGAGAAAAGTAAATTAAAAGGACATTCCTGCTAATATCGAAGCAGGCTTATTACTTCAATATAAGCACTTCCTTAATTTTCCTTCCTCAGCATGCTACATAAATATAAGTAAAAAGGCTCTCCGCTGGATGCATGTTACATATATCTCACAGAGTTTAATTATAAAGCCTCTAAAAATGAAGATGGTGGGAGGAAATGATGTCAGTAGATCATACAGTCCTGGTATTGTGTTAGCTGGCTGTCTCTGACAGCATGCAAACAAAGACACTCAGGTAATCACAATATACCATGAAATGCTGGGCTCTAAGGAAAAGAAAATCCAAGTGAAGGTGAAAGGTATTATTTCTACTTTAGTGCTTGGAAGTCTACAATTTTAATTTTTGTTTTCATTGATGTTATTATAGATATTATTATAATTGTGATAATTTTAATGCAATTAAGAAGGTGGAGTTATTTTTTTAAGTGCCACACCCTATCTTCTCTGCTAGATTGATCTGTTATAAAGAAGGGATGGCCCAATGAAGGTCAAGCACTCAAAAATACATAACCACTCACAACACACACACACACACACACACACACACACACACACACACACACACCACTTTGTTGACCTTAAGAGCAATGGCATTGCAGGAAACAGTGAAGACCCCCGAACAAGAATACAACTTCCAACCCAGCAGCTGCACACCAGGGGTGGCAGGTAACTTCTAAGAGTGAGAAAGACTGTGCCCATGAGTGCAGGCTGCACAAGTGGGAAGAAATAGGAAAACACTGTGCAATTCACTAGGCAGGACCCTGGACACTGTAGCGACTTTAGTGGATTAAGGTGGGACCCATTTCCAATCTTTAAAAACTGCAGTGGGTTGGCCCTCGGGCAAAAGGCCAGCTTCTTGCTGGAAAGAGGAAGGCTGGTCTCAGCCAGGCCTTCTAGAAGACCCTGGAGGCGATGTTCCTGAACCTTCCCTTCCATTCCTATTCAATTCCCGGCCTCTCCTTACTTCCAGATTGGTTCTCTTCTCGAGGGTTTGCCTTTCACCAAACTGGGTTCTCACATAGGTTGATGGAGCACTGCCTGCCAAACCTCTGCTCCTTTAATCCTGCTCAGATTTGCAGAAACGGGTGTCTTAAAAGGATTACCTCTTACACTGAGGCGAGAGAAAGGGACAGAACTTCCCAGCCAACCTTCGCCTTTGACACAGAGAACCCCTAGCGCCAACTCTGGGTACTCCCCGGCTTATTTCTGGACCAAATCAACAGTGTGACCACCGCCAAGGAGGAACTGCGCACACTTTAAATGCCTGCAGTGTTGGCTCTAGAGGGTTCAGAAAGGCCAGGGGAGAATGTGCAACAGCAGCCAGAGCAGGAGGTAGGAGGAAGGAAACAGAAGGCGGGACAGTGGTTGTGTATGAGTGTTTGCAGGTTGATCGGGGTTTAGGGGCTTTTTGTCTGTTTGTTTTGTTAAGAAAATAAGGAGAAACTTCCCCCTACCCCATCCTGGTTCTAATGATGATAGATTCCACGCTGTATCAGGCCCCACGCCGGGGAGCCTAACCACAAGGAAAATAATGAGGCTGCATCCCAATTCGTCTGCATTAAAGGCGAGCCAAGCACTTTCGATAGGAAATATATCGATTCTTTTGCCGGAGCCGTGGTTTGTCCTACTCCTCGTGAATAATTACTACTCCTTTAGAAATTCATAATAATTACGACTTCCCACCCTCCACCCGCGTCGCTCTTTAAGGGCACCCGAACCTGGAGGGTGTCTCCATGGCTCCAGCGGTGTTCTCCGCAGGTGGGAGATAGGGCATGAGTCACTTCTTCCCAATCGGTTTTACTTTGGCGAGAAAGTTGATCCCCTCTCCGTACCTCACTTTCCTGTGTGTCAAACGGGGCTTTTACATTGTTAAAGACACTTACAGCTCTACCTCACTTGATTCGTGTTTGTTTGGGAGGAGGGGTAGACTTAACGAACTCTCCGAGGGAATGCGGACAGGGGAGGAGAAAGTAGGGGAAGCAAGAATTCACCTCCCCTCAGCCCGAACTCTGTGGTAATCACGTGACGCCGCAGCGCCGGAGGTTGTGGGGAAGTGGTGCAAACGAGCCGATCTGCCACAGGAAACACTGGGGACCTAGCGATCTGAGCTCAATGCTCCCGAAAGACCGGGAGAGGGAGGCGGGTCGTTAGAGTCACGACTGGGCGGTAGAGAAGTGCCCGCGGAAAGCGCCAACTCTACTTCGGGAGGGACCGAGCCCGCGCCGCCGGGACAGAGGAGGGCTGGTCTGCGGACTCTGGGCGGGGCGGAGCCTGTGGCTCTGTCCGTGGTTCTGAACGACCGCTCCGCGCGCCGGGCTCGCTCAGCCGCCGACCCACGACCCATTCAATCTCGCGGCCCGCGACCTCCCTCCGGGAAACTGCAGCACTCCTGCCTGTTGCCCCAGAAGCACCGAAGCTCGGCGTCGACAAAAAGTTCCCCAGAAGCTACGCTTTGGTGTGAAAGCTTGGGGTCTAGACCCGAGAGAGCTGTACCTATGTTTTCTTAAACCAGTTGGGATTGCTCGAGGTCACCTGAGGCTAAAAGCAGACAATAGAGCGCGCAGCTGTGGCGGCAGCGACTCCGGCTGGCAAACTTCCCGGGGCCCGAACACTCTGCGGCTTTGGTGAGACGACAGGGTTTCCGAGTCTAGCGTATTTGAAGCCTACGTCGAAGAAAGTTTCTCGCTTCTAACTGTAGAAGACGACTTGAAATGGCCTTTAAAAACAATGGGTGAGGAGGGTTCTGAGACCTCTGTGTCAGGAGGACGCTCCTCCCTCTGGTGGGGACGAGGGCGTCCAGCCTCCCTTTGCGGCCTTCACCGTCACTGCCTCGGATCCTTCCCGTCAGAATCCATTAGGGTTATGAGGGTGATGAGCCAGGCCTGGCCGAAGTCGGGTTCAACAAGAACGCGCAGAGCCCCCACGAGCCAGTTTCTAAGGAAACACTCGGTATTTCTAAGCGGCAATTTGTCTTATTGTGGGAAAAAGAAGCACTACATGAAAAGCCTCTCGGCTCTCCATTCTCATGCAGATGAGGTGATGCGCTCCGGCTGTGGCCTGTGTATCCTCCTCCCCAACGTATTTCCGGCTTGAACAAGAAAATACCCTCACTAATTTAAAGGAAGTAGGAGCGTTAGAAGTCTTTTTGCTACTCGCGGCGGGAGAGGCAAGCCGAGACACTCTCGCTGCTCCTGGGACCCCACGGTGCTCTCTATCCCAGAGACCCGGCTCTAGGCGCCACCTTGCTTTCCACCACCCAGAGCACCCGACTAAACGACAAAGGAACTTTCCGTAACGAAGGGCACCTGAGGAAAGGGTGTCTCTCGGTCCAACCCCCACCCTCACCCCCGCCAGCCCGCACCTCCATAGTAAACAAAATATACCAGAAAAAGCTGTTTGCAAAGAGGGTAATTAGGTTTTCAGCCCTCAGCAAAAACGCGGCGCACTCATTAGAAATTTAAACAACAGCCAGCAACCCTTGAGGGCAGATGGCGAACTTGGAAAATGCGCAAACGCGCTCCTAGGCGCGCGGAGGGGCACGAAGAAGCCGCCAATATATATTATCTCAATAAAAAGCCGCTCTTGGAAAGCTTGCATAGTAATTGAGATGGGCGCTCATTTCTGATCTGGGTTGGCATTTCCTCATCTCGAGCTGACAGAGCCAACTCAGGAAATTGCTGGTAATATTCATCTGGGGAGCACTTTCATTAAACGTAATTCATTCGACTTTCACAATAAATTGAGTGACATCCTTACAGCGGAACCTTTTTATCCTTGATTAAGTGCTTGCCAAGCTTTGGTTTCCCACTTTATTGTCACATTCCTTCAAGCAGAGTCGTCAACATGCCAATCGACAGCAGAAAAAATGTGCGCGCCTTGTTTACCAAGCTCCGGGAGGGGTGAGTGCTGACATAGAGAAAAAGCTAGTCGGAAGCTTGAGTAGCGGATAAATCAAGACCGCAACTTCCTGCAAACACGCCTCCAGACCTAAGCAATGGTGGCGAGGAGATTGCTGGGCGAGGCGAGAGAGCCTACCCGCCTTGCCACCCGGCTGCTCCTATAAGCAGCTGACCCGACCCGCGCCTCGCCAGACTGACTAGCCCGCCTGCTCCTATTAAATGGCGAAGACTGTTTAGGTCTTAGAATGAGATCTGAAGCTCCAAAAGGACTTGGTTGCTTCAAGGGAACTTTCCAGGATCGAAACAAAGCTAGGCACCTTACTTAAAAACAACCGAAAAAACAACTCAGAAAGAATGCACACTTCCTGTCTACTTGAGAGCATGCAACTTTCAGAGCTTCCATCAGCTTTATTTCTGGACAGAGGAGTGCAAGAAGAGTGTCATTCCTCATTCCCAAGATTCCCTTTTGACTCTTAAAATCAACGCAGCGACAGCCAAACCCATTCAGGGCTCTTCAGACCCCGGAATTCCAAGCGAAGCTGAGGATCACCTCGATATTTCAGGACTGGGAGAAACCAGGAAGGTGTCCCTTTGCCAATTCCTGCTCCCTTCTCCCCGACCCCCTATAAAAATCAAAGAAGGCCAAGACAAAATTGCTTATTTGAAAAGCAATATCCAAATGCTTTCACCACTCAAATGTCCTTTTGAAAATACTGTCCACAGTGGTTATTACCTGGACAATGCTGTCAATTTCTGTAGTCTGCAGAAAATTTTCCCTCAGATAGAAAAGTAGGACATTGGGCACCTATCTCAAAAAAATCAACCAATTTCCCTGCCACTAGATATATTTTTCACCCAGACAACACTTTCATTAAGGAGGAAATAGCCGTCAACAATTCAAAGCCAAATAGAAATCAACTTCACACAAAGAGGAGCCAGGAACTTAATGGCTTTCCGAGAAAATACAGCTGAGAAAGTTGGAGTGATTCTAGTTCTCCCCTTCTAATACAGAAGGCAGTTTCTCCCAGAAGCTATCACTAGAAGGCCCCAGACTACCATAATCCTCCTGAAGTGTGGCAGAAGGGCAACCCACCCAAGTGCTTCCCACACACCAGGAGAGCTGCTTTCTTGGTCAACAGAAAATTGAACACTTCAGGAAAATGCCTGGAATAGCAGCAACTTTTCCTTCCAGAGCCCTATAATATGTCTTGAGACTAATAAGTTTTCCTGTTGTGCTGCTGGGGCACAGGCTCCTTCAAAACTCTAGGTTTTGCTCCTGTATCAGGAAGGCTGATCTGGGGTAGAAAGATCAGGAAACACAGTGGTGTTGGGGAACTTTTAGTACCACCTCCAAGAACTGGCCTTAACAGAAACATTGACCAGCCACTGTTAGGTAGTTAATGCACTTTTCTTTTCAGAAATAAGCTCAAATTGTACAATTTTCAGTGGTCAATGGCTTAATTTTCAAAAGATGTAAAATGCCCATACCTAGTTCAAAGGATAGACACAGATGGTCTCTCTCCTGCTGCTTTTCCCTCATCTTCCTCAATTCTTAACAGCCACCTTCACACTGAGGAAAATTCACCCAAATGGTCTGGCTTCTAATAGTGCAGAGGTAGTACTCCATATATATTAATCACTCTTTAATCTCTAGTAAATGATTGGAGTAGTATTCACATTTTAAGGACACTCTAAATTCGAGGGAATAACTGACTCAAAATCTTTTTTAAGGACAAGGTTTTTCAATTCTCACCCATATTGGTTTAAAAAGTAAAGATTATTAGCAATTTTAATTCCTAGCAGAACTGGTAGGACCTAAATTGGAGGGTGAGGAGCCTTGTCTCCTGAAAATAGAACTGTGGCTGTGTGACTGATCACAATAACATCATTCGACCCCTTGCCAGATTCTCTGGACTCAATTTCTGAGTAACTTTTTTGTTGACATGCCCAGGGAGTGCTCATTAGATTCAGTCCTCAACTCTGAAAATGGCCACAGGTGAGCCGCCAACAGGACACCTCTGTTTTCTGGTCCGAGGTGCTCTCCCTGTGTGCCCTGGCCTTTAGTTTGATCCACTAAAAAGAACCCAATTTAGGACTCCCTTTCTTCAGAACCAGAAATCACATTTTCCTAGTTTATCCAGTGTATGCTTCAATTCAGTTAAAATGCTGTTGTCCTGTTACCCCCATTCTATCATACTGAAAACATCCTGGAATCAGTGCAGAACTGACAGGAGAATAAAGATTGCAGGACCTTTTTTTAAATTTTTAAACAAGTATTGATATGCCATAGGTTCCTCTCCTGATGAATTGAGACTTTTAAATCTATTATACACAAAACTCAATAGACTGAAAATTTCCTTGCCTTTATTTTTTAATAAAGCATTTATGGCTGGAGTTGGCCCTGTGGTGATTTTTTAGTATGCTAGCTAATATGCTTCAGAAGGTTACTTTGTAGACACATTTCTAATTAACTTCCCATTGCAGTACTAATAACCTTCCAGTTTGAAATAGAACAGACTCATATCTCGATAAACACAAAAACACTCAAAATCCTCAACCTAGAACAGGCATCCAAAGAAACCTGGGCTGAGAACTATTTTGACAACATTCACTCAAATACAGGCAGAAGAGTGTGACTTAAGAATAGAGCAATGACCTGCTGGATAGAGAATTGTTTTTCACTTAAAAAAAAAAAAAAAATCCCCAATTTGGGAATATTTAAGGTATTTCTCTATAAGCAGAAGCAGGAATATTTTTGTATAAGAAATACCTACACAAATCTTGTTCCCCTGGACATAATGTGGCAATCACTCCTTGGAAAACATAACTGGGATTCCAGGGGCTTAAAGGGAAAGATAGCTAGGAGGCAATGCATAAATAGAGCACCCTGTCACTTAACTTGTGGTGTGAGCACACGAAGACATAAAATTACTCATTAAACTCCTCCTTCTTGGTTTATGGAAACTCAGGAGAAAAAATAAAATAAAATAATGGTTTTGCCACGCTTGCCTTCTCAGAGTGTAACTTGAAGCAGCTCCTGACAAACTGCATGCATCTATTGCAGTTTCTTGCAAAGATCTAGGATGTTCTACGATACAGTTACAAATAAATGATAAATTCAGTCACAGTATGTGGTGTTTAATAAAATAGATGGAGAAAGAAGCTTCAACCATTTCTTGGTCTGTCTCATTGCCCTAGAGTTTTAATCAAGGCTCTCCACTTCCTTACCTGCCTAGAACGAACCTGTCCTGACTGCCCAATTCACCCTTTTATTTCCATGGTAAAAAACCAGCTCCCTGCTCTTCCAGGAAAATATCTTGGAATTCTGTGGGCAAATAACCGTGGGATTACAATCCCTGGAAATACTACCTCGGGTCACAGCCACCAGCCTTTTGTTTTTGTGTTACCGTGTGGTTTCTAATCCCCGACACACAAAACAACTTTAGATTGGAGAGAAAAGAATGGACTTCTAAATAGCCTTCTCTATTTTATTGTTCACATTTTGTATTGTTTTGAGTGAAACTGGAAAAATTGTCTTCTTTCTCCGTATTGCCAAAGGCATTCAGGTAATGAAGTCTGTAACTAAACGGTAATTGAATCAGCATAATTTGCACACTGAATGGTTTTCAAATGCTCCCAGTTTACAATTAAAGGAGAATTAATGCGCTTGTTGTTGAGAACGCAGCGCATTAGAATAAATCCAGCACTGTTGTTGTAATGAGTGGAAAACGGTTTAACTGCCAACAAACACATTTAAAATTTAACACAACGTATTGATTTCACTTCTGCTTTTGATAGATTATTTTCCAGACTATCGAAATACTTGCTCCAAGTAATAAACTGCACAACAGCCGCGAGCCTTTGCCGGGTGTGAGCACAGTCCAAGGACATAAGAATAGTGTTAAGGTTCGGGCCACGGGTAAAGGTATGCAG
>CM052887.1:35206070-35249417 GCA_028534135.1 Potos flavus | reverse complement strand
GAGGGAGCAAGAATGATTGAAGATGGGAAATAGGAAGGACAATTTTTGCATTCTGTCTGCGTTCCAGCCGGGGAACGCACAGACTTCGGTGACAGAAAGGCTGTTCTTTTGGATTGGCTGCCCTGGCTTTCACCTGTTTACCCTAAGGTGTCCTGTAGGCGAGGACACTGGCGCGCAGCGCCCTCTGGTGTCGGCGGCTGCGATAGTCAGGCGATAAAGATGCAAAGACGGGCAACACTGAGGGTTCTTAGGATTGAAGCTGAAACCCGTGAAAGGCACACACCCTCACATACATATTCACACACGCGTATACATACACACTCATTAACATAGAGTTCACACAACTAGCAGCCCCGCAGTCACATGCACCAGGGCAACAGCTGGGAAAAGCTCTCAAATGAAGGGTTGGCAACACTTCTGCTCCTGGGCTTGTGGGTTCTGAAGCCCTTGGGACTGAGGGACGGCACCGCCCCCCGCCCCATCCTGCTCTTCAGGCCCGTCAGAGAGCTCAGGCTGCCTCAGCCCAGAGCTCCTCGCCCCTAGCCAGAACACACTGAGCCCTCCGTGCGCTCTTGTGGCTTGGAAATAAGCTATGGGGAGTCGGCGCACTGAACACAACTTCGCCAGCAGGGTGCGAGTGTCCCTGGCCCTCCCTGAAGCCAGACACGAGAAATTGCTCTTTCCGTCTTGGCCCCACGCGGTGCCCACAGCTACCAACTCACCTCCACCCCCAGTTCCAACAGTGTCCAAATTCCAGACCCCCTAAACTCCACTCCAGAGAGACTCAGGCAGGGACTTTGCTTAGTATTTTCCTGACAAGGTCTGCCATTTCCTAAGGGGCTCAACCCTGGAACTGGGATTCCGTTATCTGGTGAAAAGAAGAGATTGGGAGGAGAGGGAAGAGAGCCGCTACATGTTTGCCGGGACAACCCTGACCTAACTCTTATCTAATCGCTTGTGGTGCTCTTATCTGATAAACTTGTCCTCTGTGAACCCTGCAAGTGAACAAAGTTACCACCACTTCTTTCTGTGTCATATCTCCAAACTGGTGGACTAGGTGGGTGGATTCACTTTCAAAGTCACAGACCCAGGCAGATTCGTGCTCCGCACTCTCTACCTCCATTTCCTTTCGTTTAAACTCTGTGAATGAACTAATGAGAGTTCCATGTATATTCAACCCTTTCTTTTGCCCTGTTTCCCCATAAAGGACCCCGTCCCACTATCTCCTCGGTTTCTGGGCGTCTAGGGCGCCTTAGACTCTGTTCAGAATCACACGCAGGAGATGGGGGACTGGAGCAAGAAATGAGGGTGGGAAACCCGGAAAATCCCGCAGGGATCCAAAGACCAGCTTGCCAAAGTTGTTCCAACACGGTCGCTAGGAACGCTGCTCTCGCTGAACTGGCGGTCTCACCCTCCTCCCTCGCACCCCTGGTTGTCTGGCCTCGCGACCAGGGTGGGATTGCGGGGGCGCCGGATCCGCAGCGACTTACCAAGTAGACGGTGGGCTGCAGGAGGAGAAGCACGTACCAGCACGCGGCCTGCATCCTCCCGCGTCTCAAACTTCCTCGGCGGTGCTTTCGCTGAGTCTTTGTTCCTTCAAAAACATAGATCCACCTGACATCCACTTTACGGAGCAAGGAGCGCTCTCAGCAGCCTAGATACAAATGAAATTAGACATCCCATGACCACGCAGGCAAGGTTAGGCTTGGCGACCAAGCGAGGAAAGGGGGTCGTGGAGGGGAGGGGTGGACCAAAAACCCGGAGGGGGGGGCAGGAAAAATTGAAAAGCGAATAAATCCAGCGCCTGAAACCAGCGAGCGCGCGGTCCGCAGGCAGGCAAGCAGGAGGGTAGGAGGATGAGGGGTTCCTTGCGCCCTGCACTCCTCGGGTGCGAGTTCCCGGGTGGTAGAGACAGGAGGTGGCGGGGCACACAGAGCCGCGTGCAGACTGGTTCCGAGCCCAAGCGTCTCTGGCAGCGAGACCTGCCCTAGTGTTTGATGGCCGGGCGGCTCGGACTTAAAGGCGGCGGCTGGTTCTTCGCCAGCCCTGGCAGTGCTCACACACGTACACACCAGCAGAGAGAGATAGAGAGAGAAAGAGAGAGGGAAAGCCAGCTGGAGAGACTGAGTGAGGGGAGGCGCGGGAAGAGGAAGGGGTAGGTAGAGCTGACCGGGATTAAGTGCTGGGTATCTTCACACGTTCCGTGGAGTGGGGGTGGGGAAAGTGAATGCAATTTGCATACAGTAAAGCCGGACTCAGTTTACCCATTCGAGTCCCCTGCACAGAGATACACGCACATATAAGCACATCTTTGGCACTACTTTTTTCGAGCCAAGGGACAGAGTCTGGTGCTAACTTCTAGAGTGGAAGCCCGCCCGGGTCTGTGAGGTCACCCGCCAGGCGCACTCTGTCCCCCAACCAGTGGCCCTCCTGCCGCCCCTTCCCCGTGTCTCACCACGCCGCCCCAAGATATCCTCTCCGGGACTGTAGAGGCGAAGGGTACGTACCGCACAGGACTAGGGGAGAAACCGGCGAGCAGGGACCGCTCTGGGCAGGCTCCATGGAGGAGCTACTCGGGCCTGGCGTCTCCCGCGCCCCGGACATGCTCTCCCTGGCGCTTCATCTCCATGCTCAGGCGCGGACCAGTCCCGCTGCTTCGTCCAGCCTCCGCTGAGTCGGCGTCTCAGTGCCGGGGTCGCGCTCAGGCTTGGTTCCGTGAGAGCCTAGGCTTGGCACAGTTGGAGTCACGGTGCAGGAAACTTAAGAGGCAAGAGCGGGAGGGGGAAGCGGAGGAGAAAAGAGGAAGAGAGAAAGGGAGGGAGTAAGAGAGGGAGGGAGAGAGGCGAATGCGCCGGGCGAATGCGCCGGACGGACTGGGACCGCCAGCTCTGGCTCTGGGACGAGCAGTTCTGGGCTCCTTGCTTTCCGAGGCTGCCGAAGGAAGGTAGAAATGACTTAAGGGGAGGAGACTGGGCAAGCCCTCGGGACTTGAACTCGAAAGATAAAACACTGGCCTTTCAGAAGAAAAAAGCCACACGGCAAGTGCAAATGGTCCGAGTTTCTGAGGGAGGGGTGGGGTGGCAAGACCTGGAGGTTCCTGGCGCACCGAGCAGCTGCACGTCTACGGCGATACTGGGAAGCCAGGGAGCCACTCCGGAGCGGAGTCGCAGGCCCTGTGCATGGTCCTGCCCGGCCACTGGGGGACGCTCTGGAGCACGCCGGGGTTCGGGACGCCGACGAAGTGGTGCTTTCTCCGTAGGTCTGCCGCTTGCGGCGCCTACCTTCCGGACACCGGCAATTACATTGGCACGTGTGTGAACGATTCCTCAGAGACTAATTAATACCCCGAATAAATAGATCCCGCTCCCAGGCTCTCGGTGGGTCCGGCCCGCAGGGAGAACTGGCTCCTGCGATGTCTCTCGTGGCCGCAGCGCCCAGTCCCCTGGGAGCGTGAGAACTGCGACCGCCAGAGGAGTGGTGGGGAGCGCAGTGGGGCGGTGCGTAGGGCAGGAATGGGCGCAGAAGGGTGCAGGGCCCCCCGGCCCGCCTCGGGCGCAGACTCGGGGCGCCGCGGACCTGTGGCTGCGGGGCCGGATGCGGGGGCGCTGCGGACCGCCAGCCATTCAGCGCGCCACAGCGGAGAGGACTGGGCGACCTTGCGCGAACATTCGACTCCTCGCCGTGCGCTGGGCCGCGCGCTGGGCCGTGCGAGAGGAGTGGGGTGGAGGGGGAACGCGGGTAGAGGCTTTGAGCCTTTGCCACCTCCCTCGTTCCCGACACCTCCTACCAACCAGCGTCTCCCACTCTCGGCCTCTTTGCTCTGACTTTCGCTGTCTTTTCTCCATTTCTCCCTGTCTCTCTCAGTATCTTTCTCATTGTGTCTCCTTTCTTTCTTGTGCTCTGTGCCTGTTCTTTGGCTGCATCTTTCTACTTCTGTTGTGTCTCTTTCAGGAATTTCGACTCTCTCCATCTCTGTATTTCTCTGTCTCTACCTCGCCCCGCCATTCCTCTCAAACCTTGTCCTTTTCTTCTTCCTTTCACTCTCCAGCACACAACCCTCAAACCAGCTTCGCCCTTATCTGATGAGATCCCGGGACCAGGCCCTTCTAGTGCTGGCCGTGCTGCCAGCGCCTCCTCGGGGTGCCCAGACTCAGTCAACAAGTCTGAGCACGGCTGAAAGCATTTTTCTTCCCCCCACTTCGTCGGTTACTTCTCCAAGCCCGCCCTTCACCAGAGCTTGACCTGGAATGATGCCCTCTACACAATGAAATTTCGATTAATAATCTGTAAGAGTTGGGCTGAAATTTATCTCAGGAGCCCTAGTTGATGGCATCCAAATACGACTGTGATTTTTAATGAGTCTTGAGGAGTCCTTTCCTCCAGTGTAGCTATCTGTTCCCCCATTGGGGGCCCAGACACAATAGGTCCTGGAGGACTATAGGTTGAGTTCCCCTGGAGAAGCTGCTAACCTTCCAGCTCCCAACACCACAATCAGCAGAACCGCCCTATTCTGGAACAAAGGCAGAAAAAACCCCACTGAGACCTTCCCCTGGAATCAGACCTCCAGTTTAGATCCCCACTGGAGGACATACTGCCAGGTACTTTGAGGGCTACACTTTCCCTTCCAGCTAAAAATAGCTCTTTAAAGAGCAAACTCTTCTAATCTCAAAAGTTGTACTCTGCTGCTGTGACCTCTTGGAATTCATTGGGGCATATGCAGAGTAAGGCAGTGAAGCACATTTTCTAAGTGGGACTCTGAAAATGCACTTTGGAAAAAATGCACATTTATATATAGCATAGTTGCAATGTTAGCTTGGCTATCTTCATTTACCTGGTTTTTCATGTTCTTAAAAAGTTTAAAGAAAAAAAATAAATGTTAGGGCACTCATATCTGAGGCTCAAGGGTCCAAGTAGAGCAAGGGAAGCTCTGTCTCCACCCTTTAGGATTCAAGAGGCCATCCTAAAATTGATCCCCACTTGTACATGAGCTCCCAGGCCCTCCCAAGCTGGAGTGTGGAGCTGGAGTGAATGTTGCCTACCTCTTCCCAGATGCCCAGGTACAACGCTGTCAGGGATGAACTTGGAAGATGACCTTTGGGAAAAATGAGAAAGAATCAGGCCAGCTTTGGGATATACCAAGTACTTTTTTCTAAACCTTACTTCAAAAACATTCTGCCTCTAGTGCCATTTAGCCTTAAAAATTACTGCTTATGAAATAGAGAGACGATCAAGGACCTTAAAATCTCTGTCTGAATGGGACTGATTATTTAAGAAAAGCACCACAGGCACCTAGTAATGGGAACCGGTCTGACACTTTGTTCTGTGACAGAGGGTGCCAAAGAGCTTTTTATGGTAATGACCTGAGACCTTCTGCCCAGACATTCAACTCTTACTGATCCTATGAGACACTTGGCCTGAGATATGAAACAGCAGTGGATTGTCATTTTTTGTATCTTTGCTAGAGTCTTCATTTCCTGTAATACTCAATTAGAAAAAGGCACTAAGCCAGGTAAAATTTATCACTGTTTCTGCTAAACCTCTCTAATTTTAATGACATAGTATTGGGGGGTAGGAGGCAATGGGAGACAAGGATGGCTCGTTTACCCTCCTTCTTTCCCATCATTTGCTTTAAAGAAAAGTAAAAACAATAAGAACATGATTTTCAGACATTCTTCTGTTTAAAGTGTTATCCCCTCTAAAATACATTAGAATACATCCGCAATCACCCTTACCAGGATAGGATAGAAATGTATCCTTAAGGAGTACAGTATTTGTGGCAATTTTTTTTCAGACATTGCTCTGAAAAGTTTATGTTAAGAATCATTTTGGAAATCACTCTCTAAATTTTGTACATGATGCAACTTAATACACATGTAAACTCAGCATCAATTATAACCATAATTTTAAAAATATAAAAAACAATCCTCTGCCCTCTGCTTTTTCCCAATTCCACCTGATCCAATCTGAAATAGAATAAGGCAATATATATTCTTCTCCAAGAAATATGTCTTTTAAAAGAATTAAAATGAGCTAACAAAAGGAAACAGTAATATTAAACAATTTTCCTGATAAGTAAAACCAGAAAAAAAATAAAATTAGAATTCATCTGAGATATACTGGTAATTGTGTTAACTCTGTATTAGCTGTTTTGGTTGGTTTGGTTTGGTTCACTTGTATGACTCTCTTTTTCTGAGGGGGAAAGAAAGGGCAGAAGTTGAAAGTCTGAATTATTTTGGAGCTGGGGAAAAGAAAGAAAGAGATTAACTTTGAGTTCTACAAAACTGTGTCCTAAAATGAACCTGTCTTAAAATGTGTAAATATCATCTTTTACCCAAAATCCAAATAAAAACAGAAAACGGTTGTTATGGAGCACCTAGCTGTGGTCCTGCCTAAGCTCCACGCCAAATTATATCACTTTGTATATAGTAACTGCATTGTACCTATTTTCCCTAACAGTGACACAAAACTTATAAGGCATGCATTATCCTTCTGCCTTGACCTCAGTATAGCCTGGTATTTGTATGCTAATGACCTTGGACAAATGCCTGAGGATTCCTCTGGCCTTAATACCCTCCCCTCTATAATGAAGAAGTAGGATTAGATGATGTGTCAAATGCCTTTATTCTATTTTTGTATGATTAAATAAATGTAAAGTCATCTCTGCCTTAAAAAAATTCACAAATGACAATTGTATACATTATGATTTTCAAAAATATTAACAATTTAAAAGAATATATTTTATTCAGTCCATTGCAAAGATTTTAGACAAGTGTGTTTGTGGGTTTGAGGCCTTATTGTGCATTTCTTCTGCACCCCACCCTCATAACCTTTTTTCTAGGTCAAGGGTTGACTCTATTCTTCTGCACCTCACCCTCAACCTTTTTTCTAGGTTAAGGGTTGACTCTATTGTATTAATTACATCACTTTTTTCAAATAAATTGTTCGCACGTTTTTAATGTCATTGATTTATGAGAATGTACACTCAGAATGGCATCCCTATTAGACTTATGAATATTTGTTTAAAAGACCCATAGCCATTTCCACTACCTTTGTAAAATTTTTAAATGTCACTCAGGACAACTAAGAAATTCCCTGGCCCTTCCACACCCCAAGCTATTTTGCTAGTAGAAGGAAGGAAGTATCATTTGCAAAGTGATTTGGTATTTGAATGTAGTAGAATTTGGTTAATAACTATGAGGCATGTGTGCTAAATTACCTTTACAAGAATGCTTTAATAACAAGATCACTGGACTAGAGAGAAAAAATAGCCGTCAAGCTTTGGAATAAAAAAAAAAAAATTAAAGAGAATCAAAAAGCTTTATGTAGAAGGCATTTCTTTTTTAGAGGTAATTTATATGCTCAGTCTTTGTATCCATATTTCATTTATTCTGCTAGGTGAGAACAGAGGGTTCTCAAAGGTAGGGTAGTTTTAATTATACTCACAAACTTTAAAAAGAGAATGAGCACAATAAGAGAAATTGAAGAAAGTCAGCATTAAAAAGGCAGTTGAATGTAAAAGGTGGGAAGACTGGGGTCATCGCTCAAAAATCATAACTAAAAAATTTTAAAATATCATGACTAAGCAAACCTTTGCATTATGATCTAATTACAAAAATTCTTCATGGTGGTCCCTCTAGGGATTATTAATTGACAGTTCCCTGAAGCAGAATCATTAAAGACAAAGAACTTGATAACCAATGTTCTGTTAACAAAGTGAAACACAGTCTATTGCTTTCAGCCAGAAAGAATACTGGGGCTCTGAACCACATAGAGGTGGAAGAAATTATGAGGACAAGGCTGCAAGCACTGTGGTTGCCTGAATGCTGAATATGAGGCTGCGAATGCATATTTCATCTCCATAATCTAAAGTCCAAGGCTAGTTTGAAACACACGTCTTTCCAGCTTTTATCCTGATATGGCAATATGAAAACAGAACTGAAAACTACAGGATTTATACAGGCAAGGAGGAAATGGCTGCTTCAACCCAAATATCATAATGATAAGAATGTCTTGGATTAGACATGTTTTAAATAAGAACTTTCACAGGGATGCAACGACCCCCTCAATTTCCCTTTTAACATCAGATTAATGAAAACAACTATACCAGAATTTTGCCATAATTAACTTCAAGGGTGATGCCATAAGAATCACATAATCTTACATTTTTCTGCTGCTTCTAGCTCTAATAATAAAATGCTTTTTATAAAACTCAAAGCAAAATGGTGTAACATCAAATTTTGTATTAAACTGGGGGGTAGTTTCTCAAACGTCCACAGATTTCAATAGGATCATAATGGCTATCCATTTAGAGTGTTATTAGGCACATGCCAGGAATTGTGCTCTGTGTTTTATGTGCCTTATCCTGCTGTTTGCCTAGTAATTCCGGGAGCATCAATTTGCAATTTAGTTTTGAAAGGAAACTTCCCACATTAGATAAGAAGATCTCCTTCCTCACACTCGTTCTCCATCAAAGCTAACTTCAAATCTGAGAGTCGCTGGACCATTCATTGCCACTCCCTCCTGCTTGTAACTCTCTATTTCAGCTTCAGTATCACCGTTCCCTCTCCAGATCTTTCAACTAATCTTCTAACCACTCCTCAGACTATCCACATGCTAATCTGCATACGTTAAAAACTAGTGCTTCTGAGGGCTCCATCAGTAACTCTTTTCACTCTGACCAGGCAATCCTGTCTGTTCTCATGGTGGTCTGTTCCCAACTAGTTCATAAATCCAGCTGTAATATTTTTCCTGACCCACCTATCCAATTGTCCACTTAGATGTTCTAGATATACTTTGAATTAATATAATATAAAACTGAACACATTATTACCACTGCATTGCACATTACATAGTCTGTTAGTTGGTGTGACACATTCTAGAGTTCTCTACTTATAACAGGATTAAGTTCATGCCCTTTGCCAAGTGACCTCATGGTGGAATAGGAGATTTTTCCTCCTCATATATGCAAAGTTTCTTTCTCTGTTCCTTCTTTCTTCCTTCCTTCCTCCTTCCTTCCTTCATCTCCTTACTTCCTAGGAAATCCTTCTTTAGCATTCCTTTCAATCCTAATCAGTGTCTTCAAGAGGCATAGCATGTTTCCAAATTGTTCCTCTGGCCACCAAGAGAATAGCACACACCAGGTAGAAACGGCATTCTTTATTATGGGTCCTGAAATGAAAAACCACTTGGAGCAGACCAGAACCTGACCTGTGACCTGGAGCATAGCCACCAAAGCGGACTTGCAGTCCCACAGATTCAAAAGTGAGCAATAAATGTTTATTGTATAACTATCAAAATGTTGGGGTTATTCGTTTTGCAGTCAAAGTTGACTAATTAGTGATACCACTACCATACTGGAAAACAAAAGTATCAGATTCCCTTATGCTTTTTTTCCTACACATCAAAAATAAAATTACTAACACCTCTCAACTTTTCACATGATTATCTCTCCTCTGCTCTGTTCCTGCCACTGACTGAGGCTCATATCGTCAGTCACCTGGTCTATGGCAATGGTCTTCTAACTAACCACTGCCATGCTCCCCCCCCCACATACCCCCCGCTTTCAGCTTCTACCTCCGTATACATGTCCTCCTCAGTGCCACCTGGATGACAGAGCTAAATCATCATACACTTGTTTAAATCTCTCACAGCCTCCTGTTTTACTGTTTACAGAATCAAGTCAAATTTCTTAGCCCAGCACAGAAGACTCTTGAGCTGACTCTGTCATCCTCATGTCCTGCCTCCTGGCCCCCACTTGACTGCACACTTCACATTAATCAGTTACAAAATCTTTAGAGCTTCCAACACACAACTGTATGTCTCAACTTGGGGCCTCTGCACCTTCTTCCCTTTGTTTTGAATCCTCTCACCCCAACCTCTAGATGAACCCCTAATCTTCCTACAAATCTTTGCTCTGAGATCACCTCCCATCTTCTCCACTTGTCTCAGAGATTTGCACACTAGAACATATTATTGAATCTATTACATCATGCTGTTTATACATTTGTCTTCTCTCCTGGACTTTGTCCTTCATTTTTGTACCCCTTGCCTTATCTTGGACTAGACTAAGTTGAATATTCAACCACACTTGGCAAGTACAGTGCCCAGAGAATAGCCTAGTGCACCTCTTAAAAGAAAGCATATCAGAGACTCTGGAATAACAAGTCTTCCTCTATGAAGTACATGAATAGTACATAACTGGAGAAGGTTTTGAGGAAATTCTCAGCCCAGTGAAATTAGTAAAAGGAACAGGACCAGTGTGGGAGGCTTAGGCCAGAAGGCATAAGCTCCTCCACCCCAAACACACTCGAAGCCTTCTCAAAATCGGGGGCTGAATGAATAATCTGGTCTGAATGTGTTTGACTGATTAACCCCCAAGAATACCTTGGTACCAAAAAGTCCCCAGATATCCTTAAATTTTAGTTTCATCTTGCATAGGTATACCCCAGATCCTATCTCACATTTCAGTTGTTTCACCTCTTAATTAGTTTCTTATCCAAAGATGTATTATAATCAGATCCTGCTTTATCCCCTCTGCTCTGAGGACCAGGTGAAAGAGGGCAGAGGATGGAGAGAGGAGAGTCCAAGAGAGGAACACAAACAGCACCATCCTAACACTACCTGGATTCTGGACCTGGTAATGGGGTAAACCCATAGAAAAACAGAATAGTAGGCCTTAGGATTCTGGGCTCCTGAATGAATCTTTTTGGTAGAAAGTAGAACTATGAGATCTTTGGTCAAGGAAAAACACTAGCACTTTTCCTGTCACAGTTAAACTGCTGACATGATAATGGTGCTTTCTTCATGGTCTCTGAGGACTCACTCAACACCCCTGAATCATGTCTCCCTCCCTCCATTGACAGGACTCTAAGGTAAACTGTAGTCTCCATTTTACTGGATTTGGTGGACTTTCTCAATTTTCATATCAATTCTCCACAAAACCATCCTTCTGGGTTTCTTTTTTATGTCTTTGGCAGTTCCTTCTTATCTCTGGTGCTGGCTATTCTTTCCAACTTTCCCCAGGGTTGTCAGTGTTCAGTCTTTCAAGCCCTTCCCTTTGGCCTAAACTGCACTCTAGTACTTCAGCTACCAGTGGACATCTTCATCCAAATGTTCTACCGTTGTCTGACACACAATGTTCAAGAATGAACTCACCATGGGGCACCTGGGTGGTGCAGCTGGTTAAGTGTCCGACCCTTGATTTCAGCTTAACTCGCGATCTCAGGGTCCTGAGATGGAGTCTCACATTGGGGTCCATGTGGAGTCTGCTTGGGATTCCCTCTCCCTCTACCCCTCCCCCCTGCTCTTTCTTTCTAAAATCTTAAAAAAAAAAATTAACTCACCAATACCCCCAATAACCACCCCTCCAACACAGAAACATGTTCCTACTCACAGCTAACCTAATTTCATTAGTGGCTCCCAAATTTTCTCTGTACACAGCCTTTAAAGCTTAGAATTAACTCTCATTGTTTTTGTATGTATCTCCTGGACCAGTCAGGCACACTGTCTTGTCAAGTCGTCCTTTAGAAAATCCCTTGCATCCACTTCCTTGCCACTGTAGACCACATCTTCATCATCTCCTATCTGGACAGCTACCTTCTAACTGATTTCCCTGTTCGTAATCTAGTTCCCCAATTAATCTCATTACTACAAGCATCATAATGGTAGGAACTATATCTTATTCACCTGTGTACTTACAGCACATAGTAAATTCTCAATAAATATGTGCCTTATGAACAGCTCAATTCTTTATGCTACCTCCAGATTATTTCTTAAATAACATATTTGCCATATTATTTCACTGGGCACACGCATACTTTATCTTCCCATGTCCATAGCAGCACTATTTTTGTATATTTTTTCCAATCAACTCTTGAAGAAAGAGTTTCTGAGCGAGGGCTCAGAAACATGACAAGCAAAACAGAAATGTAAAGTGTCTCTAGTTAAATCTGGGGTAGAATGCTAGATCTACACCTATAGCCTTCTCTATGCCACCTTCTTTCCTCTGTCCCATCCCCAAGCAATTCTAGAGTTAGTAACTGTCTAGGGTACCCTAAGACAGTAGTTTCCAAACCTTAGTTTGCTTAATTTTCACCTAGAGGGTTTATGATTTATTAGTCTAAGCCTTGATCCTGAAAATGATGCATTTTAACAAGCGTGCAGGTGATCCTGATAAACACTGTCAGAAGAATGCACTTTGAGAAACCTTACCTTAGAAAGTGGTGGATTGGAATGTAAAAACCCTATCTCATAGGGTGACATCTGAACCTCCTGTGCTAGCAATTAAAGTCAAAGCCTCATGAGAAGATGACAACTGAGTAAATATTGAAGGAGGTAACAGAATAAGCCATGTGGATATATTTGGAGTAAGAGCTATTCAGGCAGGGGTGCCTGGGTGGATCAGTTGGTTCAGCATCTGCCTTCAGCTCAGGTCATGACCATGATCCCAGGATCCTGCGATTGAGTCCCACATCAAGTCCTGAATTGGGCTCCTTGGTCAGAGGGTAGACTGCCTCTCCCTCTGCCTGCTGCTCTCCCTGCTTTTGCGCACTCACGCACTTTCTCTCTGGCAAATAAATAAAATTTAAAAAAACAAAAAAACAAAAACAAAACAAAAACAAAAAAACCAACAGACTGAGAAGGAGTACTCACTGATGTTGGGGGAAGCCTGGAAGGAGGAGGAGGGAACTCAGTCAAACGCCTTGATAAGTCAGGTAAGACTGGAACTAACAACGAAATTTACAACTAAGGAAGTCTTTGGTGACCTTAACAAGTTGTGGATGAATGTGGGGAAACTGGAACAAATTCAAGAAAGAAATACAAAAAGCATGAGTGTGCACAAAGTGAGTATAGGCCAGTCTTTACAGATGTTCTTTCACCCCTTTTTAATTTCCTTCTACCTGAGTCTCTGTACCATCTAGTACCACTGTACTCATATTGGCATTTTATCATATTTTGCCCTCAATCATACTTACTATGTTTACATCCTCTTTCTAATTTGGAAGATCTTAATAAAGAAAATCAGTATCTCCTTTTACATCTGCAAAATCCACCTCAGTGAGTTATAGAATTCTGCACCTATAGTATTTGAAAACACATGATGAACTAATAAATATTTATCTAATGACATTCTCTACCCCTTTCTCTAGTTCTTCTGATTATAATTTTATTTTTTTTAAAGATTTTATTTATTTGTCAGAGAGAGACAGAACAAGCAAAAGCAGGGGGAGAGGCAGGCAGAGGGAGAATCAGGCTTCCCGCTGAGCAAGGAGCCCAATGTGGGACTTGGTCCTGGGATCATCACCTGAGCCGAAGGCAGACACTTACCCGATGGACCCACTCAGGCATCCCTGTCTGATTATAATTTTAATTATAGGTCAAATTTCTACTCCTCACTTTGAACTTGAAGGGCCTTCATGAAATGGTCCTATCCAAAATGTATCTTTAAGTATTTTCTTATACGGCCCTCTGCTTTAGTTAAGATAGTTCACTGACCATTTCCTGAAAAGACAACATTTATTTTTACATGTCATTTTAACTATAATATTATCCTTGTCTGGAAATTTCTCCTCCAACCCAAGGGCTTTTCTCCTCTCAGAAAGTAACCAAGAAAGAATCCTAATCTCAACTTTTGGTGCTCTTTTTTTTTTAATATACAGTTACTCCAGATTTTAGGCTAAGTGTCTATACCTCAACATCATGATCTCTCATATTATCTACTGGATTCAAAAATTCTACTTTTATATACATTCAAGATTTTAAAAAAAATATCTTAGACAAAACTTAGCATTTTTAGCTTTCTGTTTATTCTATCCATCAAATAACACTTTTAGGACCAATGAAAAATCAGATGAGAAACAAAATATCACCACACATGAGGACATTTAATGAAAGATTAATATGAGAGAATGGATAAGTAAATGAAGGGACGGATGGATAGATGAAAAGGACTTTACACTACGGTTATCTCATTCATTTTACAGTATCTTCTTTAATACTCTCCAGAGCCATAGGATGCAAGTAGTATACTTTTTATAAGATGATGATGAAATAGTATTTTTAAAAAAGATTTTATTTATTTATTTGAGTGAAAGAGAGGGAGAGAGAGCATGAGTGGGGAGAGCTGAAGGCAGATGCTTAACGGACTGAGCCACCCAGGTGCCCCTATGGTGAAATAGTCTTAAAAGAGGTTTACCTGCCCAAGGCTATGCCAGGATGTTGGAAGCTAAATCTCCGATTCTAGAATCTAGCCCTTTCCCATTTCCTTCATATTTGCTTGCTGGATAAAAATATAAAACCACTCAAAACCTAATTCAAAGCTGTTTTCCAACCTCTTCACTTAGATAGAAATGAAGAGGTTTTGCTGAATTTGTTTTTCAATGAAATTGTAGTTCTTTATTCTTTTCTTCTTTATTAACATATGATCTACTAGTCTCACCATTGGTTTGGGCATTTACCTAACAAAGTATCAGCAAAACAAAGTGCATCATTCTTAAACAACTCTGGTTGGGTTTTGATCTGTTTACATCTCGAGGCATTATCAGACTACCATTGACTCCAACAGTAATGGTTTACAAGTTTGAGCTCCTGAAAATCAAAATAAAAATATTCTCTGGGAATACATTTCCTCTTTGGAGTGGACTTCCTTCTATCATAAGACCCTCCTCTCAGATTTCTCGGAGGCCTGGGTGGCTCAGTCATTAAGCATCTGCCTTCCGCTCAGGTCATGATCCCGAGGTCCTGGGACAGCAGTCTGCATCGGGCTCCCTGCTCAGCAGGGTGTCCACTTCTCCCTCTCCCTCTGCTGCTCCTCCAGCTTGTGCTCTCTCTCTGACAAATAAATGAATAAAATCTTAAAAAAAAAAGACCCTCCTCTCAGCTTTCTGATTTTAAAAGAACAAAGAATAGTTTATTAAGCAAGTACTTTCTGAGCCTATATAAACCCCACATCTCAGATATACTTAAAAAGGTGTTCTGTTTACTTCGTTAGTATGGAAACTCTTATGAATTTTGAAAGCTTTCTTAACCTTCTTAGGTCACTAGGGGACCGTGAGAGAGCTGAGTGAATAATTTAGTAACAGGTACCCCAACATGATGAAATCTTTCAAGGTTAACAACAAAAATCTGGCAATCTTATTTGCTTTACTTTTGGTCATGGGCTGTAAGTAAAAAACTATGAAAGGAAAGTTATATGGCAACACATGATGCTATAAAAGAAGTATATTCTCTAAGAAGAAGAACCAACTAGTTAAGGCAGCCAAGTAGTTCACTCAGCATCCCGAGTGCCCATCCAGGGTACTCTCAGTCTGTACCTTATAATCTAAAATCATCTGTCCCCAACCTTGAGGTTATGTAGAGATATTCGGAGGAGTTGTGTATAAAACCAAAGTGCAGGTTCACAATTTGCCATGAAAACAACCAAAAAGTATTTAATGTTACATAAAATGAGAACATAACTAATATACAGTTAAATTTAAGTTAACTTATCCCGATTTCATATTTGTCAAAGGTAATTTTATTTTATTTTATTAAAGATTTTATTTATTTATTTTTGAGAAAGAGACCATGAACAGGGGGAAGGGCAGAGGGAGAGAATCTCAAGCAGACTCCACACTGAGTGTGGATCCTGACACAGGGCTCTATCTTACGACCCTGAGATTGTGACCTGAACCGAAATCAAGAGTTGGATCCTAAATCAACTGAGACACCCAGGCGTCCTATGTCAAAGATAATTTTAAAAATTAAAGCATTTGGTTTTATTAGACATATTAACATTATCATGTGTCTAATATAGTTTGGATTTTAGTTTCTGTAATTCAAAATAAGGTGAACTATATTAGACACATGTTGATTTTGTGAAAAATGATCTTCCAATTGACTAAGATACTATTTATCTTTAGACTATGTATTTATATATATATATTTTTTAAAGACTTTATTTATTTATTCCACAGAGAGAGAGAGATCACATGTAGGCAGAGAGGCAGGCAGAGAGGGGGAAGCAGGCTCCCCGCTGAGCAGAGAGCCTGATGCGGGGCTCGATCCCAGGACCCCGAGATCATAACCTGAGCCGAAGGCAGAGGCTTCCAACCCACTGAGCCACCCAGGCGCCCCTATGTATTTCTATATTTTAAATCTTAAGTTTACTACTTCTAAGTTATGTCTTAAGGTTTTAGAAACAGTTAATGATAGACTCTCTCCAGGAACTGTGGAGAAATTTGACAAAGAGCTGATTGAAAAATCAGGTATATGCTTTCTTTTATCATTTTCAAAACGAGAATAAAAATGTAATGATAATTAACCCTGCATACTATTTTCTCTTTTGCCAAATCTTAACAGACTACCAGGAAGTGCAAACCTTTTGATGAAAATGGACAAACCCTCAATGGAACGATTATGAAGTTTTTTCCTGTTGAAGAGTGAAGATGAAACATGAAAAAGATCAGCTTATGCAGCAGACATTTTTCATTCTTTTTTACAATGTGAGCAAATGGAAGGTGAAGAAAGAGCCTTCACCTTTCATCATGTGCTCTGCTATGCTCCAAGATTTACAGTGACCCTTTAAATTAAAAAAAAAAAAAAAAAGGAAAAAAAAAAACCTGCACAAAATAAGGAAACTGTCACTGGAGGAGTGACTATCAAGTAATTTTAACATGGATTACAAAGAGTTTATGACTGTTATCAAAATTAAGACCATTACTTTGAGGATCAACAAAATTTGAAAATGGGAGCATCCAAAACAAAGGGATGTTGTTTTTCCAATGTAATTTGTTTTGAAAAGTTATTCGCCAGTGAGCACTGTAAAAACTCTATTTCACTCATGACAAAACTGCACTTAGATTTTTAGTGAGTGAAGCCATAGTCAGAAGAGAAAGAAATCTGATCATTTGCATCACTTTTAATGTAAAATTTCACACACTCCTTGATTCTGACAATGGTGTGATTTGTAAAGGACTCTTAATTATGGTCAATTATTACAGTCCTCCAGCGCCACCTAGCGTTTACCACATATTTCTGTTGCCCAGCTCACCTATTCAATCAAACTAACAATTTCTTAAAAAAGTATTCATACAACAAACTGAGGGTGGCTGGGAGGGTAGGGGCGGGTAGGGATAGGGTGGCTGGGTTATGGACATTGGAGAGGGTATGTGGTATGATAAGTGCTGTGAAATGTGTAATTCTGATGATTCACAGACATACCCTCGGGCAAATAATATATTATGTGTTAATAAAAATTAAATTAAATTAAATTTTTTAAAAAAGTATTCATACATCCTAAATTAAAGGAACAGGAAGCCTTCACAGCTTGATTTTCAAATCTTACAGTCAAGATATTTTCTGTTATATTCTTTTAATACATCTAAATTGCTGAAGGTCTCTTGTTATTTTTGTTGAAGTCAAAGTCTTTTATGTCTTTGGAGTTCATCCCCATTGACAAAGGTTTCATTAACTATTGCTTTCTGGCAAACTGATGTAATTATAAGGTTGGCCTTTTTTCTCGTAAAAGGTAAGTCATTTTATGATTGATTCAGTTGAGTATTTTAGAGATTTTAGAGTGGAAGCCTAAACATATATGAACTGGGTTTATAGAAGCAGCCAAGGAAACATTGAAACAAAGGATGACGACTAAACACCCAATGTTTGTGAACAGACTTCATTGAGAACACTCTCCGGTTCTTGTTAGAAATAGTGGTCACAAAAGGTTAAGGTGAGTGACATCTACTTCCCCACAACCTCATTATCAAATGATAATTGAAAGCATACCTCAGATCAAATTATGCCACACCTATAGACATATATTAAATAAATATTCAATAGCAAGCACATACAAAACTGTTCGTATAGTCTGTAAGTTTAACAAAATCCTGGTTCCTTCTTCCCAGTGCTAACCAAACTGCCTTGAATAATAGATTCACTAGAGGCAAATGTGGCAACATTCTTGAGGCACGATTTTGTTATATTATGATCAGCGTCAGGCAACCAGATATCATTCTAAACCAATGGCTGGACACACGGCCACTTAGAGGTAAGGCAGTATGTACCATCTTTATGGAAGAAAGCTATAGATCTCTAATTTTACTTCATGGTAATTACTGAAATTAATTTTGTCATACAGAGAAAAGGTGGTGTTAAAAAATATGATCCACTCCAAGTGTCAAATAGGTTAGGTATGTCACAGAATAGCGCCACCACCAGCAAAAAATTCCCTTGTTCTTAACGCACATGGAAATGAGATGGTCTCTATATGTGCCTCCAGGAAATATCCTATTATTCTGGTTTTCTCTTTCTCAAATCTCTTTATCAAAGTAATCCAACAACCAGAAAAATGTCTTTGCTTCTAGATAAGAAATGCTACGATTGGGTCAGATAAAAAGCATTGTCTAAGGAAACAGAATTACAATCTGGATCTTTCTAATCCAGATATACACCAAGGTAATAAACTAGCTTGGTCTACTCATGGAAAAGCCAAACATTACTGTGCAACCCCAGTCAGTTAATAAAGGAGGAAGGAGAAAGTTCATCATTTAGGCCTGACTAGCCATTTCCAGCCAAGTCAGTGAGTGGAGAGGAATCTAGATTTCCTATATAACAATTTCAGCTTCTTTGTTTACAAAATATGAATGGGAGCAGAAATGTAACAGGCGATTAACGCTCGAGAGGAACTGTGATATCACCTTGGACTCAATTTTTCCAAAATATTTCAAAAGACATTTGTTTTGACTTTTGTACAAAAGAAATTTTACAATACTTTCTAACATTAATAAATTTGTTTTGAAAATAATTAGTAAATATATCATTTCACTTCAATACATTAGGAGATATATCCAGGTTCAAATACTCCTTTTATAGGTGACTTGAAGGATGTCCTAAAGTTCACATGTGCCTAAATATCTCCCCACTTGCTAGTGTGATGCCATCTTCCCTTCTTGCCGAAGCTCCAATTCTCGACTTTAAAGTCAGAACTCTGATTTAGACAACCCCAAAAGAATCAGTTCTCAGTTTTAAATCCTAGAAGCAGAGGTTGTAAACACCCTAAAAATGTATGCAAAATATTGTGTATTTATATATATGACCCCCTTTTTGTTTCTGGAAAGTGTGTTCCACAGCTTTAATTAGATTTCAAGAGTGTCCCTGCTCTGACTCAAAGAGCTAATGAGCACTGTCTACAGGACTGAACCAGCCCCTCCAATTATCTTATTATTACAGAATTATCTATTAGAGTTACCCAACTTTCCTGACAGGATACAGAAAATCCACGAGGAAGTTAGATCTTTTGCAGGTAAATGCTACCTTGCATGACTCAGCCTTAAAGTACCAGGTTCTGTGATTAAAATCCATGTTTGACAGGCATGGTCTCTGCAGTGAGGCATATCTGAGGTTGCTGTTTCCACTTTGTCATTCTCCTTATGTGACTGGTTTGAGCCACCTCTACTTGCTACCTGCATCCCTGCCATAGCCCAGTGACTGCTTCTGCCTTTGCCTTTCCTCAGTCTGTCCTCAATGCAGCCACTAGAGGAGCACTGGAGGTCGTATCACCTCACTCCCCAGTCTTCTCATGACTTCTCACACCAGCCAGCAGGAAAGCCAGTGAAGTAAAATGGCCCCAAGGCATGCAGACCCTGCCCCACTTCCTCTCAGATCTTGTCTTCTCAGACCTCATCTCCTTCCTCAGATTCTTTTCTCAAACTCAGGGACACTCTCCTGAGCCTCAGGGTCTTTGCAGTTCCCAGCCTATTCCCTGGATGCCTTCAGGTCTCTACTCACCATTTTGGAGAGTCCCCCTCTCCATCCTAAACAACACCACATACACCCACATATCCCACAGCTGCACTCCCCGTCTCCCTTTACTGCTTCATTGTTCTGCACAGCATCCATCACCATCTGGCATACAGAACTCTGTAGTTCGCTTTTCGCTCTCTCCTTCAATGCCTAACCACCATTCCGCACATCCTCAAACTTCTAGAACATGAGTGAGCAAACTTTCTTTAAGGGGCCAGTTAGTAAACATTTTTGGCTTTGTGGGTCATATGGGTGTCGGTCACAACTTCTCGACTCTGCTATCACAGGGGAAAGGAGCCATTGACAATATGTAAAAAATGGGTGTGGCTGTATTCCAATAGAACTTTATTCACAAAAACAGGTGGCAGGTGCTGAGTTTGGCCCATGGGTGATAGTTTGCTAACTCCTGCTCTAGAATAATAAACTCCATTAGGCGAGGACATACTCTGCCTTATTCACCATTTTATCTCCATCCCTTTGAGGAAGGCCTGATACAAAGTAGTTCCTTAAACATTTGCAGAATGAATCAATGTCCTTGACCACCATATCAGTTTCTCATTGGTAACCTAAGGTAATAATATCAACTGTGGGGTTTATAAAAAAACAAACAGTCCATGAAAGTATGTCACGTGGTGAGCAGAATAGGTAAATAGTAGTGGTTAAAATTATTCTGAACTCCACCCCCCAAGAATATGGAAAGACTGAAAGACAAACAGAATTTAAAGAGAAACTAAAAATATATCTTTGTGGAAATATTGAAGGGAAAGAGGGCATTTTTGTCTGGAGGAAGCCCAAAAGAGGCATGGTCATTGCTTTCCTAAATTTGAAAATTATTTCGTGCAAGAGAGATTTTCTGTATACATTGTGGCACCAAAACCGGTAGAACTAGGATCACTAGGTAAATATTCCATCAAAATAGATGTCTGCTCACTGCAGGGATGCACTTTCCAGTCAACCCTGGAAAGGAGAGACCACATTCATTTTCCTCACCAGTGTACCATAATGCCCTAGCAGGGGGCCTTAACTGAATGGATGAATCAGAATGAAGAGTGAATAATCTTCAGACTTGACCGAAGCTAGAACAGGCTTCCTCATCTGTGCACTGGAAGGTTCAAGAAGGAACTTTGTGACCTCTTACTAGGGTGCAGCCAAGATATATTGCTACAGTACACTTGTCACAACTAAAGGACATCGGTGTGTTCCTATGAACAGAACACACTTGTTTTGGATTTCCCTAGCTTCTCCACTAGTGTCCTTTTTCTGTTCCAGGATCCCATTCAGGATACCAGGTGATATTTAGTTGTCATGTGTCCTTAGGCACCTCTCGACAGTAACGGTTTCTCAGACTTCACTTGTTTTTGGTGACGTCGGCAATTTTGAGGATATTTTTTGAGGTCTATTATAAAATGTCCTTCTATTTAAATTTGTCTGTTTTCCTCATAAATAGACTGTGGTTATGGGTTTGTGAGAGAAAGACCCACAGAGGTAAAGTGTCATTTTTAATCACATTATATCAAGGGCACATGTTATCAACATGACTTATGACTACTGATATTAACAGTGATCACCTGGCGGTGGCAGTGTTCGTCAGATTTCTCCACTGTAAAGTTACGCTTTCCTCCCCTTCCCATACACAGCTCTTTCAAAACAAGTCAATGCACAGCCACATTTACGAGTGGGAGAAACTGAGCTCCATCTCCTGGAGGAGGTAATATCTACATAAATTATTTCAAGGTATTTTGTAAAGATGTGTCTCTTCTCCCTATTTGTTTATTCGTTCAATCATTTACATCTGTATGGACTCATAAATATTTATTTTACTCATCAGATTAAAATCCAGTATTACCATTACTCATTTTATTGCTCAAACCCTTCTAGCTCTGGCCATGGGTAAACTCTTTTAGGTTGGCTCCTGTGTTACTTAGACATGGTCTTACCTTTTTGTCTTTTGAGCATTTCTTACTTTGATACTACAAAATGCTCCAGGCTCATTTTCTTTTTTTCTTTTTTTAGTTTAGCACCATTTATTAAGTGATCTCAGCTGTTGTTGTAGCCACTGCATGTCAGCCTGTTCTTAAAACACAAAATGCTCTTCCAATTCTTCTTGTCCAGGACAGAAGGATCTTCCAGGTAGCACACCAACAAAACAAGAGACTCCGATGATGCCAGCTTCAATGATAGTGCCATCCAGAGAGGGTGAGGATCATGGTACATTCACCCGTGGCTTCCAGAAGTTTTGAAAAAGGAGCTTTCGGGGTCCTGGCATTTAGATGCTGTCCGTGTGGGTTTTGTAGTCCATAATGGTGTTGCGAGGTAGGTTAAGCACTTGCCAGAGCATATCCTGGATTCAGGCTGTGGTTGCTTGGTCACTGGCAGTCTTATTCCATATGGAAATAATGTCCTCCTGAAACCAGACAGAGACCACAGCCCCACAGATCTCCTCCCCAACCATGAACTGTTCCCCCAACATGGCCACGATAAGATTCTCTCAGCAACAGGATGCCAAGCCGTTCCACAGCCAATCCACTTGCCACCATTTTTATTTGCATCATCCTCCCATATGGGTTTAATTCCTTCTTTGAAGAGATAGAAGTCAGTGTGTCCAGCCTTATTTTCTCTTTTCCCTGTCCTGACTCTAGAATCTTCCCTCCACAGAGCGCTGACTCCTGGGGTGTTACTGCTTCTATGCCCTCTCAGCAGACAAAACTAGAAAAATAAATGTATATATGCTAATCCATACATATGGATTATACTTATCTATAGTTATTTCTGTATCTATCCATGTTTATATATCTTACATTAAACAAGGTTTCATACTGATGACTCTGTCTCTGATCCAGTTCATTCCAGCTTCCCACTCCCCCCTCCCTGTTTATGTGTAACTCCCTCTTCAACAGTAAGAAACCTGCCGCCCATCATCCACCATCCATTTCTTCTTCATTTGTTCAATTCCTGCGCATACAGGCATAGAAGTTTCTGAATTTTTAACCCAAATAGCTACCGTTTTTTACATTACATCACACTTTATATACATGTATTTATATCTTGTTTTCATGACAATCCAATATATAAATAAGGAGACTAAAATTAGAGCTTTTGAATTACTTGCCCAAGGTCACATATCTACCAAGCCTAGACCTGGAATGAGAACCAAACTCTGTTTAGAAAGCAAATGATCTTGCTACTTTACATATTGCTTCCAATACTATAAAAAAAAAGGGGAAAACTAGTTTGTAACATATAGTTTGAAAATAAACAAACATACTGAGTTTTCATTATAAAAGACGTTCAGGTTTATTATAAAAATCTGGGAAAATTGTATTTATATAGTCCTATTAGATGTATAGTTTGGTACAGTTTTCTTCTTAAATAACATTTTTGCATTTCTATACCTAATGAATACTTTCTAAATATAATTTTAATGACGACTTAATGTTCCATCCAGTCAATACATCATTATCAGCTTAACTATGTCTCTATTGTTGGAAGTGTAGATAAGTTTTATATTCCTTACCAACATAAAAGATGTTGGAATTCATTTCATATCTCCAAGAGATAGAATTACTGGGCCAAAGTGTTTAAGTTTTCAATGCATTTTGCCAAATTGTTATCATAGGAAATTGTACTAATTTAATTCTAATATTATCTGAGTGGTTGTTTCACTGCTGCATTTTAATATTATTGTTTCAGAGCAATCTCTACTCTACAAATGGCCATATGAGTCTTATTCTTATCATGACCAAATACAATTTAATTTACTCAAACCCCTACTTCCAGTATCAAGTGATTCCAAAAAGAGTTAAGCTCTCTGACAGGACTCTGATTAAACATTGAAAAAGTCGTGTGTGTCACTTGATATTGTAAAGTATTTTTTTTTTATCAGTAAATCTTCTGAGAGAATATGCTTCTGTCCTTTAGGCTTAATCTTGTTTTGCTCAGTATCCTTAATTAAGTAAGAACTCTTGGGGGCACCTGGGTGGCTCAGTGGGTTAAAGCCTCTGCCTTCAGCTCAGGTCATGATCTCAGGGTCCTGGGATCGAGCTGGCATCAGGCTCTCTGCTCAGCAGGGAGCCTGCTTCCTCCTCTGTGCCTACTTGTTATCTCTCTCTCTCTGTCAAATAAATAAATAAAATATTAAAAAAAAAAAAAAGTAAGAACTCTTGGTAATATTTGTTAAATAAATCAACTTTTGTTTATAACTATAGTTGCTGGACCCTTATGATCTGATCCTGACCCAAGCTTATGGTGAGGCGTCCCAGAATCAATATGTGAACCAAGAGTTATTTATAGATTGAATAAATATTATGTGTCATATAAACACAGATGACTACTTTACCAATGTATGCATATATTGTGGTGAAAATACAAATTTACTTCAGAATATTGGTAAATTCATAACAGCTTTTGTCTTCAAGTGTTTTCTCAAAAGATCCTAAAAATACAACTGCTACTATGAAGATTTTAGACATTAGGGAATGTTAAAAACATTTCTTCATATTCAAAAATGTTGAAAATTACTTAAATAGGTGTACACATGTCAATTTGATGGTGTTAGGCAAGGCATGCACTTACTGAACACATTAATCCAAATGTCATTCAAAGGATCCCTGTTCAGCCTATGTTCTACACTAGGTAAAAATTTAATTATCTTATCCCTTTCTGAGAAGTTTAGGCAATATCTTCTTTCAATGAGGAATGCTGCAACAACTTAAAAAAGAAAAAAGTGGCAATGGTACCCACCTTCAACGCTGAAATTTTCCTCAAGCCCCCAAGTATTCAGGGTGAAAGCTAAGCATAGCCAAAATGCTCCCTCAGTTACTTTATGTGTCTACTCAGTCTCAGCCACTATCTCAGACATTTTCCACAGTGCAGATCAGGAGCATGTGTAGACAGTGCAGGGGCAAGAGAAATTACAGGGAAGCTGAGCTATCATCAGCTGATGGGGTGGTTTTCTTGGATTCCTTTGCTCCCACTTAAATACCCTCAAACCCTGAATGACCATGCTAAGGCAGGTACCAGGCAAGAAAAAGAAGGCTGATTTTTATAAAGAGAAATGGAAGTACCATTACTCAACTCTGCTGTGAGCAGTGAAGCAGGAAATTGCTAATGCAACATAGTTGGAAGAGAGGAACCATGCAGATGCCAGGCAAAGATGCAGAGATTTTAATACCTACCTAAGCCTCTGCAACAGAGGCTAAAAGGTTCAGAGTACGCATTCATGGAGTGAAATGCCACTTAATTAATTACAGAGTTGAGCTCGATTAGCTTTAAGGAATCTTATGAACAAACGAATGGGGTTAATCCGTGGTATTTAGTTAGCAGGCTTCATTTTTCTTTGCCAGCTTTCATCTGCCATTGCTCTTATTTCTACTAAAGCACGGTAGCTATCACCTATAACATAGCTTGTAAACATATAGTCTCTGCTCTAGCATCTCATAAAACTTATTTCTCAGGTATTTAGACTATATTAGACACATTATTTCTTTAAGCCTTATTATAATGTTCAATACATAAGAACTTCCATAGCATATGTGGATATAGATAGCTTTAAGGAAATCCATTTTTAGGTCCTCAACTTCCACTTACATTCTTTCTTAAAACTTATTTGCTTAGCTAGCTGGAAGAAATTAGGCAACGAAATACATAACAATAGTTAACAGTTTATCATCCAAAGAATAAAATTAAATATCCATGATTCTGTTGTGACATAAACAAATAACTGAATAAATAAATAAATGGAGAAGGACAAATTTTCCTTATATAGTTGCTTGGATATGAGTGAAGCCAAGAAATGAATGAAAGAGAAAATCACCATCAGAATGCCACAGCAATAATCGCGGTGGATAAGATCCACTGATGCATACTAAAATTAGTGGGCCAACTTTAATGAGAAACAGCATTGTTGAATAGCCTCAAAAAATCTCTCCCAAAAAATGTGGTAATTACTGTGGTAGTTTTAACATATAACCACATTCTCTGATACTCCTCCCTCCAGGAAGTGGAGCTTAATTTCTCTCCCCTTGAGTGTGAGCTATACTTAGTGATTCCATCAAATAAAAAATGGAAAGGGAGAAACAGTAACTTTTCTGGGGAGAAACTGGCATACACCACTTATCCAAGTGATCGAGGTTAGCGTCACCTGCAGTAAATCATGTTGATATCATGCACCCCTGATATAATGCAATGAAAGCATTTCACCTCTGGGATGTTCTTCCTAAAAATGCATAACCCCAGTGTAACCATGAGAAAGCATCAGACCTAAACTGATAGACATTCTACAAAATACCTGATAAGTGTGCTTGGAAAGTGTCAAGGTCATAAAAGATAAGAAAACACCAAAACAGCATCACAGACTGGAGTTTAAGAAAACACAAGGAAAAACTGGTGAAATGTGTACCAATCTATTATGGCAATGCCGATGTTAATTTCTCAGTTTTGATACATACACCATGGTTGTGTGAGATGTAACATTAGCAGAAGGAGGATTTGTTTGTTGTTGTTTTGGAGAAAGAAACACCTTTATTTTGATCAGAAATAATAATGCTGCGGCGCCTAGGTGGCTCAGTTGGTTAAGCAACCAACTCTTGGTTTTGGCTCCACTTTCACTCAGCAAAGAGTCTGCTTGAGATTTTCTCTCCTTCTGCCCCTCCCCTCATTCTTGCTCTCTCTCTCTCTCTCTCAAATAAATAGATAAAATCTTTTTTTAGAAATTGTAATAATGCTTATAAACTTGTAGAAACCATTTACTCTAAGAGACAAGAAGCCAGGAATTAGAGTGAAGGTGATAGTAAAATGAGAAATTATACAAGGATTAATCTTAATAGTATGCTTGCTCTGAGATTAAGTGGCTTAGGGAAAGATTTAGTATTACCCAATATATCTAATGGCTAAAGTGATCCTGCATTTCCTTTGCTCCCTTTTTGGCAGTGGCTGGTTTACAGAGTAGTGATCTGCTCTCAAGGTAGCAGCAGTGCATAACAGTAGGTGCCTAGAGGTCAATTATTGGCTTAGGAAAGATCAGGCTATTAACTTCAAGATGTGCTTCTATGAGGAGGAGATCTGCTTGTCTGACTTGGCACAAAAACAGTGGCAGGCCACAAGCCACCCATTCTCTGTTGTGAACAAGGATGCCCTAGTTTCCTGGCAGGGCTTACGAATCCTCTAGCCTTCTCCCCTTCAAAACAGATCTGAAGGCCATAGTGAGACAGGACTCTGGAGCTACAGGCACGGCTAGGAAGAGAGCTCAGCATTCTTATGCAGAGTGAAAGGCACATGGAACTTCTCTGGATTACTTCTGCCACTCAGCTATAAATCTAAAATTACTTCAAAATAAAAAATGTTTTAATTGACATACTTGAGAATGCTTTTTCTTCTGACCATTTTCTTTTTACCTTCTTCCCTCCACAACAACCCTTCTCCCACTTGACAAAAGAAAACACTTCTTCTCTATACTTCATTTTGCTGTGGTCAATTGCCCTAGCACATGACACCACCTACAAAGCACACCAGGGGACAAATCTGAAATGCCTCTGAGGGAGAGCAAAGAGCACAGGAAGGAATAATGACCAGAGCTAAAACTTTTTTAACCTGTAGCAAATCTCTGTCTCTCTCTTCCACCTGCTTCCTTAATTACTCCTATAAACTTAAGAACCTAAGAATTCTAATTCAGAACTAAAAAGGTTATCACAGGAATGTGGTAACGTATTGATTTTAATTTTTCAAGAATTAAAGTCTAACATTTTTTCTTGTCAAAAATAACTTTGATCTGGCTGATGAGTTCAACTGCAAGGACCAACTTTGCTAATTTAATTTTATGTCAGACATTTGAATCTACTGAATGAGCTAAATTTGCAACTCTAAAGTTTTGATTCAAATATATTTAAAGTATATACAATGTGAGGTTGTAAACAATTTGTCAAAATTTTTTTTGGAAGAATGCAAGCAAAAACTTTTGAAGACCACCAACTCAGTTGAAAGGGAAGAATCACCTTACCCACTTTACTCATGTGAAGTGGTGTTCTTGAGAGCTAGAAGGATGTTTGATCCGTGGGAGTGCATCAGTCAGAGCTCCAGGAGCCAAAGGGCATGCTGGGATACAGACAGATGTGGAATAAGATACAACATGTGTCTGGACTGTGGAGACTCAGACAGAGGAGGCCAGGTTCCTTATCTACTCTGGTTTTTAATCTGCCTTGAGTCTTGGATCCTTTTGAGAATTTTATTAATGTTATAGACTTCCCTCAAAAAAATAATGCACATAATTCCATACTCTGTAAATTTGGGGTACAATTTAAGTACCCATTTAGGAAGCCTTGGTAGAAAAGGAATGATGAAAGTGTTAATCAGTGTATTTGAGCATTCTGGAGCATTTTTACACCCATTGAAAAGCTCAGTCCATGTGGAATCATAAAAATGATCTGGGAATGAAGCCATGCTCATCACTAGGTATGTCAAGTAGGTCCATCATTAGTACATGAGCCACCCTACCCTCCTTCTCCACCACCACCATCTCTTTTTTCTAAAGATTTTATTTATTTATTTGACAGAGAGACACATAGCGAGAGAGGGAACACAAGTGGGGGGAGTGGGAGAGGGAGAAGCAGGCTTCCTGCTCAGCAGGAAGCCTGATGAGGGGCTCAATTCCAGGACCCTGGGATCGTGACCTGAGCTGAAGGGAGATGCTTAATGACTGAGCCACCCAGGCACACCCACCACTATCTCTTTTAATCATTATCCATCTCAGTCTGCCTTCTTCCCTCTGCCCACACCACCCTTGCCCAACATCTGAAAAATACTTTTGGATTTTTAGTGTGAACTGAATCTTGGACAATCACTTAATCTGATAATCTGATGTGAAATGAGAGCCAATACTAGCTTATAAATTTTTGAAGGCTCCCCCCGCCCCGCTCAGCAGGCAAATTAGAAAAGGCTCCCTCTAGGAAGATGCAGACCCTCATGCAGGGATTGGCAAGCAGATAACACTTTTGTAGAAGGAAAAGGCTGTCCCTTCCTCTGGACAGATGAAGCCCTGCAAAGGTCATAAGTTTTGGTGAACAGCGTGGGCTGGATTTCTGCCCCCCAATCTTGATGTCACCATTTGAGTTTCCCCTGAAAGCGAAGATTGATGTAAAGTCTTAAGCACAGGTAGTTTCTCTACAGAATGTGATTCATGGAGCAGCAGTGAGGGATCAATGAGAGTGAAACAGAGAAAGAGGAAAGAATAATACAAAGATGCATTACAGTTTGCCACCATTATATGTGACTTGTGCTTGCTCCTGCTGTAACCTTCTAAGCGGCCTTAGGGAATGTCAGAACTGTTCACCCAGGAGACAAAAGAGAGACCAACATACTTTATCCACTGGCTTCTGTTTCCAGTGGTCAAGGATGACTTCATAGAGGCACTTTCAGGATGCACATGCATGGAGGTCAAGGTTTTGGCACTAGAAAGGCTCAGGAGCAGGAAAAAAGATAGATGTTAGCACCTGAGGTGACGTGCTAACAGACAACAGCTGTGAGAAGCTACCTGCATGATGCACAGAAGCAGTCACTGAAACATGGCTAAGAAGATGCAAAGTGCTTTGGGAGAGGTATCCTATACAGGTTGCCAGCACACTATTGAAGGCCCCTTTCTGACCATATGTAAATCTTCCCATAGCTCAAATCCTTCCAGATATTCTGTGTTTCAATAGCTTACATTTGTCCTACCTTGAAGCCCACCTTAAAGAAGAAAATAAGAAAACTGAGATGTATATGGTTTCTAAAAGAGAAAGGGATGAAGAGGCCAATCAGCAGATATTTGTTTGGGGGCTAAGAACACTCTGGAGAAGGCAGCAACTGACCCAAAAACGAACCCAAATTACTGTCACCTTAAGTGCTCCAAGAGACTCGATCCAGAGATACTTTATAAACAAAGTCTTTAAAGTCTTTCCAGACAGCTGGCAGTATCCAGCTTTCACTCATCCAAATGAGGCAGCATGTAGTTAGGGATACCTTGATATCACACAGAACTATGGCAAAACACCTGCTCCTGAATCTCAGTAGGGATTGGAGAGAAATCACTGTGCATGTTTTGGACTAATCGTACCTCCTCATTCAATGTCAAAAATAGTCTTCAAGAGTCACTGATGTGCCCGCACAGCACAGGGTGTGGGAATGCAGGGATCCTGAAGGAACACATCCACTTACTAGTCCAAGGTCTACAGGAACAGGGAAGCAGAAGAGGAAATAGAGGCAGAAGGAATAAGTGGTTGGGACGAGAAATCTGGCAGGTCAAGGCCAATGGAGACGAGTGGTTTGGCACCTCAGAATGGCTGAGTTAAAAAAATGAAGGGGGGCTAAGCCCAACCCCACCGGGGCCACCCAATTGGAACCTTAGCCAAATTTCTGCAATAAACACTTCTGGTCCACATCTAAAAATTTTTTAATTAAAATATAAGCGAATAAAAAAACAACAAATAAAGAGGGAGGGTAAAGGGAGAGGGTGAGAGATGTCAGAAACAAATGAGATTTAACTAGAACTGAAAATAGTAGAGAGAAAATGGCTGAAGTCAGATTAACAGGAAGAGAGAGAGAGGCATGCATGTACACACAGAGTAGAAACCACAGACACTGGTACACTCAGTCTTTGCCTGTGCAGGTGTTCCTACTTGCAGGAAGGCCCACCTAATCTCCAGGCTGAACTGACACCTCTCCTGGGTGCCCTCTTCTAAAACAGTCCTTCTCAAGCTGCATGCAATTGATTGTTTGTGTATCTCCCTCTCATGAGTGTTCATTCCTTGCAAGCAAGGACCTTGGCTCTTCTTTGTATCAGTGTATAATTCAAATCGATTCTCAGTGAAGAAATGTTTGTTAAAACAATAAACCAACAATTTTTTCCATGAAATGGAGCTGTGAAAATAAGTCCAGAAAAGTAAAATACAGAGTGAAGTCGTTTTGGCTAAAGACAAAATAAAACATAATAAGAATATGGAATTCTTATTAAAAATACAGATTATTTGTTTTCACACCAAGAGATTCTGATTCAAACTTTCTATCTCTCCAATTACAGTTCCAGGTTTAGAAAGAAAACGCTTGTCCAGGAAATTCTTGCCATCAAACATTTTCCCAATTTCTGAGAAAACAGAATTTTCAGCTTTCAATTATATATTCAGAAAAACTTTTAATACAGAATAAGAGAAAAATGAGATCAAACAGTATTTGTCTTTCTCAGTCTGGCATACTTATACAGTCCACGTTTTCTTTATCTATTCATCCATTGGTGAACACCTAGGTTGCTTCCATGTCTTGGCTATTATAAATAATGTTTCAGTGAACATGGGGATGTTTATATCTTTTCAAGTTAGTGTTTTCATTTTCATTTAATTCCATTTGCTTCAGATAAATACCCAAAAGTGGATTACTGGATCATATAGTAATTCTTTTTTTAATTTTTGGGGAGAACCTCCATACTGTTTTCTAAAGTGGCTGCACCAGTGTATATTCCCACCAACAGCGCACAAGGGTTTCCTTTTCTTCATATCCTCACCAACACTTATTTCTTGGTGGTTGCCAGATGTGGGAGGCAGGGTGTGGGCAAAATGGATGAAGGGAAACCAAAGGTACAAACCTTCAGTTATTAAAAGCCATGAGGATGTAATATACAGCAATGGAAACTATAGACAATAACACTGTATTGCATGTTTGAAAGTTGCTAAGAGAGTAAATCTTCAAATTTTTCATCATAAGAGAAAAACTCTGTAACCAAGTAAGTATAGTGGCAGTTGTTAACTAGATTTATTGTGGTGATCATTTCACAATATATACAAAGATTGAATCATTATGCTGTACACAGAGCAAACTGATGTGGTAGGTCAGACACATAGCGCATGAAAGTCCCCCCAGTGGGAAGTGTGTTTAATTTCTTCAAAGAAAGAGTTAATAGCCAACAACAAAAAATATAATCAAATATGCTTCATAAGGAACTTTTATTCATTTTCTTGGAAACACTGAGGAGCTGTCCTAAAAAAGGTGAAGCTGACAGGTGGAGATGTGTTGGAGAAGAGAAGGGCATAATGAACAAGCAGAAGCATAATAGAGAATGACTCCAGAGGGGAAAATGTACTACTGGGCTGGAGAGTTTCACTGATGCATTTTACAAAGGGCTTTGACAGTTTAAGCCTGGACATAGTTTTAGGGAAATAGCTAAGTCCACCATACATGGATGAACAAAGATGTTGATGAAAATAGGGTTATAAAAAACATCTGGAAATGAAAAGCCTTCCTGTTACTGAATCCGATCAGCATCTCCATCCATTGCTGTGTCTTTCAAGACACTGTCCATAGAGCAGTCACTCAGCAGGTACTCGAAGTATTGGCTAAGAGAGATGTCTCCTCAGAGACAAAAAACATGAAATCCCAAAGAAAGCACCTTTCAGAATTTTTAATCATAAGAAAAATAATGGCACCAATAACACATAAAGGGATGGCAAGGGTGTACCTTGGCTAAATCTGGAAAATCTAGAAATATCTAAATTGGTCTGATGCTATGAGTAGCTCTTCCAAGAGTAAATTTACATGAATATTATTTGGCTTGAGAAGGGTTTTTGTTTTGTTTTGTTCTTTTTCTCTTTTTTTGGCATGGGAAATGCTAAGTTTCTTTAAACTATTTTTTTCTTTGTTTAGAGAGAGAGAGAGAGAGAGATCATGCAGGGGCGGGAGAGGAGGAGGATGGGCAAGGGGAGAAGAGCGAAAATCTTAGGCAGGCTCCAGGCCCAGCACAGAGCCTGACTCCGGGCTCAATCTCACAACCCTGAGATCATGACCTGAGCTAAAATCAAGAGTCAAACGCCTAACTGAATGAGCCACCCAGGCGCCCCACTAAATTTCTCTAAAAGACAAAGTTGGCATTTTCAGGAAAAAAATAATGGACTGTTGACAGAAAAGAAAATGTCTTAGGTCAGTGAGAAAGAGAACACAGTGAAACAGAACAACTCAAACATTGCTGGAGTAAGAATAAATTGGTATAAAATTTTAGAAACAAATCTGACAGTATATACCACACATCCTAATTTTTTTTTTATAAAACCTTTGACACCCCAAAACTTTACTTCAGAGAATCTATCTAGGAAATAACTGAAAATCTTGCTATATATCATTGTCATTTAAATTAGCAAGAACATTGAAGAAAAATATCTGAACATCTTTACAGAAAACAATTGGGATTTCAGCACCTGAACATCCTTCCCATCTAGGGGAAATCCCAAGCGGTAAAGAATTCAAGGCCTCATGACTTGAGGACACATGCCTACAACAGAGGCTCAATCAATCAGACACTTGCACCTGGAATTTTGAATATTCAAAGTGTGACACAAAAAGCCAGGTAACAGTTGGAAATCAACAGTAATTGAGAATGTTTACCCTAGAAATTGCCGAATCACACCATTTAGTCATATGCCCACCATGTGTCATATGTGAAAATTAGGACATTAATTGTAAAGTAACTGGACTTTGAAAATTATACTGAGGATATGTGGCTCTATGGACTGAATCATTTCCCTCCAACACTCACATGTTGATGTTCTAACCCCCAGTATGATGGTATTTGGAGAAGGGGCCTTGGGGAGGTAAATTTAGATGATTCATGAGAGTGGGGTCTTCACGATGGCATTAGTGCCCTTATAGAAAGAGACACCAGAGGGCTGTCTCTCTGCCATGTGAAGACACAGCAAGAAGGCAGGGGTCTGCAAGGCAGGAAGAAAGCCCTCATTTGGGAACCAAATCAGCTAGCTTTTGATCTTAGATTTCCAGCCCCCAGAACTGTAAGAAATAAATTCCTATTGTTTAAGCCATTCAGTCTATGATATTGTGTTACAGCAACCTACGCTGACTAGCACATAAGGGAAGATTTGGAGAACTCGAAGTACTTTGAACCTTCAACTGCCACCCTTGTGTGATGAAGCTGTCCCTACTGTATGTGAAGGCCCTCTAGTAACCTTATATAAAGAAGTTGTTTTGCAAGAAAAAGCCAGTTCTCTTTATCTCTCGCTTCTTGCTACCACTAGTTTTATAACTAGTGTCAGATCCCAGCATGTTTGGGGAATACAATCACAAAGTCAAACACTTGCAGAAAAGGATTCTACACCAAAAGAATTTCTGGACTCTACAATTTTAAGTCAGAAAAAGCTGGGGAATATGTGTGGAAAGAATTCTGAAGGTGCGCAAACAAGTATACTCAGCACAAGTATGTTCATCGGAGATTCTAGATTTGAGAAATTAATTCAAGCAGTTACAATCTGTTTTAATTGGCGTTTGGAGGCTTTTCCTGAAACTTAGACATGACAGTGGGCAATACTAAATGAAGCTGAGATGGCAAGTTAAAAAAAAAAAAAAAAAACTTGGTTTATAAATAGGAATAGATAACAAAGAGCACAAATGAAACACAATAATGGAATGGATTAATCTTGTGCAACTCATCTACCACCCATCCTCTAGGTCCTTCAAGCCACTTTAACACCATTCACTAAGGCCTTGAGAAATATGTGGTGAGAACAGGTGCTAGTGTCTCTGAAAAGCACTTAAATGGTTTTTGCCTAAGGCCAGGGTACTGAGGGAGATACTGCAGCAAAATGGACCACTGAATTCTCTGAGGATGGGAGGATCCTGAGATGACAGAGACTCAGGGGCACTGGTGAACCACCTGACACAAGATAAGAGAGGTTACCATAAACCAAAAGGAGGGGCAGGGTGAAAACTGGAGTGGCTGACTTGCAGTTTTTCTCTTTGACAGAATACGATTGACCATGAAGCCTACAGCACCAAAATAAATGAGCAGGTCACCAAAGCGCTTAGTTTGTATAACTGGTAAGTCTCCAGGATGGTGAAGAGAGCCACAAGTGTCAACAATCCCAGTACCTCATGGGTGAAGAGCTTCTTAACTGAAGGGGAAGTAGGGTGTCCTTGAGGAGGACTCAACAAAAACATTCACTGTGAACCCTCCCCCTGGCCTTCAAAGGGGACCTGTGGCACTGGGGACTTTTGGTCACATGCTAAAGCTAACTTCAAATCTTAGCTACCCAGAGCCCCACTGGAGATCACCAGTTAGATAGGGGCTTCGGTAGGTCTTCCAATACATACAGATAAATTCCGAATAAAGACCACATCACAGTAGTCCTGTTGGAACCCCCCAAATATCATGGGTATAATAACTCAATTAATAATGCAATAACATGGGTTATTTCCCTATATCCTGAGTATACCATTGTCAACTCATCAGATGACAGGATTCCCCTTCCTGGCTCCTTGATTTGTGGAACCAAAGAAGTGGTGAATCTCAAGTCAATAAAACTTGAGAAATATTTTTAAAAGCCTGCTTTACTTCCCTGGAATAAAATTCATAAGTATAACCAATCTACACACATACTTTTAAACAGAAAACAGAATGGCCTACCTGTAAGATGAAGAAGAAATAAAAGGAAATTAATTTATAATTATGCAATTGCATAATGAAGTCATAATGAATTAGTCAGATGCTTGCCCCATACATAGAATCCCTGTGAATGTTACAGCTGCCAATGAAGACTGACATACATGGGTCATGTTGGTAACTCAAGGGACAGAAGCAGCACTGCAATCACTGATGTGATTTTGAAAAATTGTGTGCAAGCCTTAAAAAGTTCCAAAGAAAGAAAGTAAAATCAACTCTCAATTTACACTCCTGGAAGATTCAAAAAGTATCAAAATTGTCCAAACATAATTAGTATTTTTGTGAAGGATGCAATTAGTTTAGGCTAAAGAATATCTGGAGTATCATTTGCAGTTTGTGCATGAGTAGGACAATCCTCTCTTGCGGAGGTCTTGCACACTGCAGGGTGACTAACATTCCTGTCTCTCGTCCACTAAATCTAATAGCACTGGTCAATCACTGTGGCAATCAAAAATGTACCCGCAAATTTTCAAAATGTCCCTCAAGGTGGTACCAACGTTGAAGACAAGTGTAGAAAGTGCCAGTAGAGCAGGACAGGCTACCTGGAAGCTTCTGGCACCCTCCCTCTCTGCCCAAATAGTAAATCTCTGGGATGAGTGCCTTCCTTCAAACCACACAGACGAGGTGATTCCTGTGAGAATATAAGCTACGTGATGGGAGGAACTTTGACCATTTGTTTACTTACGTATCTCAGAGATGTAGAATAGACCTGACACTTAGTAGGTACTTAATACATGTTTGTGGAACAAATACATGGAAAATTCCCCTTAACTTTCAGTTTAGCCTGTGCAGAAGACATGAGGGTCTTAGAGAATTTAAGGTAGTGACATATTCACTTCATCATTTGGTTGCTCTATGTGAAGGTGCTGTTCCCTATGTGCTGTCTTTCCTGAAACAAATAAACACAGCTTTGGGTATCTAGTATGAAGCTTTTAATTTTTAAAAAGTGATTTTCTCTCTATATATCACTAAAAGCAGAAAAATCCAGAGCAGTTTGCTATAATCTGGCAAGGAACATAGTATATTTTTACTATCTATCCCCCCTCAGATTCTTATGAAATCTCTAGCTCCATGCCACAATCTGGTACAAAAGAAATTTTCAAGCACCACATCCCTCCACAAGACATCATATTTGTCCCTTGAATGGATGATAGCTTGATATTATTTGGAAATCAAGGTAGAAGTTATCCTAGAAACCTTGGGAAGATACCTTGGTATGTAAGTGGCATACAAATCCCTTAAAAATATAGAAACTTGATTGTTTAAGGAATTTTATGGAGGACAATATCAGAAAATTCTCTCCAAGGTTACTATGCTATGCAGGGAGCCTCCTACCACAAAGACTGACACAATGTTTCTTGGGCCTTTTTGTGTATTGGAGGCAATAGTGAAAGATGACACAGTAGGAAGTGAAGGCCCCATGACCATGATCCTAAGTGTCCTGAGCAGCATGATCTTGGCTACATCTCATCTCCCTTGATTCTCCAGTCTGCCCATTAGTTCCATAAGTCACCCTAATACCCTTTCAATATAATGCTTTTCTGTTTCCATTAGCCAGAGTTGATTTTTTTTTTTTTTTTTTACATTTGCATCCAAGAACCCTCACTGAGTTTGGGTTTATTCAAGAATCCAAATTGGAGAACAAAAAAAATTATAGTTACAATAAGTTCACAAGCATACAGTGAATATTTATATGGTATTAAGTGAAAATAGCAAGACACAAAACATTATTATATAAATAAGTGCAATAAATATAAATACTGTGCATAAAACATTGGAAGAAAAAATGTCGAATGGTTTTCTCTGATAATGGGAAAATGGATTTTTTTTTTCTCCTTCTATTTCCAGTTTTTATAATGAATACCTAATTCATTTATAATAGAAAATGCTTATCTAGTAAAAATCAGGTTAGCAGGAAGATATAATAAAATTTGAAAAGACCTCATATATTAGAAACTATTAATGCTTTTGTGTGCTAAGTTAGAATAAAATCCTTTATAATAAAAAAAATCTGTTGGGATAAATGAATCAATGCAGAAAAGTTTTTAAGCCCTTAAAAATCACATGCAGCATCCCTCTCTGGAGCTGCATTTATTACTGTCCCTGCTTTGCTCATGGGAATCACTAAAAAGCACTAAGAAAAAGGTCTAAGGGCTACCTTCGGAGGAGAGATTAGAGCCTAGAACCTTGGTGTGTTTGTTTCGCATTGCGGCTGTAACAAAGCATCATGAACTTAGTGGTTAAAACAACACAAATTTATTATCTTGCACCTCTGAATGAAGGTCAGTAGTCTAAAACAGATGATGGCCAGGCTGCACTCACTCTGGAGGCCCTGCGGGAGAATCTCCTTCCTCGTCTTTTCCAGCTTCTACAGGCCATCTCATTCCTTGGTTCATCACCCCTTCCAATCACTCAGACCTCTGCTTCCATTATCATACATTCTCTGACTGACCCTCCTGACTCTCTCTTATAAGGACCTTTGTAATTACATTAAGCCAATCCAAATGATCCAGGATAATCTCCCCATCTCAAATCCTTGGCTTAATCTTATCTGCAAAGCCACTTTAGCTATGTAACATGTTCACAGCTTTCAGGAATTAGGAAGCAGGGGCGCCTGGGTGGCTCAGTGGGTTAAAGCCTCTGCCTTTGGCTCAGGTCATGATCTCAGGTCCTGGGATCGAGCCCTGCATCGGGCTCTCTGCTCAGCAGGGAGCCTGCTTCCCCCTCTCTCTCTGCCTGCCTCTCTGCCTACTTGTGATCTCTCTCTCTGTCAAATAAATAAATAAAATCTTTAAAAAAAAAAAAAGGAATTAGGATGCAAACATCTTTTGGGAGGGGGGAGGACATGATTCTCTCTACCATTTTTGAGCTTTCGAAATCTCAGCTATCAAATAGGACTGACTTTCTGGAATGGGAGAGGGGATATGAATCAATCTTTTCAGGGCAGTTTTCTTCACTGCATTCCCCAGAGCCTGGGTACTGGTCATGGGCATGTTAGGGGCTGCTAAATGAACCGAAGTGACACCCCCCTCCCATCACTCAAACAAGGTGTCATGACATGGCACTTTAAAAAAAAAAATTGTTGCTGGGTTTTTTAAAAGTTTGAAGAGTGTTCCTTTAAAATATTCAGGCAGGCTGGAAAATCTTGGTTTTTTTTGTTGTGGCTTCTTTCTATTGGACTAGTCTATTTTCCTCACAATATCCACCAGAAAAGAGAGTATTATATGTTTATGTGGTGACCTCTTCCAAAAAAACATTTTATATCTACCTATGAGAGAAGCGAAATATAAGATATGAGTCATAATGCAATTAACCAGGCTTCTCGAGGAAAGGAAATAAAAGAAGAAGAAAGCAATAACTAAATTCTCTTCTGGGATCGCTCTAGCCTAATAGCAGCAACAGTTACATCAGAACAACTGAAGAATCACCTTTTCACAATTATTTTTACAGTATTTTGACAGTTTAGTTGCACTAGGGAGAAATGTTATATGTCTCATATGTTGTAACAGATGATTTCAAGAATTACATTTATATAGCACTTCATGCTTAAGAATGCTTTCACATACATTAATGCTATTTAATGTGTACATTTAGTGTATTTAATAGAATAAATGTTCACTTTTAATAATATCTCTTCTCTATTAACATTTTTGCCTGGCATCAGGGTGGTATGATGGTAATCACTGTAACTACCAGCTTCCTTCTGTACCCACCGCCCCCCATGAAGGCCCTGATCTGCAGCAATTTTAACTTTCCATATGAGAATACTCACACTCCCATAATCTCTCCCATAACTGATGACAAGTTACCAGTGCATCCCTGAACAAGGAGCCAGGAAGAGATGTGCACAATCAGCTCTTGCAAGCACATTGAAGTGGGCTCCAGAATATCTCTCTTATTTAGCATTCAAGCTTCTTGCTAATGGACTAGTATCTTAGTAGGCTTAACTAAAGGGAAAATAATTCACCCCTGAGGAAACACCCAAGTGATACTATGAAGCCCAAACCAGCTCTCACAGGAGTTACGCATGCAGTTGTGCCCTACCCTGCCCACTTGCCCCTGGCTGTTTCTGTGGCCTCTTCTGGCTGCAGTGGGCCTTAACCTCCAATGGATAACACTTATTATTCTTCTATGGAATACAGCCTTCAAGCTACTGGGTCAGCTTGCTTCACCCTCAGAGTATTTAACTAATGACTCATGGGTGCAGGATTAGAAAAGCCCAGTTTTCTTGCCTCAAGTATTTCCCTGTGGGGTAGACCAAATCAGTCTCCTCTGGATCTTAGCATGGAATCACACCCTTGGTTCCATCATTCCTTTGTGTTTGGCCAGGGGGCATTTCTTCAGCAAATCATTCATAAGCTAATCCTCATCTCGGGGGTCTGCTGCTGGGGCACCTAACCTAAGACTTGTGTGGGGATGATCACATGAGGTCTTTGCCTCTAATTTGACCTTACTTCAACCTCGCCCTCTGGATGCTTTAACTAAACTATTCTCCTACAATTGGTGTAGAATTTTTCTAGAATTTCTTGTCAATTACAAGAAGTCAATGTATTTGCAACACAGAATATTTAATGGATATTTAAGGGGTAGAGTATGGTATCAAATTCTGGGGAAATGTGCATATTAAACTATTTAATTGAAATAACAGAAATATAAGAGGTTCTTACACATATTTTCTTGAAGCTTCTAGCTCCAAGCTGCCCCCAACATAAATTAGGGCTATTTACTCATACCACCCACTTCCTGATTATACCCAGTCATGTGAGCAGTATTTCAGAAGATGTGCAGTGAGAAAGTCATGCCATAACATGGGGGATTCTGTTATTAACATAAGCTAACTAGATCTTTTCTGGCTGGGGCGGGGGGGAAGATCTCTCTGCTCTCAGTGGAAAAGATTTAATTTTTCTTCAGAAACACACCCTGTAACTAAGTGGAAAGGTCTGTCGTGCCTGTAAAGATGATGCCAAGTGCACAATCTATAACAAGAAACTTCCACAATTTACCCATAACAAAGCAAAGGGAAGACACAGCTTCGGACTTCTAGAGATTTGCTTTGGCTCCACACACACAAAAAGAACCCACAGGAATGCTTGTGTTTCCAGACTGAAATATAATAAAAATCCTACTACCAGGAAATTTTAAAAAGAAGTTGTCTGTAATGAGCAGTGAGAATTCCTCTTGGTGTAAAAAGCACATGCCTGTTGGTGCATACACCTGGCTGAGGTAATATGAATGAAATTGTGTCCTTACTCCATGTGAATCACAACACTGAAACAGGATAAAATTCACAGTTTGGTGGGAAAATGGGAAGATGCAAAAAGACCCTGTTAGAGCTTCATCTGTTAGAATTTCCCTGTCCTCTGGAAGAGAGAAGGTTAAATTCTCATACAGCTTCTAGACGATACTTACAAATGCAATCAGAAAACAAAGCAGACGATGGCAGCAAGGATAAAAATATGAACAAATGGGAACTATTACAGAATTTTATAACCTGCGTCCACACTTGAACTATTACTTCAATTATTGAAAGAAGTGCAGTCCAAACAACTTCTCAGGCCATGCATTCTCAGGCACCTTGCAAATTGCTATCCAAAGATAGCACATAGGAAGTTAAATCTTGAGAGATTCTTTTTTATTTTACTGATTTTATCCCACCACCTAATTATAAAATTTTCCAGTTTAAGGGGAAAAAAGATTTCAAAAGAAAAAAATAGATTTTTAAAGTGCTACAGATTGGAAATAGGATAGCAGATTAAAGGATAAAAATTATTAAAAGAACTACAATATTATGCTAACTCTGTATACAATGGTGCTGAGGAAAAGAATTGCAGAAGCCTGTGTGGGTCATAAAAATTAATTAGAGGCTTTATTTACATAAGACATTACCTATCTAGGCAGATATGACAAAGAGATTGTTATGAAGTAGTATGTGTGGGTGTGGGTGTGTGTGTGCGCGCATGCATGTGTTCACTCACTGCTCACAGAAAGAGAAGTCCAGGGATGAAATATATGCACATCACCCACATATTGGCTTGCAACCTGCTATGTTGCATACTTTTTTACTGTCAAGGAAATGCAGCTTTACTCAATTCAGTGTCATTAAGGTAGGAACTGGGTTTCTACATCTAGTAAAAAAAAAAAGAGAGAAATGAAATATTTGAAGAGAATAAAGCATAGTCATATGACAAGGCCAATCAGCTTCAGAAGCAGTGTGCCTTACCAAAACAAAATAGATTATTTCTTCTCTTGTGTAAACCTTTAAAGGAGCCTTATGACTATTTCTCTCAAGCCAATTGTTTATCATCTTCCCCACAGAAGTGTATGGCTGGCTGGTGAATTGCAACTGCTTATTCTTCCCACTCACTGCATCGGTATTGCCCCCCAACCTTCGCCTTTCAAGTCCTACAGTTGTTCAAGTTAAAATCCCACTTCATAGTCACCACGGTTCTCTCTGGTGGGCATGTGATAAGTGACAAGAAGGGTGAGAGGCAAGTTAGGAAAAACTACAAGCCAAATAGCAAAGCCTGGGTGAAAATGCCTCATAAAGATATAATCTTTGACAGGTGATTGAGTTCAGAACCCCTCCTAACCCTGTCTTCCTTTGCGCCACCCAATGGCACCTTGAGTGTGGCACTGAGGTCCGTCCACTGGCAGACAGAGAGATGTGAGCAGGCAAAATGAGCAGGAGTATTGGTTTTCAACTGCGGGTGACAGGCTGCTGACAGACTGTAAGCCTGACACAAGCCTGGCAAAACATGAAGCGAGGGAACTGATAATGAGACAATGTTTGCACCCATAAATGGGCACCAAGTAAAGAGACATGAAGGAAAGGTCACTAGGTGGAATGCATGACTGACAGAGCCCAAGGAAGTAAAAGTCACCCGCCCTGAGAGTCATCTGCTCAAGGCCAGTAGCAGTGGTAAGCTGGAAAGTGGGGATGTCTCGTACAGCCTGGCTCCTCACAGCTGTGGCCAAAATGCAGGTGCTTTCAGGATTCCCCAGCCAGCTGCCACAGGAGACTCACCTTGACACCTGCAGGCCTCCAGAGTCCTGTGTAAGGGCTCAGCACCGCTCCTGGGAGTTATTTAATTTTACTGGGAGCCCACAGTGGGTGAGGATTAGCATTCTGACAATCCTTGGTATTGGGGATTAAGCTGCAGTTGACACTTTCTGACAGGATGCTAGGAACAGGGGACCCGGGTGTGTTCAGGACTCCCAAGAAACTCGGCAGGCCACTCAGTTTCAGGAGGTTGGGTAACAGCTAGGGGAAACCCACCAAAGAGGAAAACTGAAATGACTCACAGGTCTGTTTGAGATTATTTTAACATAGATTATGACAGGAAGAGCCCCTGCAACCCGAGGCCCTCCTTGAAGACAAACATCTGAGAGGGAGTGTTCACAGTGCAATGCCCAAACATCCATGGGCATTCGGACTAGAAAACCAAGCAACCTCTACTTCATGTCACACTGTCTCTACATGTTCTTCCACTTGGGTAAGTCAGTCATTTTGCATCTGTGGAGGAGTGCCATGTCAAACAGGCCTCCCAACCTTCTCTTTGTGTGTCAATTCTTGATAGACATCAAAGCCAATATGATTATAAACAGCCTGACAGCTCTATTAAGACAAAGAAACAAGTCTTAACTGCTTCAAAGTATTGAAAACAACTCAGTTTGTCAAATCTGTATTTCAGACAACATTGCAGAAAGCAAAATTTAAAAAAATATGAGACTACTAGATATTAGTATATATGGAATAAAGGCTGTGTTTTTAAAAGTCCTTTATAAATTCCTTCTCTAATGCACCCTGAGTCAATTCCATAAAGTTGGCCTGTTACACTTAATTCTTTCAAATACCAGTACTCTAATAAGGGCTTCTATTGAAGACCTGCATGGATTGTTAAGAACTGTCACCATAAAAATATCATCTCGTGGTCTTTGATATTTTCTAAAGTAAAAGAGCAATTAGAATGTAACTCTAGTTTGAGTTTAGCTGGATTCCAATCCAATTAGTTTTATGAATTAATAACTCTTTGTATTTTAACAGTAGGTGATGTTGTTTAATTAGTCAGTTTATTGTTTCCAGTCTTAGTTCAGAATTTCACATTCTG
>CM052887.1:35150273-35205970 GCA_028534135.1 Potos flavus | reverse complement strand
CTGTCCTTCTGGTAGGAGGACACCTCCAGTGCCACCTACAATTCCCTCAGGGACAGCTCAGGGGCCCCAGTGACACCAGTTAGCGACCCTGGATTAAAGCAACATATTAGAATAAAAATGGATAGGGAGGAGGAGGAAGAGAGAGAGGATTTTATCTGCTAGGTAACAATGTTATGTAATCACTTGGAAAATGAGTAGAGATATCCCATTTGTTCCAGACAAATCCATTAAAGAAAAGTAGTTCTCCTGAAATGTGTCCATTTTTCTCGAGGTTTTGCTGGTTTGAGTGCTTAAGTAAGCCCACCTAATAGTCAGTAATAGACACTAATCTCATTATCTCCTAAACCATCCACTCTGGTGACCAAAAAAGAAGCTAGTTTTATTATTTCAGCTTATTCCCAATATTTAATAATAGGAGACATTTTGAGGGCACTAACAGGGTTACTTGTCAGGAACTCCTTTTACATAAGGCTAAAAACACGCCAGGAGTGACACTTGAAATTGATCATCCTTTTAGCCATTCTGTCAGACTTCCGAAAATTAATGAGTGGGCTGCAGAAGGGAAGTGGCTTACCAGAACATCGCACAAATTTGCTGATCCTGACTTGCTGAAATTCTGCTTACCTAATGCAAAGCTAAAGGCTTCACTTCTCCACAGTGTTTACATTCTACCCAAATCTTCTCTTGGGTTTCCTCCATTCAATGTTGCTCCCTCCTCAGGCAATAACAGTGAAATACAAAAGAGAGCAGCAAAAGTCACTCTCTTCAGCTGATGGAATGACACAATGGATACTTTTCACACTTAAACTACAAAATCACTGTGCTTATGTAAAAATCAGGATTCCAAGTGCTGTATGACACGTATTCAACAATACTGAGTGGATATGATGTTCAGATTGCTACATAAGATGGAGTAAGAAACTCACTTGGCTGAGGAAATACCTTGATCAGGAAAGTGTTTTTCCCATGGCAAGGTTTAGCTTCTGCACTCTGTAGGAATGACTTCGCCATTTTCTGAATATGAGAAACTCAATTTGAGGAGCTGTGGAAAGACAAAATAGTCTCTGTCCTAAAATACTGTAATTTACTGGGTTAAAGGGAAAACATAAGCTCAAAAAAGTTAAGGATAACAGCAAGTGACAACCATTAATAAGACATTCTCCAAGTTATGACAATTGAATAATAAACACTCCACACATATTTCTCACTTTCACTCCTGGCTACAAACCCAAGGCCCTGGGTTAAGCAGTTAAGCCACAAAACTGTAGCGTACCACACTGCCATCTATTGGGCCTTTGAGGAAACTAACATATCCCACATTCATGAAGTTTTTTCTTTCTTTTTATCTAAAAAGCACTTAACAGGGTCCCACAGTTATCTTCTGAATATACTTACTAAGGTTATCTTATAGGCTCTTTTTCTTCTATACTTCAATTACTAAAGTCAAAAAAAATTTAAGAACCGTTAACACTACTGTTAAAATCATAGGATTTTGTGTTAAGCTCCTGGACTCTACCACTTCGCTCCACAAATTTGTGAAGTTACTTATACCTCCTTGTGCCTCAGTTTCCACCTCTGTAAAATAGGCAAAATCACAGTATTTACCTTCCAGGAATATTGTGAAAAGTAAATGAATTAGTACTTGTGAGGGACTTAAAACAGTACCTGGCACATATGAAGCTCTAATATTTTATCTTATTGTCACAATAATATTTTCTGATGCTGCTTTCTAAATATTTGTACTTAATCCATACTTTGGGATAAATAGACTTTGTTGCTTGGCCTGGAACCATAACTACCAAATATAGTATTGTTGAAATTGGAAAATATGTTTAGATTTTTCAAAATATTCTTAAACTTTTAGAAAGGACCTGGTTATAAATTAATAACCATCTGTTTACATTAACTTCAGAGAGGCTAAGGAACCAATGAGAGATAAGTGACCAGGACTGGCTGTAGATGACATTAGAAAAGAATAATTTCCTGAAGCATTTGTTTGGGGTTTTGTTAAAATTAGAAATATTGAGAAGCAGAGAATAGAAAAAAGGAGGATACATTCCAAGTGATGAAAATAACATGTGCTAAATCTTAGAGGAATGAGCAAATTGAAAGCCTACAATTTAGATAAAACTTTGCTTAAGGAAAAAAAAAAGACACCTTGGCAATTTAATTTATTTTAATGGCTCTTACATTCTAGAACATAATACTGCTGTCTTAAAACCCAAACTGTGATCTAGATCCAAAAAAGAAAGTGGAGTGTATTGTCAACATTCTTTTTCCATGACAGCATTTAAAGTGGATGGAAATTGAACATATTAAAAGAAACTTGCCCTCCATTTATCACACTGCTCTAAACTGAGCATGAGCTTATGCAGAGGTTCTGAGCAGTTGGGGTGGGTAGTAATAGATGTGCACATTCATGACAGCAATCAGAATCAGATGCTTAATTTGTGGACTCATAGCACATGAAAGAAAAAAATCAAGCATTTACTGTAGCTGCTGCTGATTACTGACTATTCATTTAAAAAGTATTTGGCTTGTGCCAATGTAACCCCAATGTTCTTTGTAAAGAAAAAGTCTATCGTGCAGTTTTTCTATAAATTATGCAGGTCCCTGTTCATTCTTCTTCAAAAACCCATGCCCTGCTTCATAATAAAGAGCTGTTTAAAGGTTCCTAAAGCCTAGGGATTGTGGCTAAAATACTGAAATCACACAATTAAAGGGAAGAAAAAACTAAATTAAGCCTCCGAAAAGGGACACTGCCCAAGTTAATGCTTTCCTTGTGCCGGAGTGAAACTCACTCTGACAAGCGGGGCTAAAACGTGTTCTGATAATTGCTTCCTTCCTCAGCATAGCTGAGTAATTGCTCTGCAACTCTTCCCTCCCAGGAAACACACACAGAGTTATCATGATGTGATCCCAAAATGACACCTAGACCCAAAGAGCAATGTCTTATAAATCCTGCGTTCAAGAAGAGTGGGAAAGATTACCAAAAGAACTCAGTTTTCAGTCTAGCAGCATCTTTGGCTTTCATCCAGAAGGGAAAGAAACACATTCAGAATACCATCAGAACTTATGCCCCATCTTCTCTCTTTAGATACCAGTCCACACAGCCAAACACAATTGATCCAGATGTTTCGGCTGCTCAGTATCTATTCCAATTGCAAGAGCTGGAGAATATAAGAAACGTCTTTGTGGATCAGACAAGTAGCTTATGTTATCAGGTCATCTGTGAGAAGATATGTTCATCTTCCCTGATACCAATCTCAAAAGAGGGAAGGTTGACTCTGAAACTTACCCCTAGATTTCCTTTCCTTAATAAAGCTAGTATGCATTTAATATTGCTCCTTTTCTTCCTAAGTCCTTCCTGATGTCATATGCATTTTCAGTTTGTACCCACCCCTTGAAGTTCCAAAAGTTTATAAAGCCTGTTACAATAAATAATGTCTCATTTGTTTGCCTTAACCTCTTTACTAATGACTGGCACAGTGGTAAGCACACAGAAGATGTCTGGGGAAAAGTGCATACCAACTTGAATTAGCTGGATTGGAAATATGTAAGGTCTGACCCCTATATGTAAATACACAACCTAACTGGTTCCCCTTGACTGGATTCCTCCGGATGCCAACCTGAGTTTTTGGCTTTGAAGGGGAGACAAGCACATGATATCTCGGTCTCTTGGCTTTTTAAATATTGATTCCAAAAGAGATGAGACAGGATTTTCGGTGATCCCACTGGCTTAGATATTGTTCTCAACAATAAAGTTGACTGAATTCCTAACAACATGGCATAAAGCCACCTGGAAAATAAATGGGTAGATCTTGCTTCAATCCATTCCAACCTCACTTTCCTAGGACAAGCGAGTGGATCATAACCTTTTCTCTGTTTCTTTTTACCCTCAGTAGACATCAAGCCCTCCACATGTCCTGCTGCTCATTATTTAGAATTTCTCCTTACTTTCTATGACCAATCAAGTAATATTTAAACTCAGAGAAGGGATCTGAAATAGGTCATTTATAACTGGAAAGCTTTGGGAGACTGTTTGAGAGATAATCTTTAAGACCATCAAGGGAAAATCACCAGAAATCCTAGACTAAATTATGTCTATCCCCAAGCCAAACCATCTGTCACCAACTAAATGCTGAACTGCATGTATATGAGCCAATACCCAGGTTTAAAGTAAAGAAATCTATGTTGTAATATTTTTCACCCTATTTTTCACTCTACAGACTCACTACTCTCTAAGTAATATCTTAGTTAAGAGAAAAACTCATAATGCTACAAACACGCCTTGAGAACATTGATTTTCCCCCTTCCTGAAATATCCAATCCTATTCAATGGTTAAACAATAAGGTACCTGCTCCCCCTGGCTCAGAAATATAGACAACGTGTGACTAATGTTTGTTTTCCCTCTGCTGCAGTCACAGCTTATCACTCCTATCTGGTGGTAGGCAGACCCACTGCTTTGACTTATTCTATTACTTGTGTGACAAAGTCTGACCCACCAAAGTCAGTGGTTGGATGTCATCCATCATGTTGCCAATACGTCTGCCATGATTGATGGGGATGATATATTGCAGGGTCCCTGACTTCTGTTACTGTCACATTTTTTCCTCTCAGCCACACCAGGACTAGAGCTCTCAGGTACTAGGCCACCTCATCTAATGGTCCTCTGATTATAATGGCTCAAGAACTGGCCTGCTTTTACAAAGCAGGGGGACACAAGGCAGCACAGGACTAGGGTTCTTGCTCACTCAAAAAGTGTGCTGACATGTAGGACCTAGGGCGAGAACTCAAACTGAGTTGTAATCCTTTGCTTGCGTGTAAATGTGGATGATTTTTGCCCAAATCCATAGCCTTAAAAAATAAGCACATCCCAAACATTAAAGCCTGGATGATGTGAACAAGCCCATTAAAGTAACCTCAAATTTTTAGCAAAGTTAACAATAGACCAGTGAATTTTATAGCTAAAAAATGAAAAAGGAGTAAACTTCTTGTTTTTGTAGATAACATGCAATCTTACAGACATGATGAAAATATTAACCCTAGGTCAATAACCACAATTCTCCTGATTTTCAAGCTTCTCCTCCCGGCAAACCTGACAACTCCAACACAGGCAGAAGCACAGAAGTCGATTATGGGGAAAATGCAACTGGACTGTGTGTACACTTCCTCTTCATCGTCTTCTCCTTTTAATCAATAGCACACCGAGTCTCCAGCTTCTATTGAATTCGGTTTACAAAGCTTTTTTGTTCTCACCTGTCGCTAAGAAAAATCATTCATGGCATCCTGGATCTGAACTAGCGGAGACTGCATGAATCAAAAAGGTAAAAACGTTCCCTCCCTAGGGAGGCCGCCAGCTGTCTGATTGATTCAGCGCTGCTCTTGGCTGATTCGGAGGCTACCCTGGCACCAGTTCCAGAGAGCACCGTATAATAAGGTGCCACAATGCAAACTGTTACCAGGGAGAAACAGAACATCTGGTCTGGAACAAAGGCAAAGTCCATTGCTAAGAAGCAGCCTGGCCATCCGCGTCCAAGCGTGAATATGCTGGGGCCTGTCACCTGAAAGAGGGGGCCCCTGGAGCCAAAGAAGTGAAGATAAAATAAAACCACAAGGAAAAAGAAATCCTGACAGAGGAATAACATATTACTTTCTCACCATTTCTGTCTAAATGTAAGATGATAGTCTCAAATGAGGTACTCTAAGAGCTTTTTTTTTTTTAATTCGACCAAAAACAATGATAAGAACTGAAATTTTAAAAAGCAGAAATCAGTCTATTTGTGTCTTTATTCTATACGTGTGTGTTTAATGACCGAAAGCTTCCCTCGCTATCCTGCTGTTGTAAGCAGAGCTAATGACCGGCCTCTGTTCTGTAGAAATATTTTAACTGCCAAGGACCTATTGATGTGGGCAGTGAATCTGAGGACAGGGAGAAGCAGCGGAATGCGTGATGCCTACCATATGCCTTCTACCATGCTGCACACCTACACCCAGAGCTTCAGAGTCTGACGCTGTTTTTGTTGTTTAAGTACTAAATAACACCTTCAGAAAAGGAGAAGAATCTGATTCCAATTGCTTTAAAATCCAGCTTTAAAAAACCAAAAAAGCAAAAAACAAAAACCCCACTTACCCTGTTGACAAAGCCCCTGTCAGAGTGAGAGTCATTATACTCTACATAAGGTTTGTGTACTTCATTCCTTTCCAAAGCCATCTGTCAGAATTTAATTCACTGATAATTTTATCAGTCTCCCCATGCTTTGCCTGAAAGCTCTCCATTGCATTTTTTATTCTTCACAGATGTTAACTCTTTGAATGACAGTTTCAACGCAGTTAGAATTTTGATGAAGATACACATTCTCTCTGAAGGATCTCTCTTGTATATAACCCATTCCAATTGCCCCGCCGCACCAGCAGTTGTGCTTTCCAACAAAAGTTGTGCTTCTCCTGGGCAAAGCCAATCTAGATGCAAAACTGTATCTAGGGCATTGCTAAAGAAGCCACCTATAGAGCACCATCCCAGGCACACTCAATACCTATTATTTCAGATGCCCTTTTGGAAACTGGAAATCAGATTACATTTTATAGGGATAATTCCAACCTTCCTGCCTACCTAAGTAGGGCATTTCAGATTATCTTTTTAAAGTGCAGACCATTAAAATGTCCTATAGATCTATTTCAAAATCAGCTATTTGAAGGAATTGTTTCTTCTAAAAAAAAAAAAAGGAACATTTAAATGCACTTTTAGGTTGTACATAAGTAGTTTATCTCAAATACATTACCTAATCATTTTGAGGATAGTCTATTTCTAGTTTACAGATTAATTTGAGGAAAAGGCCTTTGTACAGTTGATGTCACATCCTGCTTTTAATTTTGTCCAATAGGCATTTCTAAGCATCTTTGCTAAACAAGATGTGATGCTGGGCACTGCAGGAGGTGAATAGGAAGGCTCAAAAAACAACTACTCCCTAAGAGCTTGTGGCCAAGCTGAGAAGATGAGACACAAAGCAGACCGTGACTAGTACAAAGTGCTACACAAACACGAGCAAGAGAGAGACTTATTTAACCAGAAATATGGGTGAAGACTTCATAACAGATCAATTTTTACTTGGGCCCTGAAAACTGCGTAGGATTTTGAGGAGGAGAAATGAGAATGAGAAGGTATCTAGATACTGGGAACTCCATTCATAAAAGCATGGATGTGGGACAGCATGGAACGAATTCTGGGAATACAAATGGCACCAGTTGGACTGGATCAGAGGGTGTATGAGGGAAGAAACCAGAGAAATAGTTAGAGATGTAAGGTATGGCCATGATTTGGAGATGGAGAGGTGCCATTAGTGCCAAAGGTGTCTGAAGAAGAATAAGACCTAATGTGAACTGCACTTTCAAAAGATAATGGCCATCCTCTGTAGGATGAATGAGGAAGAAAGATATTAAAGACAGGGAAATTTTAGATATGTTGTCATTAGGAGGGCAAAAGAAGTCCAGGATTAAGGCAAGGGCAGTTGGAATGAAACTCAGGAAATTTGCTCAAATACTCCAACCAAACCGATGGTATAGATTTTTCAAATCAAAAGAAAAGTGGATTGAGCAAAGCAACCTGACTAAAATGCTTTGCTGATTTGCCTCTTTTTTGTTGTTGTTAACTGTTGGGTGTCCCAGGTGTTGCCACCATTTCCCAAAGGAACCAATACAGCCCTTTTGGAAGTGTCTTCCTCAAACTTGTAATTTTTAACCCCAAGGGGTTGCACCTTTCCTAGAAGTATCATGACACCAGATTGATGCATGGAGTGTACAGAGCAAGCTCCTATTCCATCTCCCTGCTCCAAAAATCCATTCAATATATTGTCCTACGATAGAGGACATATCAGATATTAAACTGATAAGGACCAATACTACACTTGATTTTAGCCAAAAGGCCAAGAAGCAATGGTGATTATTTTTTGTCTATTAATGATCACTGATATTGCTTTCAGGACAGTTAGAAAGTTCCTGATACCCATTTTGTGTTTATATTCTCTAAGCTTTCACTGGAAGACACCATTCTGAAAGCCTGATACATGGACAAGAGAAAGGCCAAGAAAACAAGGCACTGACTCCTCAGTAGCCCAGGTCTAAGTGGCATGACAGGAGGGAATGATGGGAGAGCAAGTTAGTGTCCTAATTAAAATAACGTAGATACCATCCATAGATTAAAATGTCAAGGGGCGCCTGGGTGGCTCAGTGGGTTAAAGCCTCTGCCTTTGGCTCAGGTCATGATCTCAGGGTCCTGGGATCGAGCCCCGCATCGGGCTCTCAGCTCAGCAGGGAGCCTGCTTCCCCCTCTCTCTGCCTACTTGTGATCTCGCTCTCTCTCTCTCTGTCAAATAAACATATAAAATCTTTTAAATAAATAAATAAAATGGCAAAAATGAAGAATAAAAATGTATTGCTTAAAAGTGGGGATGTTGATGATTATTACTGCTGCTCTGGGGGAAAATATGATACAAGAGCTGAAGATCCTGATCTTCTCAGGACATGATTGTGTTAACTTTCACTAATCTCAAGGATAATGTGTGATACTAAACCAAGTCCCAGCCTAGAAAAACTGCATTTATTTATTTATTTATTTATTTAGAGATACAAGTGTTGTATTCTAGTTTTTTTCTCAAGTTCTTATTTAAATTCCAACCAGTCAACATAGGGTGTGATATTAGTTTCGGGTATAGATTTTAGTGATTCATCACTTATATACAACACCCAGGGCTCATCACAAGTGCCCCCCCCCTTATTATCCTGTTTATCTGTTTAACCTGTACTCCACCCTTACCTCCTATCCCCCCCAGCCCACCTCCCCTCCAGTAACTATCAGTTTGTTCTTTATAGTTAAGAGTCTGTTTCTTGATTTGCCCATCTATTTTTCTCCCCTATGTTTATTTGTTCTGCTTCTTAAATCCCACATATTAGAAAAACTGCACTTAGGGCAAAGTGTATAAATGCTTCCCAATAAGCAACTTAGGAGAGAATCTTGCTTAATGTGGTGTGGTAGGACTAGCTAGTCATTCACCAAAACCCATTCTCCTTTTTTCCTGAGGGCATAGCCAGACTATATTTCCTGGCCTCACGATGGATTCTACAATTGACTTCTGCCTAACTGAAAGTGATCACAAATGATGTTCTCCACTTACCAGCCTGAAAAGCTTTCAGCTTGAGCCTCCATATTCTCTTTTTTGTCTTCTGATGAAGTAGAGGAGCAGACAACTCCAGATCTTCAGGGAATGATGGGGCCACATGAAGGAAGGGCTGTGTGAGGCAAATATTTCCAACAACCCACACTGGAATGTGCTGGGAATGAGAATACTTTCATAAACTGTTACTGTGTTTAGCCACTGAGATTTTGGGGTTGTGAGGAACATCAACTACCCTGCTCTGGCTGATACACATTTAAAAGGCTTTAGAGTCAGACAAACTTAAGCCTTTGTTTCAGCTCTGTCACTTCACTAGCTCTGAAAACTTGACCAGGTTCCTTAACCTCTTAGAGCTTCAGTTTCCTTATAAGTAAAACAGGGAAAATAGAGCTGCTGTGAGCATAAAGTAAAATAAAACATATGTATATCTATTGGCACTGTCGCTGGCAAGAGAAAGCATACACTATAAGATACCTATTATTATAATTGGTAGAGAGGAGACATCATTTGTATACTCTTATTAGCCAGCATTTAAATGGCCTTGGGGAATGGGATAAGAAGGTAGACCTATCAGAAATGTTGCTCTCTAGTATTTTCTAGAGAGGGCAACTATAATTTTATCTTTATCTGTTAAAAGAATTACTTCTGATTAAAAGAGTATCTTGTTAATCTCAAGGAATGATATGGAAACTTAAGATTTAGAGTAGAGATTCAAATTCCAGTATGAATTATCTACCTCTGGCCATGATTGAATGACTGGTATGGGAAATATTCTCATTCCAAACTAGAAAACTATATAAAATATATGAGCCAATTGTTGTCAAGCACTAGACAACAAACTATACAGGGCTGTGATCCTTGACAGAAGGGAAACATGTAGGGTGAGCTTCATGTTGACCCCATATTTCTATCTAGGGCACTTTCTGAAGTACAGAAAGTGGCAGTCTCAGTCAGAGGAGATAAAGTTTGGAATTCAGAGTTGCTTAAGAGACTAGAATTTAAAGAGAAAGGTACTTGAGATGGGAAAAGTGGGGTCCCCAGAACTCTGCATGGAGGTGCCCCTCACAGCTTTGGCCAAACACTGGACTACAGTTGAGCAGGGTGAAACTCACTGAGTCCATCAGAGAACAGTTGCTAGGAAGTGATTCCTGAATGAAGATACCAGAGGTTATAAAGTGCTGGGAGACTTTGGAGTTCTAGCCAGTCAGGGTGGAATAAAGAGATTTCACTTAGTACTTTGGACATTTAGTTAAGACTTCACAAAGGCCACACATTAGAAGTAATGACTATGTCCTAGAATAAGGGATATGCTCTGCGGGGGGAGGACTGTAAAAGATCCTTTCTAACAACATCTAAAACATCTACAATAGGGTTTCTCATCCTCAGCACTACTGAAATATTGGCTCAGATTGTTCTTTGTTGTGGGATGCTTTACTTGTAAATTATAAGGTGTTTAGCAGCATTCTTAATCTCTACCCACTATATGCCATCATCATTCCCATGTTGCAACAACCAAAAATCTCTATATGTATACATTGCCAAATGGAGAAAATTATTCCTGGTTGAGAACCACCACTCTACAAGATCTAAGTGATCACTATAAATTAACTGTCAGCCAGAAAAACTCAAAATTCTGTAAAGAAAACATCATAGTCCATAAATTATGTCTCACTCACAATATCCAGTATATATTTTTCAAAACTGCTACAAATGCAAATAAGAAAAAAAAAGTATGACCTAAAGTGAAAACAAAAAAAGTCAGTAAAATTAGTCCCCCAGAATGATGTTGGTGCTGATATTATCAGAGAAGTACTCTTAAAGCATTATTATAAACATGTTCAAAGATTTAAAGGAAATGAGGACTAGAATGAGTGAATAGATAGAGAATAACAATAGAGACATTAAAACTATTTTAAAAAGAACCAAATAGAAACTCAAGAACTGGAAAATAAAATATATGAAATAAAAAATTCACTGGCTGAGCTTAGGAGAAAATTGGACAATGAAAACAAAGGGATCAGTGCGCTTGAAGATGGGTCAATAGAAACTGCCTTAACTGAAGAATAAAGATAAATATTAATTTTAAAAAAGAACAGCACCTTAGTGTCCTGTGTCAGTAGAAAGATGTTTAACAGTCATACAATTAGAGTATCACAAGAACAGGAGAGAAAGAGATTGAGCATAAAAATATTTGAAGAAAATAATAATTGAAATTTCTCCAACTTGATGAAAAATATCAATGCACAGATCTGAAAAGCTGAGCAAACCAAAAACAGTGTAAGTACAAAGAAGGCCATACCTGAGCACATGACAATAAAACAGCTGAACACCAAAAATAAAGAAATATTTTAAGAGCAGCCAAAGGGGAAAAATTATTATACATAGGAGAACAGTAATAGGGATGACTCTGACTTCTCATTAGAAACAATGGCGGCCAGAAGACAATGAAACAGCATCTTTAAATGATAAAAAGGGGACTTTAGCTTCCAGCCAAAATAGAATAACAAAACAACCTAAAATAAGAAGAGGGAAATGAAATACATGAAACAATGGTTTTCAAAAAACTGGATATCAGTCAGCAAAGCACAGTGATCCCTGAGAGAAAGGAAATAAATAAGGTTCATGGGTTCATGATTGCCCCATTTTCCTGGCTTAAGAGTTTCCAAGCCACTAACAGGAGGGAGAAACCAGGCAGAGCCCATCAGACTATTTGCGTTGAAGAGATGGAGTTTAGAGCCCAGGGAAAACAAGGCAGATGGTATTTGAAGATGGGCACAAAGAGAACCTTGCAAGTCTCCAGAGAGTCTCCCTCAGGTATTGAGCACAGTCATTTGAGGAAACTACCTGGGGCCAGGGAATTAAAGGAATAGTACCCAGTAGCCTCACAGGACAAGGACCAGTGCCCATTATCACCAGCCAGACTGAAAAGACACATCATTCAGGGAACATTGGATAAAGCACCTGGAAAAGTATTACATTAGACATGAGGAATAACTAATTATCCCTAAACTAAATGATGTTCTGGTTATACATGATGAAAATATAAAAGCAAGACCCAAAATGTTCAAGTTGTTTCCAAGTAACTTAACTGCATCCTAGAACAAAGCACAAGAATATCTAAAAAAATATAAAAATATTCAGCACCCAACAAAATGAAATTCACAGTTCCTGGTATCCAATATAAATTTACCAGAAATACAAAGAAACCAGAATATATAACCCATAAAGAGGAGGTAAAGCAATCAATTGAAACTGACCCAGACTGAGACCAATGTTAGAATTAACAGACAGGAGCAATAAAATAATTATTAAGACTGTATTCCATATGTCCAAAATTTTAAGTAAAGATAAGAAATATTTTTTTTTAAAGGGAGATTCTCCAAAGCCAGAAATCTGGAGCAGTCAAACTGGATATGAAAACAGCCATGGCTAGGATGAAAAATACACTGGATAGGAATAACAAGAGATTAGATATTTCAGAAGAAGAAAATAATAAACTTGAAGAAGTAACAACAGAAATTATCCAAAATGAAACTCAGAAAGAAAAAAAATTTACAAAAATGAACAAAGCCTCAATCAGTGAACTGTGGGCCAGTTCAAGTGGCCTAATATATATGTAATAAAAATTTCTGAAGAAAAGAAAGGGAGGGACCCAAAAATATGTTTGAAAAAAATGATGGCCATATTTTTTCTAAACTGATAAAAATCATAAACTGATAGATCCAAGAAGCTCAACAAATCCTAAGAACAAGAAATAGGAATTAAACTACTGAGATACATTAATCAAATTGGTCAAAACCAGTGATAAAGAGAGAACTTTAAGAGCAGCCTGGTAACAGGGGGTCAGGGTGAGGAGAAGGAGAGCATGTTACAATCAATCAATAAATAAATAAGGAAAGCAGATTTCTCATCCCAAACAAAGCAAGCAAGAAGACAATGCAGCAACACCTTTAAAACACTGAAAGAGAAAAACAATCTGCCAACCTAGAATTCTATACCTACAAAAATATTTTGCCAAAAATGAAAGCAAAATAAAGTCTTTGAGACATGCAAAAACTGAAATAATTTATCACCAGAAGATGTGCACTACAAGAAATGTCAAAGGAAGTCCTTCAGACCAAACAAAAAAGATATGAAATGGAAATATGGATCTATACAAAGGAATGGAGATTACTAGAAAAGGTAGCTACATGGATAAACATATGCTTTTACTCTTATTTTTAGATCAATTTAAAAGAGAATTTACTATTTAAACAAAATTAATAGCAATATATTATAGGGCTTATAACATGTATAAATAAAATGTATGACAGAAATAGTCTAAAGGCTAGAAGGGGGAAACAGAAGTATGATTATTACATTATGAGAAGTTGTCTAATATTGATTCTAAGTAGATTATCGTAAGTTAAGAATACATATTTTTTATTCAGATCAATGCCTTTTAAAAAATGAGATATAGTTCCAAAGCCAATATAGGAAATAAAACAATATAAAAATATTTGATTAACCCAATTTGCAATAGTACTTCTTACTCTCTACTCTCTGTGTGACCTTATGTGAGTTATTTCTTTTTTTTTTTTTTTTTTTTCAGAGAGAGCATAAACAAGCAGGGGTGTAGGAGTAGAGGGAGAGGGAGAGACAGAATCTTAATCATGTTTCATGCCCAGAATGGAGCCTAATGTGGGGCTTGATCTCACAACATTGAGATCATGACCTGAGCTGAAATCAAGAGTCAGACACTTAACCAAATGAGCCACCCAGGTGCCCCTATTTCAACTTCTCTTAACTTCTATTTCCTCACCTCTCACTAAATATATTTAATAATACTAATTTCTTTACATTGTGATGACAAACTAGACTTTAAGTTCATTGGGGAAAAGGACAGCTTCTTATTAATTTTTATATTGCCTATACTAGGCATAATGCTTGATATACATATTTTTATATTTACTAACATTTTTATTATACCTTACACCTTGTAAAGTGACTTAGTGCCTGGCATATAATGAATAACAAATATTTTTAAGTGAATTCATTACAACATATTCTATAAAATGATGAAATATAAAAGACAATAAATGCACCAAATTAATTAAAATTAATTAAAATTAAAATTTCTATTTGCAGTAAGTCAAGGAAGAATTGCACCTCTTTATGCCTAAAAAAATCACATTAAGAATATTTGAGGATGATACTCCATTTTTTTGCCTCAATAATATTGGTATGAATATCAAAATCTACCTTACAAATGTCACCAAAAAAAGTTTATCCTCCAAGGTTTTAAAACTGTCACACGTTAAGTCTTGATGACCTCAAACAATTGTTCTTCCCAAGTCAGGTGGTCTCTGAGGGCTCTGGTCTGCAGCAAGTCCACCAAAAGAAAGGAAAACATTAATAGTATCCATGTCACAGTCACAGATGGCTGCCTGATTAACAGGTACTAAGGCCCTGAACTGTTTGGCTAAGAACCACTTTAATTTAAATGTTAAGTATGGTCAAGGATAAAAGACAAGAGTAACTTACTGCTTCATCTCTAAGAAGATGCATCAGGGATTTCTTCAGATATGAGGAATATTTACTGTCCTTAAAGGATCCCCACTTACTCCTCTCATAAGTAGTAATGGCAATCATCAACTATTGAGCACAAATTCCATCAGACCCTGAACCAAGCACTTTGCATATATTATTTAACTTAATGTTTATAACTCCATAGACCAAATATTATTTATACATTACCATTTTATGTATGAGGAAACTAAATCTTAAGGACACTACCGACTTGTCCAGAATCACACATTCAGGAGACAGAAACAAAGGTGAACAAGATCAAGTCTGAGATTACTAAATCCAGATTCTCTTAAACACTTGACCCTTTCCCTTCCTTAAATGTATTGTAGAAATGAGGAAATCTGGTATCAGAACTGCATTCACCTGAAGAAGTATATATAATATTGTGTTCTAACATACTATTTATAACCCAGTTAGTTTCAGTCTGAAATTTTGGGAGGCCTCCAGTGATTTACACATAAAGCTCTCTCTCTCCCTCTCTCTCTCTCTCTCTCTCTCTCTCATAAACATACTTTAGAATCAGTGTAGTGAGTGGAAAGAACACAGCCTTCAAAGTCAACTAAATTTGTTTCATACTTTGGCTCTACCACTTACAAGCTGCATGAATCCTGACAGAATATTTACCTTTCTGTATTGTGATATGTAAAATGAGGATAACAGTGTACACCCTGTAGAGCATCTTGAGGTTTAACTTAGATAGCATTTGAGACAGGTCCCAACGCAGAGACCAGTAAATATTTCCCATCTTCTTTCCTCCTCCAAAAACTCACAAGCATTTAAAATTAAAGACTCTTACCAACAAAAAAATGACTGGCTAATTAGGCATCATCCACTGACATGTGAACACTATTGGAGAGCACAGGTCCTCTGTTCTCCAAATATCAAAGGGCTATGTATGCCAGGTCTCCTCTTGTAGGCTCCATAACCTACCACCAGATGGCAGAAGATGTGTGATGAATCAGATGCAATAGGGCATCTCGATTGGGAAGAAGATAGGCATTCCGGAGAAAACAAATAGTATGGATGCTTTCCACAGATGAATACAAGATATTATATAGATGACTCCTATTGTCCATGAAAAGGTAATGCTTAAGATCTCTTCCAACTCTTCAGAGCTATAGTCTTACATTTCTCAAGAGAGCTCTGGTCCATGTTAGATTCAAACTCACACAACTCTTAGATTCTCAATATCAGGACTAAGTTAGTGTGGATCTAATTAAAATGATTCTAACTTGAGTATCATAATGAAGAATGGCAGAAACCAATTATAACACAACAAATTTTTTTAATCCATCAGTCCATAAGGATACAAAATATATTTTACATGTATGTGTTATAATATTTTTAAGTGGGGTGGAGAAGAAAAAGTTCTTCTTTATAGGAGAATTATAGCTAATAAATGATTGAGTAGAGTCAGCAGAATTAGAAAATCGCCATTGGAAAATCACCAAATTAATAACTGATTCAAGTAAGAATCAGCAATATATGTCAAAACAAGGGTGAAAGATTCCTAAAGAAGAGGATATTCACACAGTGTGAAGTCGCACCTCACTGATTACGTATCAATTTCAAAGAGGAAAAGGTATGTTTGGTAGCGGGAAAACCCAATAGATTTCACCTTAACTAAATGACCAAACTTAACAACACCAATGAAGGACAAAATGACCTAATGTGTCTCCTAATTAGAGGTAGTGAGAAGGGTACAACATCAAGTCTGTAGTATTCCTGAAAAAAAATTTTTTTCACCTGAATCATAATAAAAAAATCAGACAAATCCCAATTAAAGGATTATTTATAAAGTAACTGATCTTGACTTTTCAAAAATGAAAAAAAAGCACCATGGAACTGTTCTAGGAAGACCCTAAAGAAGCATGACAGTAAATGCAATGAATGATCTTTGACTAAATTCTGACTTTTTTTTTAAGATTTTATTTATTTATTTGACAGAGAGAGACACAGTGAGAGAGGGAACACAAGCAGGGGGAGTGGCAGAGAGAGAAGCAGGCCCCCCACCGAACAGGGAGCCCGATGTGGGGCTTGATCCCAGGACCCTGGGATCATGACCTGAGCCGAGGGCAGACGCTTAAGGGCTGAGTCACCCAGGCGCCCCTGACTTTAAATTTTGAAAAAAAATTTTAACCTATGAAAACACTATTGGGACAATTGTGAAATTCTGAATATGGACACAGTATATTAAATCATGGTATTATGTTAGTGTTAGATGTCTTGAATATGAAAATAATATTTGGTTATGTCAAAGAATGTCCATTTCCTAGAAGACACAAGCTGAAAGGAGAACTATCAAGCCTGAAAGCCTGCACCTAACCCTCAAACTGTTCAGAGAAAGAAAAAGAAAGTGTGTGTATACGCGTGTGTGTGTGTGTGTGTGTGTGTGTGTGTAATTTCATATATATAGCTGAGGCCAGAGGAAGGAGCCATTTCTTTCTAACACTGGCAAAGTCTATAGTCTAACCCTTTATTCTTTCAATTTGCCTTTCCAGTTGGACCCAGAGAAGTGACTATCAGTGCATGCATAAACCTGGCTGCTCTGAGCTCTGGCAGCACACTCATTTGTAAGGCTACATGTGGGCTCCACAGGACGGCAGTAGGTAACTTTATCTGAATTTATTCTCCTCCTGGAATGGAAGTGGGTCATCACATCCGCATCTGAGAAAGGTCAAACTTCAGAGCTTCTCTCAGTACCCAAGCTGTTCTTCCTTGTATTATTACACTTTACAGGGCTCCACCAAGTCTATTTTGAGATTTTTTTAATGGGGAAGTTGGTATGGTGTCTTTGATCCATTGAAATATATTTGCTAAAGGACAGACTCCAGTATGATGCCCTTCCACTCCCATTGTCCCTTATGCTTGACTCTCACTCATGTTAAACCTGAAACATATACAAGAAGCTGTTAGATGTTGAAAGAAACAACATGGGCTGGGAATTCATTCTGGCACAGATTTTCCTGACAGATTTCCCCTGCTGAGTCTGGACCGTCTTTAAGTAATTCCTTTTTCCTATGCACTTTCCCAGTAGCAAGCTATTTGTAAAAGTATATCTTTATCTTTCACTACTATCCTAACCTGAATCCAGAAAAAACACAGGAATTCCCGCTGTTTCATGGTGTTAGACAAATCACCTGATCTCTCTGCATTCCTGTTGCCTTACCTCTAAAATAGCAAAAATAAGTATCTCATTGAGTTGCACGGGAAATGAAAATAGAGACTTCCTGCTTCATCAGGAACTCCTAGAGAGCAGAGGTTTTCCCCATTCATATTTGTGTCACAGCACCAGGACTTAAAATACACATTTGACTGAATGGTATGCCTGAATATAGATGCTTTAACAAAGATAGTCCCCTACTCCCATATAGTCTAGGGAAGAACATTTTGACTAATAGGTTCCAGAGATATATAATATTACAGTTGATGTAGGTAGGTCTTATATCGGTTTGTGTTGCTATTTTTACACTGAATGGCAATAGTTCTTAGTTACAAAATACTAACTTGAGTTTAGCACATACTGCATTGCTGTATAATTAGATGGTTAAGATGAACTCAGTGATAAAAATATTATTCAAATATTTTCATATGTTAGGACAGGGGTCAGCAACTTTTTCTGTAAAAAGCCAGATAATAAATATCTAGGTTTTGAGGGCTATGTAGTCTCTGTCACAACTATTCAGTGCTGTCACTATAATAGGAAAGCACCATGGACAGTACTTAAATGAATGAGCACGGCTGTGTTTTGTGGATACTGATATATGAGTTTCCTATAATTTTCATGTGTCTCAAATATTCTTTAATTTTTGATTCAAACAATTAAAGATGTTTCTCTTGAGCTAAAAACACACAAAAATGGGCATTTTTGTGACAGGATGTAACATGTTAGGATACTGTGCTAAGATATTACATGAATTTATCATGCATTTTTATAGCAACCTAAAATTCAACTTCTGAAATCATGAGTTAAATAGATACTGAATTGAAATTCATATTTTAAAAAGAGTGAGGACAGTCACATAAGTGTCGCCTTAAAAGGCAATTCTTAAAAAAAAAAAAAAAGTCAATTCTTTTTCAGAAATTTACTGATTTTTCACTGTTTTCTAATGACAATAAAAATTTCTAAAACTACCAGTGAACTGTAAAAATTATTTTCACTGTGGGGCACCTGGGTGGCTCAGTTGTTAAGCGTCTGCCTTTGGCTCAGGTCATGATTCCAGGGTCCTCGAATGGTGCCCCGCATCATCGGGCTCCCTGCTCAGCAGGGAGTCTGCTTCTCCCTCTCCCTTTGCCTGCCACTCCCCATGCTTGCACTCTCTCTCTCTGTCAAATAAATAAATAAAATCTTTTAAAAATAAATAAGTAAATTAGACCTGCCTCAAAAGATCTTAATGGTTTATAGATACCACTTAACAACATATTTACTCATTCACTTTATACAATGATCCCCCAATACTAACAACTTTAGAGCTCTCATATATTTTTTTCAAAAAGTATGTGGGCTTTTTTCCTTGACATGTGAATATCCCAATTAGGTGTGTGGTATATGTCAACAGCAAGAACGAATATAGAAACCCAGTAAGAGAATGAAAGTGTATTGAAAAAAAAAACTCTTATAAAGGAAAAGGGAGCACGTTAGATGATTGCTCACCACTCTCTAACTGATTTGCTCAAGCTCTCAAGGCTCTATGATTAAAAATCTGTTGTCATTTTTTTTTACATGGTATATCACAAGGGGTGGGAAGAATTGGAGTTATTCATTTAACAATTATATACTGTGTTCCTCTTATATGCCAAGGGCTGCTCTGGCATTAGCAAAGCACTGGTCAACCAATCAACCAAGCTACCTATTCTCACAGACTCATATTCTAGTGAGGGAACATAGACAAATAAAGAAGAAAAATGTTAGATAATGACGGGCGCAATGCAAAGAATTTTCATAGGCTAATGTGACAGAGAGTAAGTACTAGAAAGGCCAGTTACACCGGGTGATCAGAAAAACATCTCTTAGAGGAGGTGATACTAAAATTGAGATATAATTTACAAGGAGAAACTTGTTGGAACAAGAGCGGGGAAAGGGAATGCATTTTGGGCAGAGGAAACAACAAATACAAAGGCCTTCTTGCGTAAGAAGGAGTTGATCTATTTGAGAAAATTAAATATTTGTATGGCTAAAGCACAGGGAATGAAAGTGAGTGGAGATGAATTCAGGTGGGTAGGCAATAGCCAGATCACGTAGGGTTTTGTCAGCCAAGGTAGGAAGTCTGGACTTAGTGTGACGGGGGGAGAATATAAGGAGGGAAACCGGTGAAGAAGGTATCACAGTAGTTCAGGCCAGAGATGACTGTAGGTCTGACCAGGACAGGAGTAGCAATAGAGCTGGAGAAAGTGGGAAAAGGTCAACTTGTTTTGAAGATACAGGCATCAGGTCAGTCCATTACAGGGTTAGAAGTGGGAGGTAATGACTCCTCCAATTTTGGTTGTAGCAACTAGATGGATAAGGTTGTCATTTGCCAAGAAAGCAAGACAAAGGGGAAGCAGGTTTGGGGTGGGGAACAGATCAAGAGTTCTGTTTTAGTCATACTGTGTTAGTTTCCTAGGGCTCTCATAACAAATTACCACAGATAGGGTAGCTTAACACAACAGAAATTTATTCTCTAAAGTTCTGGATGCCTAAAGTATGGACAGGGTAATAAATTCTAATTGATTCATTCTAATCCTACATCTATTGAAAGCTGAAAAGATCTCTTTGATTAAGAGAAACAATAGAATAATGATTAAGAGTACACATGTTTTTTTTTTTTGCAGGTAGATAGCCTGGATTTAATTCCTGATGCTGCCACTTACTAGTTGGGAGATGCTGGACAAACTATCTGATCTCTGCATGCCTCCATTTCTTTATCTGTAAAGTGGGGCTACAGTGCAATTCTGACACTAGCTACCTGGCATTAGGCAAAACTTTACAAGTTAAGGGCTTAGGCTTTCACAAGACTGTTCTCATGTCAAACACTGTCAATAAGCTCAGAGATTCCCAAGCCCCCTCCACTTCTGACCAGCTGGCTAAAAATCTGGTAGCACAACTTGTGGAACTCAGGAAAGTGCTATACCATTACAATTTTGTTATAGCAAAAGAATACAACTCAGAACCAGTGAAAAGAAGACACACACAGGGCACGATCTGTAAGGATACCAAATGCCAAACTTCCATGTCTTCTCCCTGGGGATTCAGGACACATCACCCAGCTCACCCAAGCTTTAATGTGTAGAATTTTCCTCAGCGTGTCATTATGTAGGCATGATTGGCTAAATCACTGGCCATGTGACTGAATTCAATCTCTAGCCCCACCTTCCCGCCCAGGAGGCTGAGCTAATGTTGCATGGCTCGAAGACTCAACTCTGTAATCACATATTGGTCTTTCTGGCAGCCACCTCTCCAATCCTGAAACTATATAGGAACCTGTCATGACTTGTCTCGTTAGCAAAAACTATCAGGGCCTACCATGAATAACAAAACTGAGAAAATTCCAAGGATTTAGAGGCTCTCTCCCAAGAACCAAGAAAAAGGGAAGTCAAAGTCTTCATTATACAACAGAACCTAACAAAATAGATTTTTTTTTACAAAACAACCCTCAAAGGGTTGTTTTAAGGATTAAAAGAGCTAATAAATGTAAAGTACTTAAATCACTGCCTGGCACTACAGAAATGTTAGCTACTTTTGCTCACTAAATATTAGATAGTCCTACATACATTCAGTAAGTCCTATTAAATTTCATATTCCTGCTATATATTCCTCCCTAAGAGAGAGAATCCACCTTGACTTCTTCAAATGTAATAGACCCCATGGGAGATTCTTGCTAAGGCTGAACTATATGCATTTTCATCTGTCTTTTCAAGATCTGTGACAAATTTCTTCTTTTTTTTTTTAAGATTTTGTTTATTTATTTATTTTAGAGAGAGAGCAAGCGAGTGAGCAGGAAGAGGGGGAGAGGGGGAGGGAGAGAATCTCAAGGAGACTCTGCACCAAGGGTGGAGCCCGACGTAGGGCTCAATCTCAGGACCCTGAGATCATGACCCAAGCCAAAACCAAGATTTGGATGCTAACTGACTGAGCCACCTAGATTTCTAATATGGTATCATCATGTATCAAATAGAGCATGGTTTTTATATAAAGCCTAAGAACTGTTGAGTGACTGGGATAATTACTAGCAATCAGTACTCCTAATTAAAACTTCCCACCATAATGTAACATAATCAACTTACATTTTCTATTTTTCAATTTTTGTTTCAACAAATATTTATTTAGTACTATTCTAGGTGCTGGAGCTATAGCAGTGAACCAAACAAAGTTATTGCCTTCATTGAGAAAGAGAGTTTGTATACTACTGGGAAATTCAGATAATAATCGCATTTTAAAATATTTATTTACAAAATACATTTAACATATTTAGTATATACAGCATGTACTATTCACTTAATATATATAACATATATATAATGAAAAATAAAGCAGAATGAGGGATGGAGTGTGATGAAGCGTTCTGTATTTAATTGGGTGTTCAGAGAAGTTTTTGCTGAGGAGGTAATAATTAAGGAGAATCTGGAATGAAGTGGTTCCTGTATATCCTGACCTGTTTTCTGCTCTGTTTGTGCACCAGGAGATCTACCCTTCTGGTTTCTGTACACAGAGTCTTTTTTCTTCACCTCTATCTAGACTAAACCAGTTAAACCTGTTTATAGCTGCCCATTTCTTCCACATGCCAAGGTCAGTTTGAAATTCAATGATGTCCTACACCTAGTCATTTTGAGACAGCATCAAATTTAATAAAATTGTAATGCCTACATTGATGTTTTAAGGATTTTAGTCAGAGAGAGTGGTTAAGAGGGTGATTTTGTAGAAAGGACACAGGGGCCAACTTCACCCAGGCAGCTTAGTAATCTTTCCCTTGAGAAAGCAGCAGAGTTATTTTTTATTTCTTTTTTTATATTCTGCAACTGCAGATTTCAGTTAATATTAAATTACTTATCAGAGAGAGTTTGGAATATGGTTTTCTTTATATTCCATTTGACTTAACATCATTTCTCTATGGTGAAATCTCCCTGGTATAAGAGCTCTTTTTATAGATAATTGAACCTGAGAGCAAAATCTAGGCATTCTCAAGGAAATATAGCTGATTCTCTTTCCAGTGGAATATAATTCTGGCTTCCTTCCTGGAACCAGTGAAGTATGAGGCAAATGACAGTCCTTGATTTCGATCACAGATCCAAGACTATTCTCTGACAGTTGGGGGCAGATCATCAAGTGAAAGCCTGCCTCATCTACTCCACTGTCTATTCAAGGCATCCAGCACTCAGATAATAAATGATAGGCTACTGAAGCCATTAACAAGGAAAAAATGCATTGATAAACTTCTCTTTACAAAAAATCAGCAGAAATATTCATCTAACCTAAATTGTGAAAGATACACGGATGAAAGAGAGAGAGAGAAAGGAAGAGAGAGAAAGAGAGGGAGGAAAATAAAGAACAAAAGAAAAAGAAAGAAAAAGAGTCATCAGCAGAAAGGATATCCTCATTCATTGTCAGAAAATAGCACTAGAAACAGATAAATTCCTTAGTTAAAATCAGGGAAGGGGTTATGTTCAGCTTTATTACTGGATAGCAGGGTTGTACATTACAGACCATTACAAACAGAATGGTATGAACAAAGCAGCAGATACATACAATCAAATCGTCTATTGAGGCATGGAACCACAGGGCAGAAACAATCACCATGGAAAGCAGTGCAGTGACAATACAATTTTAAATCCATTTGATAAGCAAACTATATCAGTTGAAATTTCTCAGGATGAATGAGTTTAAAACTCGTTATCTGTAGAGCAGCCTATCCCATGATACCACTTTATTTATTCAGATGGAGATTGGAGAATATGGGTAAACATTACAGCTCCAGCCACAACATGTTTTGTAGATAAATCCTATACAGTATTTGTTCTCTATGCCTTTGCATATGGTTCTTTTCCAATGTGGAAGAAAAGAGTGGGGCGTGAGGGGAACAGTGAATGGGATATCTTTAAAAGACACCATGCACAGAACTGTGAAATGGCAACATGTATTTGCCATGCAAGCCATAACAGCACTGGAAGGCATTCTGTCATTTAATGTTCCCAATTTAGAGTTTTAAATAGCTGGGAAATGCTCTAACTTCTTTGAGCAGTCTATAAGACAGTAAAATTCATTATGTCTAAAGGCACCAGTTAGCCAGAACACACAGCAAGGTAACTTCACAAAGTGCAGGTCATAAAATATACATATATTTTATGGCTGAATATTCACATTTCCCCTTTATTCCATTGGGAACCCTAGTTAGTTTCATTTGAAAGAAATGAAATGTCTAAAATGGAATGAAGGTACAAAATGTTTCTGCAAAAGTACAATAAAAATAATTTTTGAAGGAACTGTGGTTGGAGAAGGCTGGAAACATCTTCCATGGAGAGGTTGAGAGCTGAAATACAAAATTTAAACATTCAGGGGCGCCTGGGTCGTGCAGTTGGTTCTGCATCCGACTTTTGGTTTCGGCTCAGGTCATGATCTCAAGGTTATGAGATCGAGCCCCACATCAGCCTCCACACTTAGTTCAGAATCTGCTGGAGATTTTCTCTCCTTCTACCTCTGCCCCTCCTGCTCATGTGCCCAGGCACACATGCTCTCTCGCTCTCTCTCAATAAATAAATCTTAAAAAAAACCTTAAACATTCAGAGTAAAAATTTCATCACAACTCTTATGAATGGTCTGCAGATATTCTTTTATTTACTGAAAGACACACACACGTTTACACTAGACAAGGACTCTGTCTTGATAAATGTCTTAACTCTTCTACTAAAGGTTGAACCCTCTCCTCCATCTTATTTGTCCATTTCTTTGTTTAGCCATGAAAAATTTGCTATTTTAAGTAGAAAAAAAAATGCAGTGATCAAAAAGACCTCTATTTCCTCCATGAGGAAGAACTTTTGGTGAGTTCACGGAGAGATGAAATACCATATTTGGAAATTACTGAAGTGAACAGCATATTTGTTGAATGTGCCACATGCACTTAGCATTACAGAGATGGGAGTCAGGTGTGGGATATTGGTGAGGGATTTGGAGTAGGTCCCTTAATCTCCACTTGGCTTTCATCGGGTTTATTTTTTCCCCATCTATAAAACAAAGAATTTAGATTAGATCATCTGAGTCCCAGTCAAATGTTCTGATTTGAGTCTTTGTTAATGACCTTACAATGGTACATAATTTTTTTTAGAGGAAGAGAGTTCTTAGATCATATGAACTATTCTTTATCAAACACATACATTCTCACTTTCAATCCCCACAACAACCCTACAAGGGTATTATTAACATTTGAATTATTTTTTAAGTAAGGAAATAAGCAAGCCTAGACAGATTAAATGAAATTCTCAAGGTTTCACAGTTATGAAGTAGAAGAGGTCTGTCAAATCTAGGTCCATCTGATGGCAAAGGTAGGTTCTTAATCACTAGGCCATATTACCACCCATAGGGAATGTGATAGATCCCAGAGCCTCATTTTAGATTTTTTTTTAAAAAGATTTTATTTATTTATTTTAGAGAGAGAGAGAGACAGAGAGTACACAGAGAGGCAGAGGGTGAGAGAGAGAGAAGCAGACTCTGCACTGAGTGCAGAGCCCAACATAGGGGCTCAATCTCATGATCCTGAGCGGAAACCAAAAGTCTGACGCTCAACCAACTGAGCCGCCCAGGAGCCCCTCATTTTACATTTGCAACTGATAGCTAAACAAGGTCAAGTAACTTGCCTAAGGTCACAGAGCCAAAAATATGAGAGTCAGAACCTGAATTTGGCTTGTTTTCCTCCAAGTCAGATTTGTTAATTTATATCACATTACCCATTTTCTGAAGGCACAAAACAGTTCATAAACAACCAGGCTAGCATTCCCTGTGATTCTAATTATCAGATTTAATAAACATAAATTCAAATAACTGGAGAGACCTTAACTGAAGTCCAGGATAGGTGAATTTTCCAAAAGAACAAGCAAAAATAAAAGAAACTTGATGAGAAAAGATTAAAGTAAAAGGGCTTTAATGCCATCTGCTTCTCTTTCCATCAATTTGCAACCAAATGGTATCTAAATTCTCTTATTCCCTGCTCCTGGAAATGGTCTAGATCCAAAAATATCCTGAGTCCAACATCCTCAGAGAGCCTCCCTCGTTTGCACTAACCTTAACTAAAAACACAAGCCACAGAGAAGCAATTTAAAGCGACCAGCTCTGTTTCCTGTGGACTGCTCATCATTCCTAGCCAAGATGAGCATCTTTTGTAATGGTGAACAGCTTGATGCTTAAAACTTTAGTCAATTTTGAGCTGTCATAAAAAAAAAAAAAAAGCAGCAGCTCCTTTGCACAGAGGGAATATGTACATATATTTTGTCCCATCAAAGATGCTAGAAAAGTCCTCTTCCAATTTGCTTTGAGAAAAAAATAGCCTTTAAACTGAGATTAAGCAGGGAAAAACTCTTCGATAAAAAGGAAAATTTTTCAAAAACTTGCAAGTGACTGCGAAGCCAGTTAACACAGAAAACCTTGTCACCTTAAGTATGCCATTTGTTATCACACATGCCGGAATATATCTATTCATCTTCTTTTAATTGCTTAGCTGTGCTATAATACAAAGCAGCTCGCTGATGCAGAGACTGTGGAAGAATATTTTGTCATGGAAACTTTGAAAACATTTCAAAGCGGGAGCTCTCTCTGGTGAAATGAAACCTTCTAGCTGTTTGTTGGGCATTGTATTCAGCTATTAAGTGTCTAGAGTAAGAGGCCTTCTCTGTGAGTGGCTTTTGCATATATCATCCTATGCTCCAAGATGGCTGAGAAAATTCCAACAATTTCCCAAGCATTGTTTGGGAGAGCAGCAGGTTGTCTCTTCTTCCTCTTTTCCCCCCAAAAATGACAACTGAGATTATCCCTGAGTCAGCAGGTATATACCTGGTTGCCTCTTGGGTGTATTTGAGACCAATCTAGGGGTATTTTTGAGCTCATCCTTCCTCTAAAGAATTTTGCTGAAATTAAACACTGCACATGAGTATACATTTTTTAAATGTTTATTGAACACCTACTATATGTTTTATGACTCAAGTGCTTTACCTACATTATTTCATTGACTCTTTACAGAAATTTTATAATATCTATCTAAAGATTAACCTAGACTCATTGATTAATGACACAATTGGTGGTTAATGACCAATCTAGCAGTTTAATCGTTAATGAGTAACAAAACCCCAAATCAGAGACAGCCTCCAAAACCCAGAGTCTTTGCACTATATCACACTTAGCTTGCCTGCTCCTTGTCAAACAGCCCCTCCACTTAGAATATGACAGAGAGCTTGAAGGTGGTTTTCTTTTTCAAACCCTTTCCATTCATCATTGTCCATTATGGGAAAGTTATCATACAGGTCTTCCAAGAGGCACTGCTGACCCCTGTGGGCTCAAGATTATTCCAAAGGAGAAAATGGGCACAGAAATTTTAAGAAACTGAATTTACCAATCTGATCCTTAGCTTCAACATACAGTAGTCTTTCCTAAGATGGATCTGAGGAAGAAGACACCTGCAGTTCTATTAGTTGGGTTCTCCTTTCCTCATCCCAATCTCCTTTCACAGTTGCTCTTTTCCCATTTTACAAAAGAAAAGCATACCTCCCACTCATACCTTACCTCCTTATGGCATATCGTCTCAGGGGAGAATTTGAAATATTGCTCCCCATTGAGACACCCTAAATTCCCCTTCCCATGAGAACACACAGAATCACAATTCTTCTCATTAAGAAATGAGCTTTTTCTTTTATGTTTTGCAATGCTAATGTACCAAAAATTATGTATGTTTACTTTGGTTTTATAAATTATTAGTTAACGAAAGTGTTATAATAGAAACATTTTAACCCACAGAGATTTACAGAAATAAGAATAAAGTAATTCTAATTTATAAATATATTTTGTTAGAGAAATATGATAGGATGATCAATCAAAAAACTGTCAAAAACATATATTTCACACAACTGATGAATTATTGAACACTACATCTGAAACTAATGATGTACTATATGTTGGCTAACTGAATTTAAATTATTTATATATACATACATATGAATTTCATTGGGAGATATGTATTTCATTGGGATAAAACTCTGTGGGGGAAGTGAGAAAAGAGAGCAATGTAAAATGACTCAAAAGAAGAGTCTGTTCTAGTAATTTCAAATGGAAGCTGGTGGATATCAAATCACTTTGGCATCAGCTTCCACTGCATACATTTAAAAATGACTAGTGTAATACTTTTAATTTTAAAGTGACATAGTTAAGGCTAGTTCAGGTTCTCACCAAAAACACTGTATTGATTTGCTATTCTTTTTTTTTTTTTTTTTTTGCTATTCTTGACAGAAGATGACAGCAGGACCTAGGACTGATGAAGATGTATGAAAGGCCAATATTCAGACTACAATGAACACAAGTAGGTTAGTATAATTTCTTCTTCTCCAATCCCATTATATTTATGTCATGAAAAATGCTTTCATATTATACTGTTTCCTCTTCTTGTTAACATCTTTGTCATGTGGGAAGATATAAGCATTTTAATGATTTAGTTATTTAAACTTTTTTGATCATTTCTGTCCCTTGATTGACCCTTGCACTTCACCTCTTCTCCTCTAGTTATAAGAACTGAGGATAAGAATTGTCAGCAAATCAAGTTACAGAGTGTGGGAAAGGTTATTGGGCCAGAAACTGCTATTATCTTCCTGACAAAAATTATAACAAGCACAGGAAAAGGCATAACTAGAATTCATTAATAACCTACCACTCAGAAACAGGATACCATGGGGCAGATTTTAAAAACACCAGAAATAGTTGCTATTCAAAGAAATGCTGTAATTCATGTTCAGAATTGATTTTCCTAGCCTTTTTGCTGAGACTGTCAATAAACGAAAAGGCTATTTAATTTGGCAGTGGATGGAGTAATATGATGTCTATCAAGAAATTAAAAGATACAAATATTTCCCTGCACTCTCAACATAAGGCAACCCATTATATCTCAGAATTCAGCTTAATAAAGGTACATCTCAGCCCTGAAAGATTTTTGTGACATGTTCTCACCTGTGTACTTTTCCCAAAGCATGGGCAGAAACATACACACATACATACACACACAGACTGCACTGCAATGAGATGACATGATCTTTGATGGTAACACATTTCACTATCTGGCACATGTGTATAAATTTAGACTTTATGGACAAATATTATGATAAAATGGTTTCAAATATACAAATCAGCATTTATCATAAAATAAGGACTCATATTCTAAGACTACAAAAATAATTTTTACCAAAATTTGTTGAGTGCTATCCACCACTCAGTATGCATGTTTTACATATCATATCAAATAAGCATTATGACGATCTTTGATACAGATACTTTGATTACTTCCATTTTAAACACAAGGAACCCAGGGCCGAAGGGGTTAATTAAATTGCCCAAGGACATCTGGCAAAAAAGTTTCCAACCCAAACCCAGGACTAAAAGCCCTTGATCTAGGGCACCTGGGTGGCTCAGTGGGTTAAAGCCTCTGCCTTCGGCTCGGTCATGATCTCAGGGTCCTGGGATTGAGCCCCGCATCGGGCTCTCTGCTTGGTGGGGAGCCTGCTTCCCCCTCTCTCACTGCCTGCCTCTCTGCCTACTTGTGATCTCTCTCTGTCAAGTAAACAAATAAAAACAAAAATCTTTAAAAAAAAAAAAAAAGCCCTTGATCTAAATCTGCTCTGTCCAATAAGGTGGCCACACCACTTGAAGTAGCCAGTAGAAATTGAAATGTGGTGTTTGTGTAAATTGGTGATAATTATTTAATAATTATTGTGCTAATTATTTAATAAGTCCAGATTTCAAGGACTTAGAATATAAAAAAGGTAAGATACCTCAAAAATAATTTTTAATTGATTACACTGAAATGACAATATTCTGAATATATTAGATTAAATAAAAATACTAAAATAATTACCACTTTCTTAAATTTTCAGTGTAGTCACTAAAAATTTCTTAAATTTTTTTATTTAAATTTAATTTAGTTAATATATAGTGTATTATTAGTTTCAGGGGTAGAATTTAATGATTCATCAGTTGCATATAACACCCAGTGCTCATCACATCAAATGCTCTCCTTAATGCCCATCACCCAGTTACCCCATCCCCCCACCCACCTCCCGTCCAGCAACCCTCAGTTTGTTTCCTATAGTTAAGAGTCTCTTATGGTTTGTCTTCCTCTCTGTTTTCACCTTACTTTCTTTTTTCTTCCCTTCCCATATGTTCATCTGTTTTGTTCCTTAAATTACGCATGAGTGAAATCATATGGTATTTGTCTTTCTCTGACTGACTTATTTGGTTTAGCATAATACCCTCTAGTTCTATCCACATCATTGCAAATGACAAAATTTTTAAATTATGTATATGATTTGCCATACATTTCTATTGACAATGCTGATCTAAACCACTGGATATAGTGCCATATCTGTATGTATTTGTGTATGTATGTAAGTAATATATTTCAGTCTAAGAGAATATTAAAGTATAAAAGGATATAAAATATTAGTCTACATTAATCTATTTCGGCTGCCATGACAATACCACAGAACAGATGGCTTAAACAACAGAAATTTATGTTCTCACAGTTCTGGAGGCTGGAGGAAGGTGCCAGAATGGTTTCTGGTGAGAGCGTTCTTCCTGGCCTTCTAATGACCTTCTTCTTACTATGTGCTCACCTGGCAGAGACAGAGAGAGCTCTGGTGTCTCTTCCTCCTCTTATAAGGGCTCCGGTCGTACTGGATTATAGCTGTATTATCTTTATTCCCTCCCAAAAGCCCCATCTCCAAATACCATTACACTGGAGTTAGGGCTTCAACCTTTGAATTTTCAAAGAAGGGTCACAGACAATTGATAACAAGTGGTTATTTCTGGATAACAGAATTCTAGGTGATTTTTATTTTCTCTTTTATGTTTTCCTGATAATTTTATATTTTTCTTTTTTAATCAGAAAGCACACACAGTTTTCATTTTGAGAAACAAAATTTTACAGTATTATTGTGACTGGAAGCAATAGAATCATTCTTCTAGGTCCTTCCTCATCTTATTATTTTATGATAACAATAAAGAGTTCATCAATATTAGGTATTTATTGCTTATACAGTATGCTACTGTTTCTGTGAATATATTCATTATTTGTAACTTCTGAGTGGAGAGTTGTCCCTGATACATAAGAGACTCGGGCAGGGCTAGACCACCTGACGCAGTAGCTAGGTCACTTAGAAGTTTTCCCTCTGCCCCCCCACTTAGAAGTTTTCCCTCTGCACTGGGCCTCCTCGCCATAATTCTGGTGGCTCTGGGAGCTAAAAGTGGAGTATGCCAGGGGCGCCTGGGTGGCTCAGTGGGTTAAAGCCTCTGCCTTCAGCTCAGGTCATGATCTCGGGGTCCTGGGATCGAGCCCCGCATCGGGCTCTCTGCTCAGCGGGGAGCCTGCTTCCCCCTCTCTCTCTGCCTGCCTCTCTGCCTACTTGTGATCTCTCTGTCAAATAAATAAATAAATAAAAATCTTTAAAAAAAAAAAAAAGTGGAGTATGCCAGAAGATTCCAGGTAGGAAGCTCAATGCCAATACATAGGCAGGCATAAAAACTGACCTTGCTTATCCTTCGTGTATTTGAAACACTTATCTTTTTGTATATAAATAAGGGATAATAAAAATATACAAAAGAATACATCTGTGTGTATAATATAATAATATTATTTATATGAATCCTGATGAAATTTTCAGGCTCATATGACCAGTTTTCAAATGACCAGAAAAATAGCCAGGAGCTACAGACCAAGATATTTTAGGATAACGGGATGCTGAATGGAAGAGACGGATTAGTTACAAGTATTTGATTCTCAACAGATTGCATACCTCCCTTCCTAGCCCCATTCCAAAAGCCATATCTGCTAGCTATTTAATAAGAAAGCTGAAATTCTCTTGAGCTATTATCATAGCTGCAGCAGCAATCTTTTAACACAGTGCTTGCTCATTCAACTCCTATTATAATTTCCAGTGAAATAAAATATCACAAAGTCATTCAAATTCATAGACTACAGATATATCTGTAATGACAAAGTATAGGATAAAATTCATTATCCTGATAAACTGATGAACATGGATAGTCACTCTGAATAATTTGAACTAAAGGAACTTTTTCTCTCAATGGTTAGATATTTTTGGCCTGATTTATCCACATAATTGCCTCAGCTCCCCATTTCATTTTGCCCATGTCAACACAACAAAGTCGCAGTACTTGATTTTGAAAGCTTCACTATTTCATGTCACGTTAGCAAGAGAGACGTGCATAGCAAATTCTGGATGGGTTCTTATGACAAATGACTTCTATGGTTTGCACGTGTCTCTTCAATGACAGCTGCTGAGAAGAAACATCACCTCCCAGCTGCACAACTTGATCCTTCTCTCCCCTGTGAATTAGGAGGAATTGAATGTTTGGCTTTAAAGAGGCACTTCGCACTCCTCTCATTGAATATCACAATTGTGCCCGGACGAATGGAAACAAAAAACCCCCATCACTGGCAACTGATGGGAGAAAAAATAGTCCTCTCATTACAGAGATAATAAGCAGGATGTTCCCCTGAAGCCTTTCTTCTTAATTCTCCTTATTGTATTTTATTAAATGATGCAGTTTGAAATTAAGACTCTGGCAACCTTCGTGCACACGCTGCATAAACAAGCAAAACAGAAACACAGTTCAAAGAGCAAGTATAAGCCCCTCCCAAAAGCCATCTGCTTTCTTTTTGTTATGAAACTTCAATTCATCAGCAAAACTCTAAAGAAAATATTTATAGCAGAAATATAAGTCTGCATTCTGAAGCTGCTTTGAGACAGCGTTAACAGAACACTAGAAAACTTGGTTAGATCATGTCATTTACTAACCAGTCTAGAACTTCATTGAATAAGACCCTCAACGTGCCAGGGCCCGTGGCAGCTGCCTCTGTTTCCATATCCTTAAGTGAAGATAATAGTTATACCAGCCATGCCAACCTCTCAAGGTTGCTGAAAACTATAAAACGAACTGTAAAACAAAAAACCCTATAAAACAAATAAAAACATCTGTGTTTGTTTTCCATCAGAAAGCCACCAGAAGAAAATGAAACAGCCACTTAGCTACCTTTGCAAAAAATCTGAATATGATTATAACTTAAAGGAGGTTTATTTTATGTCTACTAGCACAAACTTTCTGCTAATCTTCACTCTAGTATATCTGAAAAAATGTAGGGGAATCAATGATTCAAGCACAATAAATTTCCTAATGACATTGAATGACCACACAAATAAATACACCTAAACAATAACACTGACATGTAATCCACGTTTGCTAAGTAAAATGTCACCCTCAACTTCCTTTCCTTTCCATTTTCCTCACAATGTATACCCATCTGATGTGATGGTAGCTTATAACCATGGTCTACAGCAAAGCAAAATAGGATCCTGAAGACCTGGCATGAAGAAAAAACAAAACTTCACTATGTCCAACAGCTAGGTTGGTGTGGGGATATTTGTTTCCACAGCATATTCTAGCCTAACATATTCTAGCATATCCTAATCTAACAAATTCAGGAATTGTACCAGTGATATATCTAGGCCATAGCAAAGAAACCTAAAATGTGTAGCAATGGCTTAGCAGTTAGAATGAGGACAGTAAGGAAACCAATTTTGGAGGCCAGGAAAATGATAATCCATTTTATGCAGTGTGAAAGCATTTGGTGAAATTATTTCTTCTGGTAGTTTGGGAGGTATACCATGTGCTTCTAAGCCCACTGATTTAGGGGAAGAATGTTAAAAGTAAACGTTGGCTATGTTTGACAAAAGATGACAAGGATAAAATAAGATTAGGAAAACCCTGGCTGGTTTGTAAACAAATGAAAGGGTTGGCAACAGTTTAGGAATTCTGAACTTGCAAATTGAAAAAGTGACTACTTCAAGAACCCAAACAATAAAACTTAGGATCTCAGAAGACTAAACAACAAAATCATCATGAAACTTCCTTCCTGGATGAAATGACTCAGGACAAAGATACGATTAAGTATATGAATTTCTCAGCTGTTCAGACATCTTCAAGGTAGCCACCATAAAACTGACAGAGAAATTCACGGAAGTGAGAAGTAATGAAACAAAGCAGAGTTTAGAATTCTGTCTAGAAAAGAACTTCAGGTGTGATTACTAGCACATGGAACATACTTGAAGCAAATACATTAGAAGCCTACTATGTTTGTGAGGGAACTGCATTGCCAAAGAACCCACAAGTCTGCACTGAAAAACCACCACATTATGAGACTTGCAACTCTTGAGTCCCCATGTTCCATAAGAAAGAAGGTCACTGAGAAAACTGTGTGCCTTTCAAGGAGGCCATGTTCCCTAATACCTGCTTCAGAGGTGGCCAAAGAGAATAACAAAAAAGAAAGAACATCTCATGGGATACAGCTTGCAGCCACAGAGTACATTGACAAAAAACTCCAAGACTCAGAACTAAGGCCTAAGTCAGGAACACTCACCACCCTCAGGATAGAGGAGCCTTCACCATGTTTTCCCAGTGAGATTTCATCATTGCTGTGTGGCCCCTATCTTCCCCTTTCCAACTGAGAATATGTACCATAGTTACCCTGCCCCTTTCTACCAATGTATATCCGTGAAGAGGGGAAGTTCACATGATTTTCTTTTCATTTCATAGGTCATCTGATCAAGAAGAGCTTCAGGTAGACAAGGCAGAGAAGCCCGTGTTTTCCATAGAGCTTGATGTAGTAACTGAACTGGAATTCAGGATGTCTCCCCTGAGTCTGTCCTATGTATGTGAAAATTGGAAATTTGATGACTAGAAGAACAGATGGTGGAGAAACTGTGAGTGCCCACCTAATATTCATGTATTTCTCTGTATTTCCAAGCCTCTATACACCTATCTAAGTGCGATCATGCAACCAGATTATGCCAGTGGAAGGCAAGCAAAAAGAATATGTAACTTCTCAATGAAACTGTCTCTAGTTCTTCCCCTATCCCTGCTCTAGTGACCTTGAAGAGGCTATATGATCCAAATGCTATGGTTATATGATAGAGGAGTGGTATAGTGATTATCGTTAATAATATTCTATACATAATTGAAAGTTGCTAAAAGAGTAAATCTTAAATGTTTTCACTAAAAAAAATAAATGGTAATTACATGACATGGTGAAGGTGTTAGCTATGATAGTAATCATTTTCCAATATGTAAGCATATCAAATTAACACATTGTATACCTTAAACTTACACAATGTTATATGTCAATTATACCCCAATAATCTGGAAAAAAAGATGATGAAAGAGGGCATCAGATTCTGCATGAGGAAGAAATATGTATTATTTGGGTAGAGTCACTAGGATTCCAGGGTTATTATCATAACATAGCCTACATTAGATTAACTAACATTATGCAACAGAAACCCCATCCTCATTCTCCCACGACATTTTTAGCGAGGTCTATGCTGATGAATTTAGGTCTATGCTGATGCTGCTGATAATTTTTTTGGTGTCAATGAACGAGAAGGTTGGGTTTGAAAAGATCTTTGGGTTAAAGTGAACTGAAAATATTAAGACATTATGTGCAAACACAGAGGCACTGCAATGAGAAACAGCCAATATGTAGGTTACACTTAACTAGCTCTCTATGGATACAGGAGGCAAATTTCAAAGTAATTGCAGTGGGATGTCTCAGCTTCATAATGGGCCAGGTATGTCTCATATAATATTGTGCGTATCTGGGTATGTCTCATATAATATTGTGGCAAACTTACAGAAGTGTGTTTATGGGGAGTACAAAGGAGCTTCCCAGGAAGGAACACATCCTTAGGTAAGGAAGAGTTGGGTATGACAAAGTTCCCCCAACAGTGAAGCCTTCATTATTAATGGGGAGAAGTGTTCTGGGCATAACATGGCATTTCACTCATTTCTTTCTCTGTCCCTAGGTAGATAGAAGGATGTAAATAAAACCTGAAATTTATTTAATTTAAACCTCTTCAAGATATTATATGTATTGAGATATCTTTGATAACTATGTAACAGAGAATAACACAAAATGAGGAGCAAGGCATTTTGGCAACTTTGCCATTCTCCCCTCAACAAAGTTCTGGCACCTAAAGCACTTCTTGTCCAAGTCAGAGTACCAGGCAGTAGAAGCTAGAAGGGCTGCCACCACTGCAGTTTCAACCTGCCCAGTCTGAATAGCAGTATCCAGCAGAAACAGGGTTGGGATCCTGTGGATGCTATTTGGCTGATCACCAGACTTTTTGTGAGCACTTATAAAATACTGCCTAGGGTGCCTGGGTGGCTCAGTTGTTAAGTGTCTGTCTTCGGCTCAGGTCGTGATCCCAGGGTCCTGGGATCAAGCCCCGCATCGGGCTCCCTGGTCAGCGGGAGGCCTGCTTCTCCCTCTCCCACTCCCCCTGTTTGTGTTCCCTCTCTTGCTGTCTCTCGCTGTCAAATAAATAAATAAAATCTTTAAAAAACAAAAACAAAAAACATTGCCTAAGGATCCCAAGAAATAGTCAGGGCCAGAGGAAAGGACTTTACCAGGAACAGAATTCTTGGGTGAATGAGTAGAGGGTACAGCAGGGAAGTCTCATGTATCATTTAGCTTTTATGGTTTAAAAACACCCCAAAACTTCTTGGCATGATGTAAGAACCATTTATTATTTCTCACAAGTCTAGGTGGATTGGGCAGCTCCGGTAACCTGGGCTGGGCTTGGTTTATCTCATCTGGGCTCACTCATGCGTCTGTGGTCAGCTAACAGATCAGCTGGGGACACGCTAAACTAGTCGGCCTTGGCTGGAATGCCTCAGCTTTCCTCCATGTTTCTCACATCCCTCCAGTGAATTAACCTAGACTTATCCTCACTGTGGAGGTAGGGGTCCAAGAGACAGAGAGAGACAAAGAGACAGAGAGAGAGAGCAGCACAAAAGAGCGCAGACCTTCTTGAGGCCTACGATTGGACCTGAAACACCATTCATACCACCTCTTCTACATGTCAAAGCAAATCACAAGGCCAGGTCATATTTAAGGGTACAGATACAGACTCCACCTCCTATGGGAAAATCTGCAAAATCAATTGCAAGGGTGGCAAATTCAGAGAGGGAGATGATTGGGGCCATTTTGGCAATCAGTCCACTACATTTGTGTTACTGCTTTTATCATGATACGGTTTGTGTGAGAGAAACTTGGTTGTACGCTCTCCGTAAGTTTCCCAGAATGCTAAAGTTGGAAGGATCTTAGTGACCACTGTCTACTCCAACCTCTGAATTTCAGAGAAAAGAAATCTGAGGTCCAGAGAGGTTATGCAATTGGATTAGTTTCTTGTAGACAGAGGACTAGAAATTACTTTTGATTCAGCTCAGAGTTCTTTCAACTGTACTATCTTCTCTTCCAAAGACCTCTCTCACAGTGAACTTCCATAATTCTCATTATCTGTGCTGTCACACAACGGTCCCTTCCTATGGAAACAACCTTCCCCAGAGAGTCCCAGCACTTACCCAGCAATATCTATATGTGCCTCAACAGTTTATGGTCTTAAGAGAACTTCCTTCATAAACAGTTGCTAATAATCTTAATTTTGCAATTTTCCCTCCCTATTTTGCAGAAACAGCTACAATTCTGCCTTCCTCAACTGTAGTTTTTCTCCAGGATCTATACTACAAATCAGAAAATTGAAAGTGCACCTCAAAAGATTATAAACCCATTTAACTGACAAGCTGTTAGAAACACAGCTATTTCTTTTGTTTCCAACTTGAATGTGAGGGAAAGAGGAAAAAGAAAGGTATAGGTTTCTGGCAATGTAATCTTGATCCCCTTTAAGGTTTCGGGGAGTTTAAGGGTAGGTAGTAGGTCAAGAATATCTGATGGAATCACACTCTCAAGGACAATGTCGAAGTAACCTGTTACTGAAAAGGTCTGCTTCATGTATACAGAGCATGACAATAGGAAGAAAAACCAGATTTTCAGTCATTTATATGATTCATTTCTGTTTTTATGGGCAACCCTGCACAGTTCAACTCATTAGCCATTATAGAGATTTTAATTCTTGAGTTAATCCCATGTTCATTCATCAGAATAAATATTAATATCTTTCTAATGTAATTTTTAATTAAATATAGCATCACCATTATAACACCCCAAAGATCTAAATAGAGTTTGAAAGAGAAGACAGACACTATCAACAATAAAAATCAGAAAATTCTGCTCACATTCTTTGCAAAAGGCTGATCACCTATGAAGTAATGAGAATAAATTATAAGATAATGTAGGACAGATCTAATTAAGATAATGAGCTATGATTATGGACATGATTTTCCAGGGTTAAAGATCTTAACAAAAGGCAATATATGAATATATTTTAAATATCCTCTTTGGTCTACTTACTTATATTAGCAGTGTCTCTTAAAAAAGGAAAATATTCATCAAAAGTAATGACCCTGAGTCTGCTGCAATGCAGAGTTTTAACTATTTTGCCATTACTTATATATTTAATACTTTGACAGACTTTGTAAAAAAAAATTTGCTTTGTATATTTGACTGAAACAGTTTTTCTTTTAAAATCATGACATTCAAGGGGAAAGAGACATTAAGATCAATGTTCTCTCTGTACTTTGAAAGCTGTATTATGAAGATGCTAGTACAGATTTAGATGGATATTTCTGGAAAGAACTAATTAACAGCAGTGGTAGGCAAAAAAAAAAAAAAAAAAAGCAAGAAAAATGTGTAAGTGAACTTTCTAGGTATGCCTGGGTGCCATCTTTGCTCCTCTCCAAAGACAGAACAAGAACTACTTAATCTTTGGTCGATAATGGTTAAGTAGCAGACATAAATATTTCCTGAGAAGTGTAGAAGTGCCATAGGAGAGTCCTGGACAAGTGTGAGGGCTTCATTACTTGGTAAAGATTCAGCCTTGCACTTTGAAAATTGAGACACTTCTACTGGTACCCACAAAAGCTGATAGGTGGAAGGAACCATGATCCAACAGATACTAAGAGTCTTGCCTGCATCCTATGCCCAAAAATGATGGCTTTCAAAGGTAAAACTCAAAATCTAATCAGTGATGCTTGTCCCAAAGTAGATCCCCAGCCCAGAGTCACCCCAGAGGTATGTCATTCATGTTTGCTGTCATTTGCATCAAATAGCACCACTCCCTGGGTCTGTTTTAGACAATGGAGCAAGCAAGCTCAGCTCATCACCAGAAAAAAAAACAAAAACAAAACACAATTGTAACTCTGGCACAGTGCTTGACTGCACTGCAGTGGGCTTCTGGGCATTAATTCTCCAACCTCAGGACCCTTCAGTGACAGCTTATGTGGCTACATCAAGGGGCACTTCATTGAAATCTCTCGAGAGCTTAAAGATCTTTGAAAAAAGACAAAACAGAAGGATGTATGTCTGAAAGATATAAATGATGTATTTAAAAGCAAAGAAATTGTCAGTTTCCTATTTCTTAGATTTTTATTGAATCTTATTTTGTATTCCTTTGCTCTAGTATACATACTCTCCTTCCCCCTCCTCTCTATATAAATTTACACACACACACAGAGCTGTGTGACATGTGGAAAGAATATTCCTAATAAGCCAAAAGACTTGCATTTTCTGCCCCTGGCACCAACTCCTACTAGCTGCACAGATCTGAGTTAGTCACTTAAGCTCTCTGATCTTTCATTTCCTCAATTCTGACGCTGGGTAAATGAAGTTATCTTGTAGGACTGATGTGAGAATCAAATGAGATCATGAAATTTAAGCACATTTAAAATTATAAACCTCTAGTCTACATATTCTCAAAAAACAGTGCTGTCAATATATTCCCACCATGTTAGATAATTTGGGAAGCAAAGCCACAGGATGGAAAGCTTAAAACCAGTGATTAATTGAAGCCTTGAGAAAGTAAAATAATGATTTTCCAGATTTGGCGTATTTCAAATGCAATCTTCAGAGCCCTACTTAGAGAACTGAAGACCTGGGGAAAGACTTGAATGTAGGCACTGCAACAAGAAGTCATGGGAACATCTTTTCTGAGGACCTACATTCATCTAACACATTTGAATGATGTTACCCATTCTTTCCCTTTAACACCAGGCTCATCCTATTAATTTTCTTCCTGCTCTCCTCTCAGGATCCAATAAGATAGAGTAGAAAGAGCATTATGGACTTTTTAGGCAGAGAGATCTGGCTCTGCCATTTATCAAGTTATTTAACTCTCCAAACCTCAGGTTTTTCATCTGTAAAATGGACCCGCGGATATGATGAGATTTACTTTATGGGGCACCTGAATGGCACAGTCAGTTGAGCATCTGACTCTTGGTTTTAGCTCAGGTGGTGATCTTAGGGTCTGAAGATTGAGCCACGCATCAGGCTCAGCATGAAGTCTGCTTAAGACTCTCTCCCTCTCCCCCTATCCCTCCCCACCCCCACATGCATGAACTCTCTCTCTCTCTCTCTCAAATAAATAAATAAATCTTTTTAAAAAAATTAAAGCACTTAGGACATACATGTTAGGTTCCTTCGGCTGTGCTCCAATTGTTGGAGATCGTTAGCAGTAGCACAAACAGGACCCTCTAGGGAAAAACTCCAAAGTGTTATAGCTAGGTTCTCCCACCTTCCCATCTGTGGACTTGTTCCTCCTGGAAGGTTGCATTTCATCACCCTAAGCTCCTAACTCAGGTGGCATCATGTACCCCAGCTGCCCAGTGGCCACCATCCACTAATTGCAGCTTCCCCCATATCCCAAACTAGTTCCTCCCATCTCCTCCAAATCTAAGATCAGCTTAGCTAATTACTAATTATTATTTATCATGAGGTTATTATCAACCATGAGGTTGAGAATGACTGGAAGCCCATTAAACTTCCAAGGGAAATTTTTCTTCTAAAATCCACATCCAATGCAGTGCTAGGGGAGGAGGTTGGCACTGGCCATACAGTGGAAATGATTTGGATACAGGAGATGAATGCCTCCCAGAAAGGTACTTTACCAGCCCAGTTGGATGAATATCCCTCTGCCTTTGTGGTCAATGTCAAGCCATGCCATCCCCTACTTGTCCTCCATATTATCCTTTACCACAAATACAGTAAGTCCAAAACTCAATTATCTTTCTTCCCAAACCTACATCCCCTGTCCTCGTGAAGCAAATTGCCATAACTCTAGTGTACAATCTGGGAGTTATCTTCACACCTTTCTGTGCCACAACTCAGTCCTGGCTTAAGTCCTGGTTTCCGACAATGGCTCCTAAATCAACATTCCTTCCTCTAGTCTTGCTTCCTCCAATCAGCTGTCAATGGGGCAGAGAAAATGGTCTTTCTAAAGAGCAAATGGAATCATTTTATGCTTCTAATCAGAACCCTTCCATGTGCCCCCCGGCCTAACAGGGCAACATCCAAATCCTGAGCCTTTCATCCTCAGTCTGGATTCTCTCCAGCCCTCTTACCAGCCATTCCCAGTATCACACTTGGGGCTCTATTATGGCTCTGATCTGTTAAACACCCCCAGGTCTGTGCACATACTCGCCTCTCAGAGCATCTTCTCTTCCCTCCTCACCTCCTGAACTCCTGCTCATCCTTAGATGTTTAACTTCAGGACAATGCTTTCTGGGCTCTCCCTATGCCTTCCCTACCCCTAAGGTCTACCTTCATTATCCTGTATTTCCCTATCCCTCTCTATCCCACATGCCTGTATTTGTACAAATCTCTTTTGCAGTGAGTACCCAGTATAGCGTGTTTATAATTATTACTAAGATTATCTGGCTCCTCACCTAGTCATGGAAACTTTGAAGACAAAAACTATGCCTTGGTTACCTATTCCCAGGGACTATCAGATGGCAGTCCCTCTAGCCTCCTCTCCCCTGTTCAAATCTTACATAGTTAAGGCATCTCTTAAGCAAGTGGGAATTTCACAGTGATGGAAGAATTTGGGCATCCAAATTTCACTTTGCCTAGAGATAGCCAAGAAACAGTTGGAAGACAGTGTGAAGTAATGGAAATACCAGTTAGTTGTCTGAGCATCTGAAGTAATGGTTTATAATCCTAAAAACTATTGGTACTTACATGAGTCTTGAAGTTGTTGTTTCCTTATTTTCCTTACTTAGTACCTGAATGTCCAATCCTTGTCTTCCTCCCTTTTCTTTCCTTCCAAATGGAGCTGATTTAACCATGTGATGAAGAAGTATGTCTCTATACATTACAGGGGATATAAACCTTAAAAATTTGGTTTCAATTAAAATGAATGCTATCTCAAAGTACTGCCTCAAGGTATCTCAATGTAGCACAACAGTAATGCTTGTCATATTTTGACAATGCACATAGCGTTATTCCAAAGAAACTATAATTTAGGATTTTTCACCACCACTTTGTGCCTTATTCACATTTCTCTAAAGTTTGGTTCTCAAGGTGCTATGTCAATGCTTTTTATTGTTTTGGTTGCCATTTAAGTCACTTTAATCTGACAATCATCCTTCTGATGACATCAATCAAGTCTTCTTTGCTGAAAACCTGTATTTGGGAATACTCTGCAAGTAGTAATAGCAAACAAAAAGTACATCCAGGGTTTTTCAACTTATACTGAAATATCAAGCCAACAGTATAAAATGTGACTATAGAATTGTTGCTGTTTTTCAAGCCCACAACATTTTAAACACTTTTAAGCCAATTAGAAATATAAGTGCATTCCATTTTCCTCTGACCTTCGGTATTATTTATGTGCATTCACCACCACATAAAACAGAGGGGGTTTTATAACGCAACAGTGCTATGCACAAGATCAACTTCATTCAAGGTTTTGTCCATTTCATTTATTTTTGTGGGGGAAGGGAAGACAATACTTTTACAAGTTATGTGCATGGGTGATTTGTTTGTGGCTCTTTTAGTTGTTGCTATTGCAGTTGTTGTTATTATTACCTCACACACTTGATAGTTTAATTTAATGAAAATTGCTCTTACAGCCCAAAAGGATTTTTCTGCCTTCTGGAGGTACTACTTTACATTGATAACCAGTGATTAATGATTTATGTCTAATATTTGGATGCAAAGGGTAGGTTCTAATTAAGAGTTCTAAAAGGATGTACAGTCTTCAGCTTGGATCTCACTTTAAAAACATTAGTATGGCAGTTCATTCAGATATTTTTGTCATGTGGGGTTAGTATAACCTAAGCCACATGATTTCTAACTTTATAGCAGGTAAATTTTATTGAAAATATTCAGTTTTTCTTAAAACGCTGCCTCAAATAACATTGTAAAACACCATCATATGGGCAATGCTTATGAGTTAAAAACTACGCTTCCATAACAGCTGAGGAAGAATATACAAAGTCCCAAACTCTTAAAGAACAAAGAAATAGAAAAAGCTGACTCTCCAGTGCTCCAGTGTCCCTAAATCAACTAAAGCTGGATGAATGTTGGAACCAGAGACTCCCAGAGGCCTTCAGCCATTTTCATGTGAAAATTTAAATTGATTGCTGATCCTTCAGCTCTATAAGCAGTGAAGGATAGATTTTATCTTTTTTTTTTTTTTTTAGAGAGAATTTTTTTCTAAGAGGTAGTGTGTCCTAATGAAATCATATATTGTTCAAATAGGCAAAAAGTGTAAGGCAGAGGGAGGAACAACATTCCAAGAAAGCTCAGTAACAGTATACATCCGGGTTCAGTCCTCTGCTACAGCAAGCTCCTTAGCTCAAGGATTTATATCAATTTTCAGATGGAATCTCACTGAAATGAGTATTATTCAGGGAAAACCCAGTCTAGAATTATTACGGTTAAAATTCAGTATAATAAAAACCATTTCAAGTAAAGCCTCTACAGAGTACAAATATTTCTATATGCCAAGATTTGTGGATCTGACTTAGTCAATGCTTTATAACAAACAAATCTACTCAAAAAATGGCATCCCTGTCTCCTGAACATGTAAAAGACTTTCGCTATCCATGACCATACCTACTTGTCTGAACTATCCAATTTAGAACTCAATTTACTTCCTTGAACTAATTCCCATGTGCCATTATAGTCCTAGGAGTTGAAATAAAAATGGATGCTGCAGGGAGAAGCAGCTTTGGGTAAACACCAATCACCATGGTTAGCACAGATAAGAAAGAAGTTTCCATGTGCACCCAAGAATATTCCTTACACCCGTCCCCAGTACACAGAGTTCTACATTTTGCCTTTGTCCATGATCACTGCAATACCAGAGCACAGCCAAAGCCAACAGGTCATTCTGACCTGGCTCAGTCAGCCCCCTGCACCCATGACTCATCCCTCTCATCCCAAACGAATATCATAATTTAGTTTTCAGGCTCGGCACCCTTTCTCTCCCAAGGCTGCCTTAGAAAAACAACTAATGAAACATTGCTTTTAATAATAGCAGACATAGTAATCAATACCAATTTTTCCATTGAAGACAAATTGGGAAATGCTGGAGGAAATTTTTTTAAAACATTCTTAAAAGCATCAAAAAGCTAACGAGAGTGAGGAATAACCACCCCAAAGGGGAGAGAACCCAGAGACAGTGGGCTGCTTTTGCCTGTTAACATTCGTCTAGGGAGGGGTAGCTGAGCTGCTAAGCTGCACGATGAACAGCAGCTCCCAGAATTAGAGTGGCTAAGGAGACAAAAGTAGAGTTCAAGGTCCATCAAGGTCAGGGAACTTGTTAAAACACCCACTGCTTTAGGCTGGGACCTCAAAAACCTCCACCCTTTGAATAAGGGGAATTGCAAAGAAATAAAGCTGTCATTACTCACAGACAACATAATTGAGAATGTAGAGAATTCAAAAGAATCTACGAATAATTTATTAGAATTAATAAGTGAACTTTGCAAGGTCCCTGGATATCAAGCCAGAGTCAGTTCTATTTCCCTATGCCAGCATCAAACAACTAGAAAATGACGTTTTTGAAACAATGTTATCTACAATAGCATCTACAATAGCATCTGTAAGTCAAATATTTAGAAATAAATCTAATAAAAGATACAGAAAACTTTTACACAACATATAATATGCTATTGAAAGAAATTAAACATGCAAATAAATGAAAGGCTGTACTATATTAATACTCCTCAAATTAAACGGTATTTTCAGTGCAATCCCAATCAAAATTCCAAATGTGTATCTGTGTGTGGGTGTGTGTGTGAGAGAGAGAGACAGAGAGAGAGAGCAGACACTCAAGTTCTTATAAAATGTAACAGATCGAGAATAGCCAAGACAAAACGCATAAAGAAAACAGGGTTGGAGGTCTTACTCTACCAATTATCAAGGCTTATTATAAAGCTATTGAAATTAAGCAGATGTGCTACTGATAAAATAACAGCTAAATAGATCTATGGAAATATAAAGAGCCTAGAAAAAACCATGCATATATGGTCACTTGATTTATGACAAATCTGCCACTGTAGAGGAATGGGAAAGGGTCATATTTTCAAAAAATGGTGCTGAGTCAATTGGATACCCATATGGAAAACAATGAAACTTGACCCGTACTTCACATCACACACACAAAAAATCAATTCCAGGCTGACTGTAGATCTAAACGTGAAAGGTGAAACAATCAACAATCCCAAAGATAACATCGAAAATAACTTTATGACCTTGAAGTAGGCAAAGATTTATTTAATGACACAAAAAACATTAACCATAAAGTGAAGACTGATACACAAGAATTCAATAAAATTAACCATTTCTGTTTATCAAAAGACTCACTAACAGAGTAAAAAGGCAAGTCATGTGATGAGAGAACATATCTGCAACATCAACAACAAAGGGCCAGTATCCTGAATGCATAAGAAATGCCTCCAAGTTAATATACATGCCAGACAAATGGGCAAAAGATTCAGATACTTCACAAAACAGAATATCCAAATAGCCAGTAGACATATGAAAAGTTGCTCCACTTTTTAATAATCAGAGAAATGCAAGTTAAAACCACACTGGAGTATCGCTACTCTACAGAATGGATAAAATTTAAAAGACTGACAGCAACTAGTGTTTGCAAAGATCAGAGCAACCATAATTCTCATATACTGGTTGTGGTAATGCCATTTGGCACAAGCAGTTTTGAAAACTGTTTGGCATTATCTATTAAAGTTGCACATATGCATGTGACCCAGAAAAACCACTTCTTCAGTTTATACCCAACAGAAATGAGTATATGTGCACCAAACAATTTTTACAGGATATTTATAGAAAGCTTATTCTTAATTACCAGAAATAGGAAAGCAGCCAAAGTATCCGGCAACAACAGAATAGGTAAATAATTTGTGGTATAGTCATACAATGAAATATGGCTATCCTTTACTCAATGACTCTCATTCATTCCTGAAAACACCTCCACTATTGACTCTGATCGCCAATTCCAATGTGTGGAGGGGAATTTCCCCACATTACCAAGCAATTCTCAGACACCAGCTGGGTATTCTACAATTCAACTCAATTCTTATACTACCTACCGGAAATCACATCAGATCCCACAGGTTAAAGGCTCAGTCCTACAAGACTGTACCCACCCACCCCCACCATCAACTTCAGACACTGGCTGCATGTCCAGGTTACATCACTGATGTTTCTGACCCACTGGGTATAGATTGGAGGTTCCAACAACCTCTTCTTTGGGTTCCATTAATGTGCTAGAGTGGCTCAGAGAACTCAGAGAAACATTTTACATACCAGATTACCAGTTTATTATAAAAGGATAAAATTCAGGATGGAATTCTATACTGAATTCCAGATAGAAGAGATGCATAGAACAAGATACGGGGAAAGAGTGTGGAGTTTCCAGGCCCTCTCCAAGCATGCTTTTCTCTCCCAATCTCCATGTATTCACCAACCTGAAAGCTCTCCGAACCTCGTCCTTTAGGATTTTTATGGAGGCTTCATTACATAGTTATGATGGATTAAATAATTGGCCATGGCCTTTCAAGTCAATCTCCAACCCCTCCCTACTCCCCGGAGGTTGGAGGGACAAAACTTTAAGTTCCAACCCTCTAATCACCTGGTTGATTCTCCTAGCAGCCAGCACCCATCCTTAGAGTAGGTCCAAAAGTCACCTCATTGACATAACAATAGACACCTTTCTGGCTCCCATTACTTATGAAATTCCAAGGGCTTTAGGAGCTAGGTGCCAGAAGAGTGGAAGAAGACCAAATATATATTTCTTATTATAAATCACACTTATAGCTACTAAATCGAAAGCATTCAAAGAAAAATAATCTTATTAGTTTTAATTTGAAAAACTGATACATTTTATTCCAGTCATAAAGGTTCAAATAAACTTACAGATAGAAAATATATTAAATGAATAAAGAAAACAAGTTTATATAAATAATAACCAATAGTTTAAAAGCAAATTGCATGTAAAATGTAGTGTGATACAAGGTTTATTGTATTAATTCTTTTTCTTCTTTCTGGACCATTTTTTATAACAACTTTTCAAATTTGGGGGGAGTGGTTATGGGATTTTGCACTCAAACTGCACTTATAAACAAAGTAATAGCACAGTAAAACAAAACAAAGAAAATAAAGACTAAACATGAGCTCTCTTGAAAGCAAGTGGAAATACAACATTCACGCAGCAGTATGAGTAGTCATGGAAGATACCACTTCTGCCTCTCGGTGTATCAAGCAAACAACATATTTTGGGTTCATGCAAATATAGCACACAATTAGAATTTGTTCCATATGATATGCTTTCAGGAGGAACAACTGTTTGAGAATTTGGGTGACTGTATCTGAAATTATACTGTTATACTGTTAAAACATCACTCCCTAGTATGTGGGGACTAGAAAAAGTCATTATACTGAATAAAAAGGAGCTACTCAAACAAAGTGGAATAAATTTTCACAAGTCTATTAGAATGAAAAGTTTTCACGAGTCTATTATAATGAAAAGTGTAATATAATGAAATTTTCACGAGTCTATTAACCAAACAGTTATTAGGTAGGGTAAGTCTGAAATACATGCAAAGAAAACAAACTATTGCTATATGCAAGAACACGGATGAATATCACAAATACATTGTCGAGACAAAGCCAAATAAAAAAGAATACATACTGCATACTTTGGTTTATATAAAATTCAAAAGCATGTAAAACTAACCCACAGACTCAGAAATCAGACTAGCAGATACTTTTGGGGAAGAGAGAAGATCTAACTGGGAAGGGCTTGTGGATGGCTTCGGGGGTATGGGTAATGTTTTGTTTCCTGATCCAAGTAGTGGTGAGTAGGGTATGTTTTTGTGATCATTCGTTCAGTTGCATACTACCCCACTGTGTAACCTTGGAAATGTAAGAAATCCACAACATGATATAACTAACCTGCCACTGGAATGGCTAAAATTTTTTTAAATTTAATATCAAGTGTTTATAAGGATGCCGATCAGTGAAAACTGTCAAATATTGCTGATGACAGTGTCAATTAGTACAACTGGAAAGTAATTTAGCATTGCTAGTAAAGTTGAAGACAAATCCTATGACCTAGAGATAAAACCCCTAGAAACACACACAATAAAAATGTGTACTCTGGGTTCAAATACATATACAAGAATATTTCATAACATCAAGATTCATAATAAGTCCAAATTTTTTTAAATACCCATCAACAGCAGAATATTATAGGGCAATAATGAACCACAGCGCACATCAACAAAGATGAATCTCAAACATACTGCTGAAAGAAAACAGAAACATAAGAGTACCTACTGTGTGACTTCATTTATATAAAGCTCAAAACTGGGTTAAAATAAGTAAATAAGCCATCAAAGTATTTTGTAATGCATTCTTCATAGATAACACTATAAAGCAAAATCAAGTGAGGTGCTAACTACAAAGATCAGGGTAAGGATCACCTCTTGGAGCAGCAAAAGGGTTTTGGTAAGAAGAGGTATGTTGTGTACATTTCTTAACCTGGGTGGTTTTTACATAACTACTGTTTTACAGCAATTCATTAACCTATATGCTTATGACTTAGTCTCTTTCATTTACTTGCTGTATTTCACAATTTAAAAAACAAGTTAAAAAGCGCAAAAAAGAAAAACAGAGAAAAAAACCCTAGCATCCTATACCATTTCATTTATTTTTCTTTCTTCTTCTCTAGTAACATTGATAATGCTTCTTGTTATTTATTTGTTATAATACCATGTTTCCAAACACACACAAAACAACTTGAGGATGTTCATGTGCATTGTCTTAGTATGAAACAGCTTCCATTTGATGGCAGGAGCCATATCTTGATCTACCCTAGTATCCTCCAGAGCCTCTGCACTATGGTCAACCCAAACCAGGCACTCAGTACTCAAACATGAAAGGATCTGGAGAGACTTGATATACTGGCTGACTGGATGAATCTCTTACCTGCCTCATCCTTCCCGTAACAAAAATTTGTAACACACACACACACACACACACACACACACAGAAACTGATAAATTTATTCTTCATAACCAAAAAACAAATTCAGGCTCCCAAAGGAGAAAGAAAATGGAAAAAAAAAAAATGGAAGGTGAATTTCTCCTTATTGTATTCCATCATTTCCTTTTACTTCGTGGGTGATTTGAGAAAACCTAGACATTAACCCTAATTCCTTTCTGGGTCTGAGAGAGTAGGAAATATGTATAGTTGTGGGGTTTTTTAAAAAGATGTATTTATTTGAGAGAGAGAGAGCACACTCATGAGAGCACTGCGGGGGAGGGGGAGATTAAGCAGACTCCAGGCTGAGAGCAGAGCCTGACAGAGGGCTTGATCTCACAATCCTGCAATCATGACCTGAACCAAAATCAAGAGTTGGTTGCTCAACCAACTGAGCCACCCAGGCACCCCTGTAGTTCTGTATTTTTTATGGCTTTGGTATTCCCTAAGAGGCATCATTTCCTATGAAATATTTGTGAGATTCTAATAAGAAGTGTTGTGAACTTCAAATAATTCAACAAAGTTAGATTATGTTAAAATAAAGGTAGTGAGATTTGGGATGAAGAGCTGGATGGTCCCTGGTTCAAACCCCAGTTCCATCTCTTCATTGCTGTTTGACATTAGCCAATTTACCCTCTCGGAGCTCCAGTTTCCTCAAATTTTAAAATGGAGATGATATTAACCCTCCACCTAGGTTGCTATCAATAGCAGTAAGATCACACATATAACAGAACTTGGTGGGTAAATGTTCTAAACAAATTATCTTTTCTTTCTACCCTCTGCATTTATTGAAGATTGTGGTGAGGTCAACCACCAGTTGGTAATCTTTATTCCTTCTTCAAAACACAGGCTGATAGATTTGGTAAATGAGCTAATGGTATAGATGAAAGAAAGAAGCATTTTGAATTCAGCCAAAAAGAAATTTAAGAAAGTTCCAAGTAACAAGTACTGAAATTTCATCATAGAAACCCTAAGAACAAAAATCACAAAAAAGTAGAGAACTTATTTTACATAAATAACATATTGATGCTTATAATTGTTTGTAAAGACTCATTTAAGTCATACCCTTGAAACACATCACAACTGTTTTCATATCCCTGAATGTAGAGATATTATGAATTCCTATTTTTATTTTAGCTATCAGTTTAACTATTTGGTCTCAAGAAGATGTCTGAATCAATTAAATTCCTGCAATCATATTAATTTATGTAAATCCAAGAACCTCATTATTTCAAGATTCTAAGTCAGCACCTTCTTGCATTTCAGCAGTTAGAAAAACTAACAAAAATTACTAGATTCACTAGGTCACATTTAAAGAGTCTACGTTAATCAAGAAAGTCAACATTAGGAACTGTTCTTAATTCTTCCATGATGTTCCTTCCAGAATTTTTAGGGCAACAAATAAAAAAGTAAAACTACCTCATTACCCGGTGATTTGTCCTGTGACATTTTTTCCCTAAACTAGATTTGAAATCATATCTGTCTAGCTCCATCTCGCTTACTGGGTAAAATTTTTCTGGCCCCAAATATCTGGACTCCAAATATCATTTTTTTGCTTATTCTGGTCATCTAGAATGCTTTCCTTTCTACACCACCCACCTTCAAAGTACAGCTCCCCTGCACTCTCTCCTCAAAGGAAACTTCTCTCTGCACCAAGTACTCAACGATGACTCTTTGGAACTCCTACCACATGTATAATCATACATTATCTTGATTTGCTCACTATTACAGATTATCCTATGTCCCTAACTACACTGTAAGTTCTTCCAAGATAAGGACTGAGTTTGCCCTTTAACCTGTCTTCCCCACAGCTTCTAACATAGGTCTTGGCACCTAATAGGCTTGCTGAATGAGGATGATATAGCAACAAGAATGTCTGCATTAAGTAGCCTGCTGCAAGAAGTACTGAATGCTAAATGCATCTTAAATGAACATGCGGCTCATCTACAGAAAATCAAAACAGGTAGAAGGAAAGGGGGTGCAAACACACACACACAAAGGGAAGCCACTTTAATCTTGTCAGAAGTTCTGTTTTGTTTTGTTTGACAAACTGCATATTGTTGATCTTTTCATCTTTCCTTGTCTGAGAGATGAAAGAAGGATATTGTTGTTTACTCTGTTCCCAGCCCCAGAAAGTTAACTAGGCTGCCTTGTCCATTGGCTTGAAGTGGGTTCCAATGGGAAGCATCAGCAGATTAGAGAGAGTGAGGTCAGGGTGGTTATTCCTCCACTCCCCCTCCCTGTGGAGGTCCCCACAGGCTGGCTGCATCCTTTCATCAAAGGCCTCAGCAGCCCTTTTCACACAGCCTTACCATGTCCAAATCCTGGTTACTCAGTCCCCTCACTTCACTCCTGGTTCTCTACGGCACTAACCACAGTGCTTTCCCTATACCCTGCTCATATATCTGCAAAACTCTCTTCAAATTACCCACCTTGAATGGGCCATTTCCTGTCAGGACCAGAGGTGATTTGAGAACAGTGATATCCAAAGCAAAAAGAATAAATGTGATGATTTCTAGACAGAAGGATAGCAAGAACAAAGGCCCTGAGGCAGGAGATGCAGTGTTCAAGGAATGGCAAGCAGGCCAGCAGAGCTGGAGAGAGGGAAGGTTAGTAAGAGATGAACATAAAAAGAAAACAAAGACCAGATAATTCAAAGCTTTGATGGCTATTATAAAGACTTGACCATTTACTCTGGGTGACCATTGGAGAATTTAGAGAAGATAAATTATCTAACTTTATTTTTAGCAGGATGACTAGAAGGTCTATCAACAATAAACTGAAAGGGGCCACATTAAAACATGGTGACGAATTTGGAGGCTACTGCATTATTCTGCCCTTGATATATTATTGGTGGGTTGGCCTGAGTAGTGGATATGGCAAAAGTGGTTGGATTCTGAATATATTTTAAAAGTAAAACCGTCAGAATTTGCTGACAGAAGAATGTTCTCCTTTCCTACCTTATATTTCTTCATAGCACTTATTGCTTTCTGACACATTACACATTTAACTTTCAGTGTTTCAATTCACCCTCTCATAGAAATGAGAGCTCCATAAAGGTGGGGAATTTTTTGTCCGTTTTGTTCACTGCTATACCCCCAATGCCTGATACACAGTAGGCATTTGAATAAATAATTAACTGAATTGGTTCATCTGAAAATTCTTAATAAGTCAATCAAGATATTTTACTCTTGTCATGTTCCCTTCCTTTTGTGGACATTATTAATTATAGGCTTGATGTTGTTATTCCACTATGAGTCATTTACCATAACAAATCCACTTTAAATTGATCTATGTTGTTTAGAAAGTGCCACCTACTTGTATAGATTAGTAGCCCTGCTCTGGTAACTGATACAAACGAACAGCTGTTGATGTGCTAGACTTGGAATTAAGTCATCATTAGGTTATAATTGACTCGATTTAATTAGTGTGAATGTCAGGGAGGCACACTCACAAGGGCAGAGGGTATAACAACTAGTCTTGTATTGAGGTAATGTGCCTGCTCTTTATTTTGAGTGTATGATCTATTGATAAAGCTGCTTTGATGCAGCAATTCTGATGCCAAGATAATATGACGACACCAATCTGAGTGGATGAATTTGAAGGAGGAACACTGTGACACTACCTAAAAACAAACCATCAGATTTCCACCTAGAGTTTTCCACCAAGCCCTAAGTTTCATTCCATCTCTGAGATTCAAGAAACTGAGATAGAAGACCAGGTGTGGCCAAGAATGAATGGAGGGATGGGCTGAGGTTAGGTTCCATCTTTAAGGATGCATATGCTGCCAAATGTGCATATCTTAGAAGGGGACTGCAATGATTCTAAATGGATTTTTGTCATTCTCTGAAAACTTACCTCTATCTCAAATGGTCTATGCACTGAATAATCCTCTGGTTATATTTAAATTTCTTTAGTTGTTTAATAATGGCAGTTTGTTTTTTTGCATGTGTGAAAATAGATTGGTTTATTGCCTCTTTGCAATGCTTTCTTCTTGTTAGGCCAGCCTCATTTGCTTAGGTTTCTACCAGACCCCAGGGATGAGGGAAAGAGGGAGGGTTTCAGGGCAAAGCTATTTCTTACCCTCAATTTCAGACACACAGGAAATCCTCAGTTGGATTTCAAATGGTTTTCTTAGGGCTCTCAATTACATCTAGAACTGTATGAAGGCTCCTCTGTTAAAGACCCAAAGAGGTGACATCCATCAAGGGCAAAGAGAAAGGGCACTTACCATTTCTCCAACCAGGTCTAATCTGAGGGACGACACCATCCAAAGCACTGCTGACCACAGTGAATAGCAGCCACAGGCAACCTTCAAGCAATTCTTTAATGAAAAAGTAATAATTACCAAGCCAGCTGTGCCTATTTGACACCAGAAAACTAGTTTATAATGTTTTGTACGTGCATGTGAACAGAATTGATACTTGAATTAGGAGCCTGAGCACAGTTTAGCTGGGTTCCCTCTATAAAGTTGCAATCAAGTTGTTAGCTGGGTATGTTCCTTTCTGAAGTTCAGGGTCCTCTGCCAAGCTCGGTTGTTGGCAGAATTTAGTTCCTTGCAGTAGCAGGACTGTATGTTCCCTATCAGAGAACTCTCTTTAAAACCAGCTCACATTGTAGGAACTTGCTTCCTCTAATCTAGCAGGAGAGTCTCTCACCCTAGAAAAGGCCCAGGCCCTGTTTCAGGGGCTTTCATCTGATTAAGTCTGGCCCAGGCTTGTTGCCATATAATATAACTTAATCATGGGAGTGACATCCCAACACCTCTGGCTTATTCTATTGGTTAGAAGCAAATGACAGGTCCCAACACACTCAAAGGGAGGGTATGACACAAGGCATGGATACCAGGAAGTGGAGAACCTTTGTGAGTCACCACCACATCATCTGTCTACCACATCACTTAAGGTTTGTTTGAATTAATTACACATTTTGTTGAGTATGAACTTCATCTATTTTCATTAAAAATCCAACCATTATAGCAATAAATAAAATAGGAACACAAAGCTTCTAGCAACTGGCTAGAAGTCAGAGATGGAACACAGAAATTTTGCATTCAGACAAGCTTGACAAACTGCTTTGTATTCTATTTTACATTGCACTTGTTCTAGGCAAATTAAATAGCTAACGATGACCAGTTCAATGGACTTAGCAGAGGAAATGTTCTAAACCCAACGTCACTGTTTAAAAACTGATAGAAAACATGGACTGGAAGAATCAAGGTCAATTACATGAAGCCAGGAAGTAGTCTTAGTATGGGCTAGAGCTGAGGTGAGGAGGTTGTGTTTATATGATCTCCTTAATGTCCTGATTGATGAAGCCCTTCAGAACGCTCTGGGCAGCTTTTGAATCACTTTGCTTTACAAATACTTCTGATGGTTGCCTGGCCAAAGTGACCGATAAGGTGTAGCTATAGAACTAAGGTGCTAGAACCAAAGCAAAACCCTAGAAGATTATGACAACTTATAGGCACTGAATTTTTTTCTGGAAATAGAGAGTTCACAACAGATAGCCCTTCTAGTACATACATGATGCTAATATTGCTGTCTCACACCGCCCTATAGATTTTGATGTGTAGGACTTATGATTATCTCATTCATTCTAACTAATCTCACCACTATTATGTCCAAACCCCTGTCCAGTCAGAATGAATGATTCCCTCCTCCATATTCCTCTGTAATTTTGTATGTAACACTTAAGTGGGCTATCCTATACTCCATTCTTATGAAACTGATAAAATGTAACATGAATCACAATATAAATTCCTCAAAGCACATTAGGCTCTAAGTCTTGAGAGAACATCCCAGCCTTATTTTCTTCCTTCTTTACCTTCTTCAACTATTCCAAGGAATTTAAATTGCATCTATCATAATAGTATCAGAAGGAGGAACAAGATTGCGGAGGAGTAGGAGGCTGAGATAGTTTGAGATCCCAGAAGTTAAGCTAGATAGTTATCAAACCACCCTAAACACCTTCAAACTTAGCAGGAGATAGAAGAGAAGAAGAACAGCAATTCTAGGAACAGAAAATCGACCACTTTCTGGAAGGTAGGATGTGCGGAAAACTGAATCCAAAGCAATGGGAAGATAGACCGCAGGGGGAGGGGCCGGCTCCCGGCAAGCCGCGGAGCAGCGGAGCACAAAATCTTCTTCTTATAGTGAGAGGTATCTTTCAAATAAATCTAAAACTCAAGAAGATTTTTCTTGAAAAAGAAAACCAAAGTTGGTGGCATCACAATTCCAGACTTCAAGCTCTATTACAAAGCTGTAATCATCAAGACAGTGTGGTACTGGCACAAAAACAGACACATAGATCAATGGAACAGAATAGAGAGCCCAGAAATGGACCCCCAACTCTATGGTCAACTAATCTTTGACAAGGCAGGAAAGAATATCCAATGGAAAAAAGACAGTCTCTTCAACAAAT
>CM052887.1:35138893-35149773 GCA_028534135.1 Potos flavus | reverse complement strand
ACCCCCAGTATCATCCATTGGAACTTCTGCAAGAAAAGTGTTGGTGATAGCATCAAAATGGGACATCTTATTCACTGTAGGTAGAGAACTTTGTCTGTCATGTGCCATCTGGTATAATCCTGCTTTTGACTAGGAACTGTGCTGGGGTTTGGACAAACCTCAGCCCAGAGTTCAGAGCTGTGCCTCTGGTCTCACATATGAGACTATGTCCCCTATAGCAGACATAGAGCTAATGATCCCTGAAAGGGTCATTGTATGGTAAGTAACAGGACTTAACCGAAAGACTAGGATGGAACTTTCTAGGTCTTTGTCTTCCTCTCCCTCACTCCAGATGGATAGTTTAAAAAAATTACTACAAACCCTGGTGCAGATAGTTAAGGTAATTCAGGTGAAGCATCAGCTAAACTTTTGGTTTAATCATGGGGTAAGAGGCTGAATTAAGACTATAAACCATATTTCCTAACTCCGAATCAGATGCACTTTTCCTCTTCTAGTTTTTAACTCTGTCACTAGCTTGCTTTGGCAGAGACTGTTTATCATTTCCCAATATTTATTCTCCCTCTTTCCCCACAGTAATATAAATTTCAGCTGACTATACATTGTTGCCCAGCTGAAAACTATTTTCTAGCTTCCAAGGAGGCATGGTGTGGTCATGTGACCAGGCTGTAGCCAATAGAGTATAATTGAAAGACACATTTGTAACTTTTGGGTTATGTTTTTGAAAGAAACACACCCTCACCTTTGTCTTGCCCCTTTCTCACTGGTTGGATCACCTCTGGCCATGAAGGGGAGGGCAATATATTGGGGATGGCAAGAAACTTGCCACCTAGCCTGCCATACTGCTCTGGTCCTCCTGCTTGGGCTGTTTTCTGATAATGAAATAAGTTCAGTATTGTTTAAGTCACTATGTTTTTGGATATTATTACAACCCAGTTTTTATCCTAATTAATCCATCTATTCCATGATGTTGTATTAGATCTTCATTTTTCATGGTTTATATTCTAAAACAATGATTCTCAATCTATGGTCACAGGGCCTCAATCTGAGGGCCTTTGGTGTTAATTTAAAGGATCTTGGGATACAAATCTCTAACAAGTAATGTCTGCAGACAAAACCCCTCCTTGAGAAATAAAGATAGCAATTTTTGAAATACATATGATGTGATTGCAAAACAAAATCACTAATGAATTTCTTGGAATGTAGGTATGTTGGTAATGAATCATTTAGCTTTGTACATCTGAAAAAAGTCTATTTCACTTTTGTTTTTAAAATATTTTTTCACTGGTAAAGAACTTGAGGTGACTGTGTGTGTGTGTGTGTGTGTGTGTGTGTAACCTTAAAGATGTTGCTGTGCTGTGTTCTAGCTTACATTGTTTCAGACATAAAATATGTCATCTTTATCTTTGGTCCTCTTTGCCTTTTTTTCTTCTGGCTGCTTTTTAAGATGTTTTTTCCTCCTAACTAGTTTTAAGAAGTTTGATTATAGTGTCCTCAGTATTGTTTTTTCTTATAGTTCTGGCTTTGTTGAGTTTTGGTGCTGTGGGTTTCTCATCTAATTACAACTGTGAAAAACTTCAGCCATACCCACAATAACCAACACAGTATTGAAGGAGAGAAACAAAGTCAAGGGGCTGACACCACCTGACTTCAACTACGAAGCTACAGTAATCAAGAGTGTGTGATACTGGCAAAAGAATAGATAAATAGATCAGTGGAACAGAATAGAGAACCCAGAAGTGGACACCTGCAGATAGAGTCATCTAAACTCTGATAAAGAAATAAAAGCAATTTAATGGAGAAAAAGATAGTCTTTTCAACAAATAGTATTGGAACAACAGACATCTACATGCCAAAAAAAAATGCATCTAGACACGGACATCATATCTTTCACAACCATTGACTCAAACTGGATCATAGACCTAAATGTAAAACACAAAACAATGAAATTTCTAGAAGATAACATAGAAATTTTAGATAACCTTAGGTATGGCAATGACTTCTTAGATACAACACCAAAAGCATTCTCCATGAAAGAAAAAATGGGTAAATTGGACCTAATTAAATTTAAACACTTATGCTCTACAAAATATACTGTCAAGAAAATGAGAAGACAAGCCACAGACTGGGAGAAAGTATTTTCAAGAGGCATCTGATAAAAGACCATTAACCCAAATATACAAAGAAATCTTAAAACTCAACAAGAAGAAAATGAATAACTCAATAAATGGGCAAAAATTCTGGACAGACCTCTCACCAAAGATGATATACAGATGGCAAATAAATATTTAAAAAAGAGGTTGAATATCATGTGTCATTAAAAAATTGCAAATTAAAACAATGAGATACCACTGCACACCTATAAGAATGGCTAAAATCCTAAATACTGAAAACATCAAGTACTGGAGAGGATATGGAGCAAATGGAATTCTCAGTTATTGTTAGTGGGAATGCAAAATGGTACAGCCACTTTGGAAGACAGTCTGGCAGTTCCTTACAAAACTAAACATGCTCTTACCATACGATCCTGCAATTGCTCTTCTTGGTATTTACCCAAATGAGTTGAAAACGTGTCCACACAAAAACCTGCATGTGAATGTTTATAGCAGCTTTATTCACAATTGCCCAAAATTGAGAGCAACCAAGATGTCCTTCAATAGGTGAATGGATAAGCAAACTGTGGTACATCCACACAGTGGAATATTAATCTGTGTTAAAAAGAAATTTGCTATCAAGCATGAAAAGACATGGAAGAACCTTAAAAGCATATTGCTAAATGAAAAAAGCCACACTGTATGATTCCAACCGTATGACATTCTGGAAAAGGCAAAACAGTAGGGACAGTTAAAAATCAGTTGCCAGGGACTTGGGTGGAAGGAGGGAGAAAGAAATATCTTTTCCTAATATCCAATATTTTGAGTGGCATTTTGTCTGTTTTAGTGCTTTTAGGGGGGAGTATAAGTCTCATCCCTATTACTCCTTCTTGATCAGAAGTCCCTCTATTAATGAATTAATAATAACCTCGCATTATGTATTTTCTTGATCAGTGTGTATTACGGCCTTTTTTGTTGGGGAGAGTCTAGGAATTTTTTTATATTGAATAAGGGGCCTTATGAATAATCCCACTGAAAGCCCGGGGACAAACAATTCACAGAAGAAAAAATTGAAGTAGTAAAAATAAAAAATAGACTATTTTTCAATATACTTTTTTCAACTTAAAACGTTTTTATCTATCATATTGGCAGACATGAAAAACAATGCTCAGGCTTTATAAGGATATGGGAAACAAGTGCTGACATATTCTCATAAATGGAGGATAGAAGCAAAAAGTTTACACACTTTTATGGAGGGAAATTTGGCAATACATACAAAATGTTAATTGTGCATACCCTTGACCCTCCATTTCTGCTTTTAGGCTATTTTCCTAAAATAAATAATTAGTCGAGTGTAAAAAAGTAAACATATGAAGATGAGCATCAGAACATTGTTTATAACGTTAAACTTTGAAAACAGTGAATTGTCCATCTAAAGGAAGGATTAGTTAACTAAATTATATATTTAGTACATTTACATATTGGAATGCTGACAATTGTTAAAGAGAATGAGGTCAAGATATTTTTTAAATGAAAATAGCTGCTTGCACAACACCATGTGAAATATGATTCTATTTAAGTAAACATTTTATGTTTATAATATATTTATATTCACTAAAATGTTAACAGAGGCTGTCTCCAGGGAGTGATCTGCAGTGTACATATAGTATTTTATAATTTGCAAAAATAAGGACAATTTAAACTAGTTCTCACATTTGAAAGTGTTTGGAAATACTGGTTTATCTAATACTGGTTTATATTCTAAAATTCCTTAATGATTTTATATTCTATTCTTCTAATCTCTAGATTAACCTCTAAGGTTCCTCCAAGTGCTAAAAGTTCATGGCTTCCTTTTTTATTGCTTCTGTCATCATGACAAATGTGAATTGCTTAGGAAAAGCTTGGACGCTCCCTAATCGGGGGAACCCATACACTGGCTTGGGCTCCTCTTTTTTTCCTTATATCTCAAGTGACTTTATTCTTGGGTGACGTTCTTGAGCTGGTTATAAGAAACATGCATAAAGGCCTTTGGAATTGGAAAAGCTAGAAGTGGTTCTAGGAATCTCTGTACCTCTTTGGGAGATCAGAGGTTGTCCAGATTTGAGTGAGAAGAGAGGACCATGAATTGACTTTACATTCAAGATATTTTCCTCCCAGAGCTCTTTTTCTTACTTATCTTGACATGCATAAAAACTTCAAAATTATTTTGAATTCCTTTCTAGTAATTTACTTCATATACTCAAGTAATTATTAAATCCCCATTCATTACAAGTTTATGATTCACTACAAGAAACTACAGTTTCTTTTCTAGTGTCTCTCAGCTGTGCTCTCCATTTTTCTCAGTCTTATCTCCGTTGCCTTTCCAACTCTAGCTGTTTCTTGTCTGGAATTTAAAAATTTATTTCCCCCCAGGATTATGTATTTAGACCAATAGTCAGTTAAGATTGTCACAATATGGAAAAAAAAAAGATTGTCACAATATAAGTATTTTAAGTACTTATTTTTGTATCTACTTTAAGCTGAGAATTGGGTGTGTGTGTGTGGGTGTGGGTGTGGGTGTGTGATTGTGTAGGTGTGGTAGGTTATGGTGGGTTGGAGTGGGGAGGGTAATGTGTAAAGTAATAGAAGACAGAACCCATGCCTTAGAATTACTCTTTAAGTATGAAGTTAAACTCTATTATAGTCTGGATTCAGTCCCAACTACAAAATCTTCCGAAGGTTACATCAAAATCAAATGCCTGATGAAGAAATTCAACACTTTTATCAGTCCTAATTTGCCTTGCTCACCTGCCAACACTGATTTCCGCTTGTCCCCTCTTGTTCACTACCTGCCACATTCACTGCCCCCACCTTCATTCACACAAGAACGATCGCTGTCTCCAGGTGCCAAGGCCGGAGTTTCTCTAAAAGTGTTCCTCAGCTTACAGTTCAGAGGGCCCAGTAACTCCTGGCCCTCCTGTTCTCACTACCACCACTGCTACCACAACACTTTCTGTATCTCCTCAATCCGTAGAGTTCTCATTAAATGCTCCCTGAAGCAATCTGAAATGAAAACTTTCTCAAGTAGGAAAATAAAGACTATTGGACTTCGAACCCAGAGCCAGCGCAAGCAGTTTGCATTTTTTCACAGGAGATGCACACAGGCAATCAGGTCTTTGATGGCAGGGACTCTGTCTTCTTCATTTGTGTGTCCCTTACACATCTACCAGCATGCTCTAGATGTACAATCTTAGATATTCATCAATGAATTAATCAATGAAAATTATTGAATTAATGAATGGTTTGTATACAACTAGGCCCTTTGAGGGTGGGGTGGCCAGTTATTTCTCTTGGCTTTGTTTTGTTAGAGTCTCTCCATTAGTTCTTAGTCATTTTTGAAACATAACTTTGACATTCAATACTAATATTTTATAATATTGCTATAGTGTGATATTCTTTATTATAGTTTCTTTCCATTCTTATGTTGTCTTAAAAATCATGTAAGCACTTGTGCTATAAACTGTAAATGTTTGTGTCCCCCCCCAAATTCTTATATTGAAGCCTAATCCTTAATGTGATGATATTTCAAGGTGAAGCCTTTGAGAGCTAATTCAGAGCCCTTATAAAAAAAGATCTCCCAGAGATCTCCCTCTCCACGTGGAGACACAGAAGACAGCTGTCTACGAATCAGAAAGTGGGCTCTGACCAGACACTGAACCTGCCAGGACCTTGATCTTGGACTTTCCATCCTCCAGAACTGTAAGAAATAGATCTTTGTTGTTTATAAGCCACCCAGTCTATGGTATTCTGTTATAGCAGCCCAAACAGACTAAGACAACTTGGGAAACATGCACATTGCCCAGGACCTTTCCAAATCTACCGCCATCAGAAAATTCTGTGGAAGGTCCTAAGAATCTGTATTTTTAAATCCAACTTAGTAATTCTGAGGGCCAGAGAAATTTGGAAACCCTACTTTACTGAGAAACTCAGTAAGTCTTAGTTGAGGTTAATTATTGTCTTTGATCTTTATGCCAAATATAATTCCATGAGCATTAACTTAACATCAAAATCCCTGAATGCCAATTTAATTAATTACCATCTGAGTGTTTTGGGGTTGGTCCAGTGTTTCCCAAATTCGTCTGCAAATTAGATTCATGGCGTGGGAGGGTGGTCTTTAAAAAACTCACACCCAAGACAAATTAAATCTTATTTTCTAAGGCTGTGTCACAGGCATAAGTATTTTTTGATTCATATATACTAATAAATTAGCATTTATTTCCCAACATGCACCCAGGTTTGGGAACGACTAATCATTAACCCTCTCTAAGCCTGTGTCTTTATGAATAAAATATAGACAATAACTCTCATTCTAAAATGTTATTAGGAATTAATCTAATGAATACATGTGACTATTCCTTGTAAGTGATAAAACCCCGTGTAAACCTAATGCATTCTATTTTAAGCTTCAAAGTATTTTGAGTAAAGGTTAACAAATTTGCAAATAAGAATTTTTACATTTTTATATTTTCTATATTATATTGTCTAATATTTTATATATTTTTTATTTTATTTTATTTATTATTTATTTTTTTTAATGCTTATAATTGTGATGGTCCATTCAACAGTTTAGCATGGTAGATTCAGCTTGCAAAAGAAACCAGGGTTCGGAAGGCTGGCCTTACAATTTAGGCACATTTCCATCAGGGGGCAGTAGTGTATGTATGGTCCTGGTTTAAAGCAGTGGTTCTTGGCTCTCACTGAGAATCAAAATCTTCCTTGGCTTGGATTTACCCGCAAAGATTTTGATTCAGTAGGTCTGGAGTGGGACTCTAGCATCCGTAAGTTTATCAAGATCAGCATGTCATTCTGATGCGCTGTTGCTAACCATGGTGAGTTTGTTATTTCTGTTTAGGCCTTCTGTTCTATCTACCAGATTTAGTCATAAATGTTCTACTTTTTTAAGTCAGAAATATCTCTTCATCATGTAAAGCACAATAGTTTTAAAAATATTTGAATCCATATGGATACCACTCCTTATTACTACTACCATTCAGTCTTTATTATATAATCTTAAAATTTTTATTTCAAAACGTGTCCTGGCCTTCTTGATATATAAGCAAATCTTCCCAATGTCTGTGATTACTATTTGCGTTTTTAAAAAGTCAAAGAGGGGGGCACCTGGGTGGCTCAGTCGGTTAAGCTGCTGACTCTTGACTTCAGCTCAGGTCATGATCTCAGGGTCCTCAGATTGAGTCGCTTGTTGGGCTTTGCGCTCTGCACAGAGTCTGCTTCAGGATTCTCTCTCTCTCCCTCTTCCCCTCCCCCTGCTCTCTCTCTCTCTCAAATAAATAAATCTTAAAAAAAAAAAAAAAAAAAAAGTCAGAGAATGTGTGTTTCCCCTGCTGATCTGGAATCTCTCCAAGGCAGTGGTTCTTAAACTTTAGTGGGCATGTGGAATACCTGAGGGTCTCATTAACACTGTACACCCCATCCAGACCTAGTGAATTAACCTTTGGGTTGAGTTCCAGAATTCTGAATTTTAAGCTGTCTCCCTCAGTTATTGTGATGCACAGTAAATTTTGAGAACCATTGACTCTATGGAATCAGAGGCTGAGGTAGCTTTGGTAAGGTATAGAATACTAGGGGAGGCCTCACAGGATCCAGATGCAAATGTGAGGAATTCTGTGTTTCCTTCTTTCCCCTTCCTGGGCCTCATCTTAGTACAAGCAGGGGTCCATGACTATGTTGTTATTCAGGGACCCTAAGGAGAGGCACCAAGCATTGGTTGGTGATGGTACACAACCTCTGGAGTTCCCCCAGGTGAAATTTGAAACTGGCCTTCATACACGGAGGGCAAGGACAGACTGAGGAAAGTGGCAGACTACTCCAGATTGGTAGGTGACAGTTTTAATAAACAAGGGAACTTATACGAGGCTTGTCTTGGGTGGCAGCAAGCCGAGTAGATCTTCACACCCACCTACCAGAATCTTAAGAATTTATATAGAGGTTTTCTCTGGATTCAGTCACATGTACCATCCAGATAGGCTCAACAACACATTGCTCTCTCAAGGCTATGTCCTTGAAATGGCTCCCACAGTGGGAAAAACTTAACATTTCAAGGATGGAAGGGGGTAAAGAGTTTCAGATTGCCTGGGTCTAGCTCCCAGGTCAATCGGTGGTCATGTCCTCTTAATGACTTCCTCCAATAATTGGTAAATTTTTAGCACTAAGTCTTATTGATTTTTGTTGCCAATCTAAGCATGGAGCCTGCATCAGGGAAGTTACAGCAAATAATGGTTTTGTATTGAGGAAATACTCCCCTTTCTTTCTCTTTCTCTTTGTGGGTTTTGTTTTGTTTTGTTTTTGTTTTTGTTTTTTTTAAGGAGGGGTCATAGCCCATATTGGAAAGGTGATGTGGTAGAAAGGAGGGGTAATGCAGAAGAAAGTCCCATTTTCTCCTTGGAGTTACTGTAAGATACCTCTAGATGTTCTCTTTCTCTCTTTTCTTTTCCCTCCTCAACCTGACTTTTTCCCATTTATTGTCTTTTCCCCTTAGTTTGTTGGTTTGTGGTCCTCTCTTAAAGAAACACCCATCTAGAACAGATTGAGGCACCAAAAAAATAAGAACAAAAAAACCCCCTACATCTGAGATCACCCAGTTCATCTTTAAATTGCACTAATAGCATATTTGATCATTTACTTGGGCTAATTATTTTTACTGTTATGTATAATTGTATTTGACACGTCTTTAGTTTCATGACTATGCTTTTATTTCCAACTGTTTCCTTTCATTTACTAGCATTTTATACATCCTAAGACTTCATCTGCCTTTGATTTCAGATAAAATGTGTATTTTCTGCAGAACAAGCAGTAAATGATTTTCTACTAAAATATGTTGGATTGATAGGAACACACGATAAGGGTGGATCATTGGATTTTCATATTTGGTATTTTATGTCTTAAACTTGTGAATTGTTAATCAATTTTTATGTTAAATCATTATTGAATAATGTTAGCCTCAGTAGAACTTGAAGCCAATAGAATCTTAAGATGACTTTTAAAAAAGTTAGATTATAACAAAAGCAGGCAAATTGATGAATCTTTTTCCAAAACCTTTGCAGCCCTCTGTCCACTTCCCATCTACTCTCTGCTCCCATAGACTAATTGTATTCTTTATTGTGGTTTGAAAAGGACTAAACACAATGGCTAGATCAGTGCTGTTTAAGTAAGAGCTATATCTTATCTGCATCATGTCTATCTTTGTTTAAGCAGTATTCCTTCTCACAGATGTTATGGCAATTGCCCTTTCTCCTGGAACTACCCTCCTAATTCATTCTCTAACCTGAGCCCAAGGTCATCTTTCTAAAGTACAAATTTAATTATTTCTCTCTTCAGCTTAAACTTTCTGATGGTCCCTTGTACAATGGTTACCTCTTGTTCTGACCATCCAGAACTACTTCTTTATTCATGAAAATTAAGTAGGTTTCTTAAATTTAATATTAGAGGGAGAACAGGCTAGTTCTTCTTGGGGAGTGGAAGCTAAAAGAGAAAGTAGAGAGCTGTCAGTGGTCATGTTTTTCACCATGTGCAAGAAACCAGTCAACATCGAGAGAAGCCAGCCTATGGGGAGAAGCAGAGATGAGAGATAGGGAACAATCTGCTGGGGATATTTGAAGCTCTGATTCAAGTTGTCCCTAATCCTTGGCTATACCCCTGTCCTTCCAGAAGCTGGTTGTTCCACCTTCCTTGCATCGCACAAAATACCCCAGGACATTCCTACGAAGTCTTCACTTTCACCTAAACCAGTTAGAAATAGGTTTTTGTCACTTGTAAACAAGGGGTCTAAATGAGAACAGCCTATAAGGCCCTTCATGATATGGCCCCAGGGTTCTCAAGTCCATCTTCACATGATCAGTGTGATCATACTTAGGAAGAGTAACAGGTAACAGAATACAGACAAACAGATTTAAATAATAGAGGCATTTTCTTCTCTCACATACCAAGAAGTGCAGGCAAAGACAGAGATGGTTCCAGTGATGGTTTATCAGTTCTACTACATGATAATGCCTTAGTCAGCTCTACAGTTCTTTGGGTCTTTTCCTTGGTCAAGGAAGGAAGCCGCTCCAGAGAGTCTTTAAGACCTATGTGAGCATTCCAGACAGGGAAGAAGAGGGCAACAGCCTTCTCCTAGGGAGGGTCTGTTTTTAGCCTGGAAGGGAAGCTTTAGCTGATTTCTCCTTAGATCTGACTGGCCAGAACTGGGTCACATGCCCAACCCTAGACTCATGTTGCTAAGTGAGAATTACCTTGACTCATTCCCTAGATGTCCTTAATTCAATGGATCTGTGCCAATCATCTGAGATTCAGGTAGCAGAGAAATTGGAGCTGTAGTGGAGCCAAGGGAACTGTGTCTACCACACATATGTTTCCATTACCCTCCCTGTCCTTCCACTGCCACCATTACTACCACCTCCCCAATTCTAAGAGCCAGCCTTACCAAACTGCCTTCAAGGACCCAAACATACTGTGCTTTCTGTGGTTTCTTTGGTCTCTGGGGGCCTTTGCATATAACTTTTGCTCTGCTCAGAACACACTCTTCTTCCTTCATTTAGTAGCATCTTGGTCTTCGTGGCTCCTTTTCCCCCTAGGCTTTGGCTTGATTTCTCTTTCTGTGGAAAGTCTTCCCTAAAACCCAATTTCACAGCACCCTCTTATTAGTCCTGTCTTAGGAAGTTTTAGACTATCTGGTAATTTTCTACCTATTTATATCTTCTACTAGACCGTAAACTAACTAACTAACTAACTTACTTA
>CM052887.1:35120158-35138793 GCA_028534135.1 Potos flavus | reverse complement strand
CAAGTCTTGGCTGTGATGACTTCCAAAGAGCATGGCAAAGGATGATTTCCCACTTAGGCAGGGCAAAATTCATTGTGTTTTTCTCACTTAAGAGCTAAAGATTTTAAGAGCTTTTTAAGGGTCCTCACATAGTTTTTCAAATGGGCGGATTTCTGCATATGGATTCACAACATAGAAACTAAATGTAGCTAAGTGATGAACTTACTTCCTTAGTTAAATTTCATAAGGTGCTACTTTACTCAGCAACTTCTTGCTACCAGTTTATTACGAAAAAGCAATGTGACATGACGAGGCACTTTCAATCTTTTTTTGTAAGTAGATGAAGTTTAAGGAAGGAAGGAAGGAATTAAATGAAGAGAAAAATAGCCACGTTTGGTTAATATAACAGAGCAGCACTTTGAAATTTCAGCACTTTGAAGTTAAACATTGAGTTTGTAATTAACGTGAGGTAATGAAATATTCATTTACAAATTTCTGAAGAGAATTTGCTAGGCACAGTAAGTTGGGTCCTTTTTGGATTTTAGACATAATGTGGCCACTTTTGTGTGTCACACGCTGGCCTTTTCCTGGGTGGCCCCCCAAAAGCTGCCAGTTTGGAGTGGGGCCCAACGTGCAAGGGGGCTCTCCAGTTAGCCCAGGCTGCAGTCATATGAGCTAGTTGATCTAGTGCTGCTGGAAAGGTCTATGACCCAGCCAGAAGCTGTATGGAGTCTAGACGTGACAAGCCCCAACAAGACCATCAGAAAGGAGATTCTTTGTGTTTGGGAAAATGCAAAGGCTTCTTTAGCAGATGACTCCTGGCTTGTGGCTAGGCTCATGTAGAGATTAAAGCCTTCCACCATCTGGCATAACACAGCCATGGGACCTTGATGTCTGAGATGAAATGGTGTTGTCTCAGACACTTAGCTATAAAGTGAGCCATTCCCAGCAGTAATCCACTCAGGTGGATTGAGAAAGAAGAGAGCCCTGTGAGGCTGAGCCTGTGAGACACCTGAAGACACAAGCAGGCAGTTGTACTCCTATGTTACTTTCTTCCATAAGTCTCATGGGGAGTTTCCTATTCCTAGTGGACCAGGGACAGAGTAACTTGAACCTGCTGTACAGATGGTTTTGCATGAGAGGCTAGCACCAGACAGATGAGAGGAAGTGCTTCTGTTCTTCTGGGTGTCCCTGCCCTACAAGTGAGAGGGAAAATGCTTATAATCATTAAATTTTGAGCAAAAAATGTTATTGTTCACTTTGCTTTGAAGGAAACATTTTATTGTCTACTTTATCTGAGGTCAGGATCTATACTAATTCTTAAGCTAATTATTTGGCACAAAGGTAACTTCCAAAATCTGTAACAAGCAAGGCAGTTGGAATCTAGCCCTGAAACTAGGGCTGAAGACCCCCTCTTGTGCCAGACATTTATCCTTTCATTGCTGGATTGTGGAGGGGTCAGAGATGCTTCTGAAGGAAGGCCAGAGTGACTTGGGCAATGATGGATATACTGGGGCAGGAGGCTTTGGACAGAGTGGTTTTTTAGGCTGAGTGAATACACACTGGGTCAATTTTAGTCCTGGTCTGACTAAATGGTTAAGGACTTGGAAAGATCAAGACTGGATAACTGATAGCAATAAGGTTTTAGGGAGGGGTGAATGGACTATTTCAGAACAGGCCCAGAGTAAGAATATGTGTGTCCGTGTGAATGCTCACTGACAGGCATCATTGCAGAAAAAGTTCTTAATACTAGGAGTACAAAATGATTCCTTCTGTAGGGGTCAGTCATCCTCCTCCTCGAGCCAGTCTATTGGTTCATGGCTTAACAGCTGTGATGGCCAGACTGGAGGTGATGCTTGGACTCAGTAACATAAATTTTCTTCCACCAAGACTGATCATATACTGTTAGCAACAGTGACTAGCCATATACTTCTAGGAGACCCAGAAAGATAAATTCTTTCGAGTTGGAAATGCCCCTTCATCATGGACGTGCAACAACTATCATCACTGGAATAATATTTCTGGATTTGGATTTGCTTTCCCTGCTTACATGCCTTAAAAGCATCATAGGATTTCATACATAGTTTTTAATTGGTGAACTCACTGCACGGCCAAACAAGGCAATAGGCTACTGACTACCTGGCCTTATAAATACTATATAAATACCCTGTCATCCTGATGAAGCTATGCTTCATTGGAAGGATCTATTGGAAACTTAACCATGACAATACCTAAGAAGTAGCACCTTGTGATATTGGTATGCTAAGTTGTGGGATACAGAACAGGAATGGGACCAGTGACCAATACATTTGATACTATTTTCACAGCTGGAATGAAATCTAGGACTCTGGGGTGAAGACATTTCTAATAATTACACCTACTCTTTCACTTTCAGAACTCTTGCTTTAACTCTTTTTTTTTTTTTTTTTAAGATTTTATTTATTTATTTTGACAGAGAGAGAGAGATCACAAGTAGGCAAAGAGGCAGGTAGAGAGAGAGGGGGAAGCAGGCTCCCCGCTGAGCAGAGAGCCCGATGCGGGGCTCGATCCCAGGACCCTGAGATCATGACCTGAGCCGGAGGCAGAAGCTTTAACCCACTGAGCCACCCAGGTGCCCCTTGCTTTAACTCTTCAAAATTATTTCTTTAAATATTTTAGCCTGAGTAATTCAGTACTCATTGGGAGAATGTTTCATCCAAGGGTTTAAAAAAAATGTAGGTTTTGTTGAATTGGGAGCTGAGGCTACCACCTGGGCATGTTGGATTCTTTGTGCAATCAGGGCAAAGATCCTTGGCAAGCTCTAGTGTTGGCTGAAAGCCAGGAGAACTTGGAATAAGCAGAGGAGGAATCTATCTCACATGTCAGCAGCAGTCTTGTGAATGCTTGCAGAATGGAAGACTCTAGCTTGCACCAGTATTTTCCTTGCTAAGTATTTATTCTCATGTTTCCTTTTAAAATGAGAATTATAATAATTTTTTTTTTCTTTTCTTGCCTCTTTCTTTTTTCCAGGGATATACAATGTTATCCAGGTAATGGTTCAATTTATCATGTGGTTCACAGGCTGTAGAATACTGAAATGGGATTCTGACAGAATTGAAGAGGAATGGACACAAGCCAGAGGTCTTGGACTTGAAGGCCAGCATCTCCCTTCTGTGTGCAGTGGCTGGAAGTAACTTCAGTTGTTCCCTATTGCGGTTGTGTGAGATTTGGTTGGATCATGTGTTTTAAGTTGTTGGGGTGTTTTTGGATATAGGGAAAAAGTGTGTGTGTGTGTGTGTGCGTGTGCAGCGTCTATTAGGCAGCCAGAAGGTGGATTGGAGCACATGGCTTTGGGATAGTTGTATGGTCGACAGTGAGTTTCTCATCTCCCAGAGAGATTATTCCTTTGCACACAGACATAGGCCCCAGATCACATTAGTGCTATGTGATTCGTCTACCTGGCCATGAATTCCTGTCTGGGAGCTGCCCTCTGACTATGTTCTGTATCCCAGTTATTAAAATTAAATGGAGAGACAGAGAAATGGGATGCCATTTGATTCAAGTCACATTAGTGGGAAATTCTAGAGAGAGAGATCTGTAAACTTTTTGAGGCCCTGGAACCTCCCTACTTGTGCTTTTGAGGCTTTGTCCTTCACTCCTTCCTTAGATTTCGTGAAATACTCTAGAATGCTTCCCATAATCTTCCTTTTTTGGCTAAGTTAGCCAGAGTTGTTTTATGTTCCTTGCAATCAGAAAATATTAGTTAACTAATATAGAAATCAAGGACAACCTATGTATACAGTGATCCTACATGGAGATGCTTAATTTTACGGGAAAAATCATCCAACTATTTGTGAAGAAGAAAGCTACAAGAAGAAAAGATGATTTCCGAGCTAATCTCCTCCTTCATGGGGTTACACTGCTCTCTCTCTTTCCTTATGTTTCTGGGGGGGAAAAAACCCCAGCATTAATTACTGGAAAATTATATTTATTTTTCTAAAGCCAAAATAGCATGCAGAAGGATGAAAAACAACCACCTGGACTAACCAGTTTTTTTATAGGTAGCTGAGTGTAGTTAGTCTAGAGAGAGAATGAGGCTGAATGAGCAGGAAATAAATATACAGTAGTTTCCCCTTATCTGTGGTTTCCCTTTCCGTGGTTTCAGATTCCAAGGTCAACCGTGTGGCCCTAGAAGCAGATGATCCTCCTTCTGACATATGGTCAGAAGGTCATTAGTGCCCCAGCACTGCTGTATGATGATGCCCACATCATTCACCTCACTTCACCTCTTCATGCAGGGATTTTGTCCTCTCACATCATCACAGGGTGAGTACAGTACAATAAGATATTTTGAGAGAGAGAGAGACAGCACATTCACATAACTTTTATTACAGTAATAAAAAGTTACAGTGGCTCTATTTTATTATTATTGTTATTAATCTCTTACTGTGCCTAATACATAAATTACACTTTATCATAGGTAAGTACGTATAGGAAAAAACGTGGTAGAGTTACGGTTTGATACTGTCCACAGTGTCAGGCATCCACTGGGGGTCTTGGAATGTATCCCCTGTGGATAAGGGGGCTACTGTACATAGACCTAGAGCGATGGCAAAACAAAATGGAAATATAGAAGCTGGACGAGGCCTGCAGTGCTAGCTTCCTCTTGTTTGTACTATTTCACTAATCTCCCTGCCACCGGGACAAAGACAGATGTGGTAGTGGATGCAGGCCATAAAGAAAGTTGCTAAATAAACACAATTATATATTGGTGGCTTTAGGTATATTATTCAATAATGTCACCTCTTCCTGTTTATTTTCATTTACTGATCTCACTGAAATTTTTCTCTTCATTGAAATCTAATACTCTTTTATATTAATGCAGCAGTTCTCAAACTTTAGTAACCCTAACAGTTACCTAAGGGGTGTTTGTTAAAATGCAGATCCCAGGCCTGCCCCTCAGAGGTTTGATTATTAGGTTTAAGGTAGGAACTAGGAAGCTCTACTTTTAATAAGAACCAGATTTTCAGATGCATTTGGTCATTGGTTGAGTGACCATAAAAATTATTTTCTAAACCAGGACACTTCTGAGTAAAGTGAGTTGCTACTAATAATTACTCTGGAAGGACAGGTGCAGATGAACACAATCCCAGGCAATCCATGCATGGCCAGTCATCAGTCACATTTGAGAAACACTGCTAAGTGAAATTAAATTTCTGTTATAACAACCCAAACATCACATTAAAACTGATTGTGGTATAAATGTCTTTGTTATATACAACAAATTTTAAGCCTTGAGAAAAAAATAGATGGAAGTCCATTTATTATTCAGATGGGGGACTACCTGCCTGCTGTACCCCTAGAAAATTCATATAACCTTTGGTAGGCTTGTTTTACCCAATGATTTTTGAGATAGTTCAAGTACTTTTAAATCACAAAAATTCTTTTTGTTTTCTCTTCCTCCTTCCCCTTGTATCCATCCCTCCTTTCCCTCTCTACCTTCCTTCCTTCACCCATTTATTAAGTATTCATTGAGTAATCCGGAAGACTGAGAAAGTCAGAGGCTGGGAGAACACAATGATGGGCCTTCATTCCTCTTACGCTCTATAAAATGCAGATACAGCCCAGGTCCTGGAACTGGTCTGATTTGCTACTGTTCTAGATAGTGTTCTAGATAGTGTTCTAGATACCTTTGATCCCAACATCACTAAAAATAAAACAGAACCAGTAAGAAACAATGTATTTTATTTTAATGCTAGTTTAGCAATTCAACCAGAATGTTTAAAGGACTAGTTACTTCAAAGTCTTTTAAGTGATGTTACACTGTAAATATGAAATTATGTCCCTTTTGTCTGGCATGATTGTCACTGTGTTTAGAGTCACTCTTGTAGGTGAAAATAAGGTTTCACTTTGTTCTTTTCCATTTAATTTTGGGTTTGCATTGTAGGGAACAGATCAAGTGTGTTAGAAAAGAAGCTACATACTGGAGCAGAAGAAGGCATTAGCTATTTCATGTGAGTAATAAGAAATGGTATTTGCTTCAGAAGTAAACTCGCAAATTACACTCATGGTGACATGGACAAATTAATGTACCTTTTAAGATCCCGACCTTTTGAATTATTTGCCTCATAGAAAATGAACCCTCTCTCCAATTTTTAAAGCTAGGGGTTCTAGGGAGATTGGAAGAGGTTTATAATATTTACTTTTTCTCTCTTTTATCAGAAAGAAAAGGGATTTACATAGGCAGATAATATCATTCTTTGATCTTTGTTGATGGTATATCATCTTAGAGATGTTTTTAAAGACTTGGAACAACACGAAGCACTTTGATGGAGAGACACATATTTTTTAAATAAGTCATTTTTTTCTTTGACCTTTCATCTTTCATATACTAATTACTGTAAACACAATTTAAAAATTATAAGTTGAAATTCTTCATTTAGATTTAGTTCTTAAGGAATTCAACAAGAAGCAAATGTCAACTCTAAATAAGTCTTTCTGATTCATCGGCTGTACTGTGGTGTGTATACTTTCTATAAAATAAATGCCACTTTCAGCTTCTGTTAACCCACATTATGCCAGGAAATTTCCTAATGGTTCTTGTAGACATTTTCTCTCTCTGTAAACCTATTAGTATGAAACTAGTTCCTTCCTGACTTCCCGTTATGTTCCTCTGTTATTGCATTATTGACATTTATTGTGTTGGAATAATTTCTCTTTATAAATTAATTTTTTCTTAATTTTTTCCATGTTCTTGATTTTTTTAAACATATATAAGCATTTTTATTATTAATTCCTTTCCTTTCAAGAGGCATTCATACTTAAGTGAGGTTTATTCTGTTTGCAAAATTTAAAGTTTCATCCTTTCTCAAATCTGTAATTTTCTTGGATTTTAATATTTCTATTCAAGTCAATAATGGAGGATGTAAATATTCACACATTGGTCTAAATGATTTTCCTCTACTTTTCTGTCTTTCCAGCAGCTACTTGAACATTATTATCTTACCATCTTCCGGATCCCCGAGTTAAAAACATGTTCTTCTATCTCCTGTATGTAAAGAAAGTTATTCTATAGTTCTTTGTATATGTACTTAGATATCCCACTTTTGTGTTGTCTTCTCCATGTCCATTCATTCAGCCACACATTTACTGAGCACCTATCATGGGTCAGACATTGTGTTAGGTTATGTTTATTTGTATTGTTTCTTTCCAATTGCAATTTTTTGATTTTATAATTCTAATGTTGCATACAAAAAGTATGCTTAAAACAAATTCTCTTACTCTACCTTAAACCTTACTCTCTTACATAGTTGATTGTAGTGTATTTATGTATCTAAGAGACAGAACTACTGAATAAATGCACTAGTAATTCTGATAATTCTAAAGCTTCCCAGTGAAATCATCTGTATAGTCTTATGCATGTATAAAATATTATTGAGAGCTGCAAAAAAATTACAGAAAACCTGATGAATTTCATTGGCAATAATTTTATTTAAGATGGCAAATTAAATACAGGTGAATATAAGCTGTAACTTAATATCATTTATTATGTACCAACTTGGTCAGATCAATAATTTTAGCTAGCATAAGAAAGCTAGATACATGAAAAATTTCTGGCAGTCATGTTAAAATTATTCTGTTAACTAAAAGTTCACCTTTTTCAAATAAAGTTTTATTTCTGGATCTTTATAGATTAGTCTATGAGAAAAGAATCAGGAGAAATAGGAAATAAATTTAAAATGGGCATTTTGGGGGCGCCTGGGTGGCTCAGTGGGTTAAGCTTCTGCCTTTGGCTCAGGTCATGATCTCAGGGTCCTGGGATCGAGCCCCGCATCGGGCTCTCTGCTCAGCAGGGAGCCTGCTTCCCCCTCTCCCTCTGCCTGCCTCTCTGCCTACTTGTGATATCTTTCTCTCTGTCAAATAAATAAAATCTTAAAAAAAATAAAAAAATAAAATGGTTATTTTGCTCAGATTATTTAATTAATTGGAAGCTACTGCTATTTGCCAGCTCTGTTCAGCTAGGATCAGTTAAGCAGAAGATCCTGGATAGAGCAACTAAAAACACTAGCATCCTAGAACAGCTATGAGAGGAATCCTTGACTTCGGCTCCTGCTGCCCTCAGTGTCCACATTTGCCTGACTGGACTCAGGCCTGGCTAGCATTTTATGAGTTGTGATATTGTGATTTATAATAAGAAACATGTATTTGGTCTTTGTCCCCATTTCTGGCGCAGAGCTCCTAAAACCCTTGTGGTTTCCTAAATGATAACAATAAAAGTGTCTTTTGTTATATGAATGAGGTGACTTTTCAGAGTACCTGAGGATGAGGCTGTTTGCCAGGAAACCAACTCTGTGATTAGAGGGTTGGAACTTTCAGTCCCATCCCCAACCTCCAGGGAGGGGAGAGGGACTGGGGTTGGATCAGTCATCAATGGCTAATGATTACATCAATCGTTCCTGTGTAAGGAAGCCTCTATAAATATCCAAAAAACAATAGGGTTGGGAGAACCCCTGGGCTGGTGAACACATGAAGATTTGGGGCAGGCACTGCCTCGGGAGAGAGCATGGAAACTCCGTGCCCTTTCCCCTTACCTTGTGCTATGCACCTCTCCCATCTGGCTATTCCTGAGTTAAATACTTTTATGGTAAGCCAGTAATCTGGTAAGTACAATGTTTCTCTGAGTTCTGTGAACTGCTCCAGCAAATGAATTGAACCCAAGGAGGGGGCTGTGGGAACCTCTGGTCTGGCAGTCTGGTCTGAAACACAGGTCAGAGCCTGGAGCTGGTGACTGGCATCAGAGCTGGAGGGGCAGGGCAATCTTGTGGGATTGAGCCCTTAACCTGTGGGATCTGATGCTATCTCCAGGGAGTATCAGAATTGGGTTAAGTTGTAGGACACCCAGCTGGTGTGCTGAGCATTATTTGGTGGTCAGGATTGGTCTCGGAACCAGATTAGACTCATATATTTAAGAACCTCATTTAAAGGTACTCCTGAGAAGTTAGTATATGCAGGTGCAAGATAACTCCTCCAGTGACCTAAAGATGAACTGGTTTGATGAGAGATGAACAAAATGTCACAGAGAAAAGTTGTCAATTAATGGTAGATGCTGGACCTAATAAGTCAAATGGAGTTGAGAACTGAAGTCTTCATTTAGACTACTGTAAGTCTGTGTTAGAGGAGTGTCTGCTTGACTCAGCAGAGGAAGCCAAATGAAATGGGAGGGGGAGATTGGGGGTGGGTTGTGAGTAAGAGAATGGAGGTGATTAGCAAGACAATAAGGAGAAGGGTGTGTGTGTGTGTGTGTGTGTGTGTGTGTGTGTAAGTGGGGAGTGAGAGACAAAGACAGACAGAGGGAATGAGGGAATGTTTATAGCTTATCATAGCTAACTTGGTTTTTGCCTTTCCTGAGGGCTTGTTATTTAGCTTTCCTCCTCAGAACCTCCCATTTCCCCATTTTAGTTTTAGTGACTTTCATGAATTCAGGAGGCCCTAACCTTGATCATTACATCTGACCCTACATAAAGGGAAATTTAATCTCTGTCCTTCTTACATGCCAGCCTCAACCAACAGAGAAGGGGATTCTAGCATTTTTTCTTCATGAGGGGACAACCTGGGAGAGAGCTTTTTTAGCTTCTAAATGCTTGCTCAGTTTTCTATCCTTAAGGGTCAAATGGCTACTCTGATTGGTTAGGCTTTCTTATTGATTAAGCCCCATTTTTACTACTGGGCAGTGTCTCTATGTGGAAGGCCACAGTCATGTTTGGTGTGTGTTGTTTTGCTCTCTGGTCTGCTTTCTCAGTCCGTGTTCTGGCATGGTAAGAGAGCCGGAGCCTTTTTCCCAGTGTGAGAAATAGCCCAGCCATGTTCCCACGGCATTCTTGTTATTCAGAATGGCAGTCTGAGAGGCTGCTGGCCCATAAGCCAGCAAGGAACAAGACAGTTAGATGTCCAGCAAGGGGAGGGTGTGTTCTTCCTTGTTAGACCTGGGACTTCCTTTACCCTGGTCCTACTGAAGGGTTTTGTACTGCTCCCTTATCTCATCACACTGTAATAACCCTCCTCTGATAGCAGAAGTCAAACAGATGGCAGTTTCATGTGGAAGAAAATTACTTAGGGCTTCTGGCCTAAACTGTGTCCTCCAATCTAGTTTTCTTAAGAGTGGTAGTGCAGAGTACCAGCTGTTTACCAGGATTCACCAAGCTGCACTTGTCCATTTACTGTCTGGGTGGGAAATACCAAAGTAAGGGGCAGAGGAGTGGTTCCTGGGCCTCACAGTGAGCTTTCATTTCGTTATTTCAAGTCAAATTTTAATTAATTAATTAATTAATTAATTAATTTTTAAAGATTTTATTTATTTATTTGACAGAGAGAGATCACAAGCAGGCAGAGAGGCAGGCAGAGAGAGAGCGGGAAGCAGGCTACCCACTGAGCAGAGAGCCTGATGCTGGCTCGATCCCAGGACCCTGAGATCATGAGCTGAGCAGAAGGCAGAGGCTTAACCCACTGAGCCACCCAGGTGCCCCTCAAATTTAAATTTAAATGATACTAATAATTATTTTAGTCTTTTAAGTGTTGGATCTTTTGTTTTAATGTAAAAAATTATCTTTTAACTTTTACTGGGCCCTTTTTATAAAGTCTATTTTATTAGTTTAATTTCTGTTAGAGGGGAAGCATAACACACACACACACACAAATGTTACAATTAATTCCAAAATCTTGGAATATAGAAATGTCTAAACAAATTCTAGGTCAGTTTAGTCTTCTTCATTAAGCAAATATTTATAGAATCTCTGCTCTGAGCCTGGCAGAATGCTGGGGATGCAGGATGACTCACCTGAATCATGAGCAAGGATGTAGCCTTATATATGCTAGGCTGAAGGTTTGCAGTGCTTTGTAGAATCACTTTAAATCCTATTGCCAGTTAAATGGGATGAAATACAATTTTGAGCATTATTTAAACATTTGATAGTCTGTTTCAGCATGCTTATTTCCTAGAACCCAGAGAGGTGGCACAATTCAAAAGCAGCCCCAGGCTCTGCTTCTGCATCCCACCTGAGGGTCTCCTCACTTTTCTGCTTGGTCAGATTTCTTGCCAATCACTGTTCCGATAGAAAGATCCATATTCTCTCTGTAGTCTACAACTCTTATCTAAACTAAGTTTATTCATCTTTGTGGTCATCAGTGTTCCCAGGAATTTTATCTTTCAAAGAGTACCTCCTTTCTGAGATTCATTTTTCACTTGCATTTCCTACCTTTATTGTTAAAAGCATCTGTAAAATTAACAGGTTATATCTTTTTTTTTTAAGTTAGTTTTTACATTCTCAGAGATACGATTATAAAGTCACTTGTAGCTGAGGCTCAATCATTTTTGTTTCTAATCCAATGACTAAAATTGTGTTTTAGCTCCCTAAGGACTGTTGGTATTAGTTTTCTTTGTTCTCTCTGTGCGGCTTTGGTTTGGTAAGAATTTGAAGTACATGTGAATACAAAAGTACCTCATATGAGCAACTCCTCCTCGAACAGGATTAAACAGAATGGCCCTTTGTGGTTACCAGTGCTATGTTTAATGGTCTTGCTCAGGAAGAATCATGACATCCATAGCTTAACATTTTGGAGATTCAAAAGGTAATTCAAAAGGCCACTTCTCGCCAACTGGAGCTTAAAAACATTGATGGGTATCCCATTCTGAATTGGTCTAATATTGCAGCTTTTTTTTTTTTCCAGGAAATGAGAAAATACTGAACATAAATATGACCTCATGTGTGTGTATGTCATTTTCTACTCAATTATGTTTGGTTATGAAGAGAACTGTATATGAGAATTTTTACATATCTAGCCTACTAGATACTCAATATTGATCCATTTCCACTGACACTGCGAATGGATGAACTTCTATGCAGATGGACCTCGATGCAGGTGACACAAGCAGCAAGGATTCTGACTTGTTAGCACTGATTACAGAATTGTTTCTTTTATTTTTTTTTTAAAGATTTTATTTATTTATTTGACAGAGAGAGAGAGAGAGTACAAGCAGGGGAAGTGACAGGGAGAGGGAGAAGCAGGCTCCCCACTGAACAGGGAGCCCGATGTGGGGCTTGATCCCAGGACCCCAGGATCATGACCTGAGCCGAAGGCAAACGCTTAACCAACTGAGCCACACAGGTGCCCCTATAAAATTGTTTCTTAAAAAGGCTTCTTTCTAGTTGGATATATTGGGATTATATCTGATGCTTGCCAAATGCTCAATAAGTAGATTATTTGATGAATGTATGAATGAATGTACAAATGAACTTGAAAGAACAATAAAACTAATTCCATGCTTTGCCTCTATGAATAATTTATGGCACTAGACAATTTATATTAGCCTCAGAGGTTGAATCTAGTAAGGACAGGGATAAGGTTTAAGCAAAGCTAGAAGAATGCATCCAGGGTGGGGGTGAGGTCATGGAAAATGTACAGTGAGTAAATGAGGACTTACTTTGTACCCACACCATGCTTCAAATTTCCACAGTTGTTACCCTCTCTAATTCACACAATAACCCTATAGATGAGGCATTACTAGTCTTATTTTATAAGGGAAGAGGTAGGTACTCCACAAGTTAGGTAACTACCCAAGATTACACAGCCTACAAGTGGTGGAACCCAGATTTAAACTTTTAAAACCATGGCTAGTGATCATATGAGGATGGCTTTGTCTGAATTTCAATGTTTTTCTGCTGAAACACAATGGAATCTCCCTAGCTATAAGGTGAGTTCAAGCATGAGAAAGAATAAAAAAAGAAATATTGCATAGATTTCATTCATCAGGGAACTATAGGTATTTAGAAATACAAAGTAGCCTAAAACATGCATTTCAGACCAATTCATTTCATTTATTCATTTATGATATATTTATGCATTTAATAAATATTGATTTGGTATCCTCCAAGTACCAAGAGCCCATCCTGCCTACACCTGGCCTGTGTCTTGGGTGCCTCTCTTGTACCATGTTCCATTTTCTTTGGCTCTCCAAAGTGAAACTTGAGTTTTCTGGTTTTATCCTTAAATCCATCCACTAACACTCAGATGATAATCTGCCTCTTGATTTGCAGCCAGGGACATCACAGTTAGTGAGAAAGGCTGATATAAAGGGGTATGAGGAGCCAAAGGAGGTAATATGTCTCCGTTTCTTCTGATAAGGCCCCCAAGCAAGTTTTCCTGAGGCTGTGGTAATCTGGAAAGGGCTGCCTCTCACTTATCTACAGAATGGAGAAGCTCTGTGGCCATAATGCGAGGATAAGCTAAAGAGAGTGTATTACTCAAGAACAGATGCTAATCTATCTAATCTTTGGTACTGGAAGGCGGCCTAGGAACACCAGGTGTTAGAGCTCGGTTTTCTCCTGACTTGTGCAATCACTTGCATGTACACTAAGTGCGTGAGGTAACAGGTGAAATTCCTAAATCAAAGTAAAAGTCAACCAGTTAACAGTGAGAATAACAGAAATAAAATGAGCTTTGAAAATGCCAAAGTGCTAGAACATATTTGTTGCTATTTTGAGTCCTTTATGATAACTTCAATGGAATGGTTATGTCACAATTAGTAGATATTCAAATATCACAGAGACTTTCTTACGGACAGCTGAGTGGTATAAGGCAGTGCTTTTATAACTTTAATAGGCATATGAATCCCCTGGGAACCTTGTTGACATGCAGGTTCTGATTCAGCAGGTCTGGGCTGAAGCCTGAGATTCTGCATTTCAAAAAAGCTCCCAGTGTTGCTGCTGCTGGTTCCTGGACCACACTTTGAATAGCATGGATGTAAAATTGAGAGCATCATCATCCTTCGATTCATGGGAATTTACAAAACATTCTGTTTATTTATTTATTTTTAAAGATTTTTTTATTTTTAAGTAATCTCCACATCCAGCGTGGGGCCCAAACTCATAACCTTGAGATCAAGAACTGCACGCTGCATTGACTGAGCCAACCAGGTGCCCCTGAAGCATTTCTATTTAAAACGTTCTATTCAAAAACATATACATATTATGTCTGTGTTGCAGGATTCATGGTATATCATCAAATCATCTTTATTTTTATCTTTTCTGCCTCTTTAAAATTCATTCAGTAATCATCGGGTCCCTTGGATGAAAATTTCTCCAGACCCCATGACTTTTCTGCTCATGCTTAGGTAATAGATCACCTTGTCAATTAAGATCACGAACCAGGCTCAATTCAGTAATTAGATTTTGGGGCCCGGGATATTAACCAAGCTCTGTCCTCGATTTAACAGGCAAATGTCCTTTGGCCCAGTCTGGTCCTGTTTTCCCTGCAAGTCTGCCCTGGAAAGATGCCCTCATTAGTCTTTTTCTATTCAGCCATGTTGGGCCTTTTGGTTTAAAGCAGATTCCTTCCTCATGGGGTACTTTTGTGGAGTCTTTCTAGGTGCTGGGGATCTCTTTCCTGCAGTTCCCCTGTTGCTGGCTGGCAGAGCCATTTGGAATTCTGGTGGCCACTTGTTCTTCCTGCTTTGTATCCTGGGAATTTGGCCTCCCCTCTAGCTTCTTTCTGCTGCCCCCCCCAAGGACCCTCACTGGGCCAGACTCTCATCAGCTGCGTCTGGTCCACAGGAAACACCCTAGTGGCCTGTGCCCTGAAGAACTCTGGGAATGCAGATGGATCTACCTCCAGAGCAGTTATTTCAGCCACCCCTGATCCTCCAGATCCTCTGAGCAGAAACCAGACGGCAGGCCTGGGGTCCCCAAAGTACAGGGATGCACCACTCTGGATGGCCAAGTGGACTCCTCTGAATCCTCAAGAGTGGGGTGGTGGACACTGTTAACAACGCAACAGCTCTTTTTAGAGCATTCCCTTCACAAATATTCCTTCTCCTTTCTCTTTTCAATTCTTTCATATTCTCAAAGTAGGTCAGAGGGTTCAGAAGTCATGGGATGGATTCTCAGAAATTTCCTTTGAAATTCTTTATATGGTAGTTTGGCCCCTTTCTTTTATTTCATGTATTTTTTTAAGTAGGCTCCATACCCAGCATGGAGCCCATTGCGGGGCTTGAACTCACGACCCTGAGATCAAGACCTGAGCTAAGATCAAAAATCTGATGCCTAACTGACTGAGCCACCCAGGCACCCCTGGCTCCTTACTTTTAAATGTCACTCTTGTTATTGTAACAGAATGTCAATGACCTAAGTTTCTCAAGCACTACATACCCCGAAGTGGGGGAGATACATTTCCCTGTTTTACAGGTGAAGATATTGAGGCACAGAGAGATTATACATAAATTTTACTCCTGAGTTTGTAGTCTTAATCCCTATGCTGGCTGTCTGATAGGACACTTCCAAATATTTGAAGGCAATATAATTATATATCCGAAGGAGAATGTTAAAAAGCAAATGGTATGTCACACCTGTAGAGTGAAATCTTTGGATAATGTTTTTGGTTCTAGGTCTTAATTATTATTGTCTTAAAAGACATTCCTGGATTGCATTTCCTAAAGTGTATTCCATGAATCATGAGGTCCATGATTCCTTCAATCAATCAACACCCTGCATGCTACACAAGACAGGAAATTCTGTCCCTCTGGAAGATTCACAGTCTATTACCATTATCAATCCTAGGAACTCCTGTAGAAAAGTGTATTTAACCCCAAATTATTTGATATTAGATTTTTTGGGTTTGACTTTTTTTATAACACCAAAAACGTTCTTTGGAAGTTCCAAAGAACTGGCTTTTGGGAATTTTGTAACGGATCCATTGATTAATTAAGAGATGCATGAAGGTCCATCTACTAATACCATGTTCTTCTTCCTTTGGTTGTAAAGAATGTTTAGTTTGCAGTCATCTTTTGCAGTAATTTCAAAGATTACCCTGAGTACATTTTAAACCTAACTTCCATCTAAACCTCTTTATTAAATAACAATAAACGTGTTAACATCCATTTGCATAAAATGTGAAATTTGGTACAGTGATAGTCAACATTGTTTGCACATTAGAATCACCTGGGAAGATTTTAAATATCTGGGCCACATCCCAGGCCAGTTAAAGCAAGCATCTCTGGGAAGAGGATCCAAATAACCATCTAGGCTCTGATTTGACCCCCACAGTCCATATGATAAACAACCTAGAAACAGGTGAATTCAAACTCACTCTCTGAAAAGGAGATTAAATAGTCTACCACCAACAGATGTCTTCTGGGTGAAATAAAATGGTTAAAACATGTAAGATTTTCTCTTAAAAAATGAAATGCATACTACTTAACACTTCCACATGGCAATTATCTAGGATATTCCTTATTGAGGTTTTATAATTTATGATCTTTGGTGTAAGCCCCCTCTCCTCATTTGGCTCTCATTTGTCAATTTTATATTTCCAAACTGCACTCTACTGAAAATAACGAAATTAGATCAATATAGTTATGTTAATGAATGTAATATGCAGCTCATTTGAAAGAAAATGGCAATACATATTTTCATAAGTTCTACATTACTCAACTCATTGACCAGAAATGTGTTAATGATATAATGCTGGTATTTTGAATGTCTGAGAGTCCTGCTGATGGCACCTTAGAGATAAAAAGCTACTTAACGTGCATGAAACTGGAATGAATGACTGCACTGAATATATTTAAATTATCTTTAATGTCCTGTTTTTAGCAGCACATTTTATTCAAACTCATTGACTATTATTCCTGGAACTTAAATAAATCAACTGTGCATTTTGTTCATCTCGGGCTCACACAATTTCATAATGTTTTGTTTGAATAGTGATTTCAATTCTGTTCGCCAAATAAAAGAAAAAACAAAATCATTGAGCTATAAAACACAATACCAGAATCATGTGATTTAATAAGACCAAGCCAGGTGTAAATTCCTATTTGGGATTTTCTTACTTTCAGTCTCAGGTGCACATACTTCCTTGCTTTCCCCTTTAGCCTTTGCTCTTAGCATGTATTATTTCTTGGTTTGAGATTTACATTTGTATGGGAAAACCAATACTGATGGTTTCTATGTAGTGAGTAACTTCCAAGATATCTTTGCGGTATCTTTAGGAAATAGAAATCTATCAGATGTTTTCTCCCTGAGAAGGAAGTGGAAGTTGTGAGAATGGCAGGAGGGAGGAATTTAAAAGAATTGCTTGTTGGAATATTTGAATGAGGGTGAGGATGCAGAAGGAGTCTTGTTGAAGAGAAAATGGATTTGTGTAAATGGAAGACTATTTGTCAATCTGTAGAGAAGCCAGAGGATTAGCAACAAAAGATATGGACATGTAATCTTTATATTAAAAAAAATAGAGAAACTAAAGAATAAAGTAATCTTGGGTACACCCATACATTGAAAAACCATTTGTAAATTTCAGAAATATGAACTGCCTTCTTAGGGACTACTGTTTAAATATCATCTGCCGAAAAAGAATACGTTCTAATTGGACTTTGTCAAGTTATTCGCTACTTCTTTTCCCTTTGTGAAGATCTGTTTCAACTGGCAATCCTCAAGAGTTCAGAGTTTAAAAAAGGAAAAGGTGAGCAGACGCTATAACCCGCATCTGAGCCCGGTGACACAGACGACTGTTTTGGTGTCATTCTTCCTAGTTGTAATTTACTAAAGGGCATCATTGAGCAGGTTTCATTTTTTTTCTTTTTAATAAAAATACATGGAACAGAGAAAACACCAGAAAGGGAGTCTGAGGAATTTAGACTGGGTTCTAATTTCTCCATAAATAGCTAGGAACTAACTGGATCCCTTGGTTTCGACTGTCCCGCTGAGATGCCATCTAGTCTCAGAGATCCAAAACGATGAATTAGCCCGGAGCTAGGGCGAGCGCATTTGCTTAAACCAATGGTGACACCTGGTGGCCGGACATGCTAATGACGGCTTTCGGTGCCGTCGCGCTTTCCCACGGCCGCATACGGCTGGTTTTTAAAATGGCCGCCTGTCCCACGAGATGACGTTCCGAGCACCAGGTGGAAGCCTCATTGTTCAGATTTGGTCTCTCAATTTTTTATATTACGAGTTTAAAAAAAATGCATGATTAAGTAGGTGAATAAACAACATGCTTTCCAGTGACTAATTTGATAATCTTTTTCTTTTAAATGCAATACTAGAGACAAAGCACGAATTTCCTCGGGCTCTGGAGCTGCCTCTCTGAAGCAGGCGATGCTGCGGCCATACACTGGCCTGTATTAGTGAGGGCTGTGAAAAAACAAACTGAGGCGTGCGTATGAAACATTTCACCAGTTTATTTGTGCAAACGTCAATTTCGATTGATTGCCAAGGCGTCAGCCAGGACAAATAGTAACTCGCAGGGATGCAAAGGTGTCCCCAAAGAAGGTACAAAAGATAATATCCTCTCAAGATCCAGAGCCACTACCAAAGAGAGCCAAGGCAAAAAAACAAAACCAACAAAAATACCCAGAACTCGATCCCACTGGGAGCGGGCAACAGTCCGTAGGACGCCAGAAGCAAGTGGGGCGCAACCCACATTTCCGTCAGCTGTATCTTGTTGCAAACCGGGTGCAACCTTTCTGTCTGGCCCTATTTTCGGAGCTTCTGGCTTGATGGCTTGAACAAGCCAAGTTCTTAGGACACAAAAGGAGGCAAATACGGTTACAGCTGTCCCGGGACAGAAAGGATCAACCACTAATGCACTTGAGAGCAAATTCACGAGTCGCAGTTCAAAGTTCTAATCCT